>BSYR01000026.1:70385000-70552500 GCA_030270665.1 Hibiscus trionum | reverse complement strand
GTGAAACAACCCTTTGGTTGCGGGAGCCTCCGTCACCATCGGGACGATGCGGACACTAGGGTGCGGGAGCCCCGCACACCATTAGGTGAACCAAGCCCTTAGGTGCGGGAGCCTCAGTCACCATTGGGCGGATGCGGGCACTAGCGTGCGGGAGCCTCGCACACCATCGGGTGAACCAAGCCCTTGGGTGCGGGTGCATCGGTCACCATCGAGCGGATGCCGGCACTAGCATGCGGGAGACCCGCACACCATCGGGTGAACCAAGCCCTAGCTGCGGGAGCCTCGGTCACCATCGGACGGATGCCGGCACTAGCGTGCGGGAGCCTCGCACACCATCGTGTGAACCAGGACCTTGGGTGCGGGAGCCTCGGTCACCATCGGGCCGGAGCCTCGGTCACCATTGGGTGAACCATGCCCTTCAATGTGGGTGCCTCGGTCACCATCGGTTTGAGGCAGGCCCTAGGGTGTGGGAGTCACGGTCATGCCCTTATTTCAGACATGTTAATGTCTACTTGGAGCATAGCGGGAATGTTTTTTTAGCTCTTTAGGGGGGACCATTGTTGTGCAACCTTGGGACACCCTGAGGTTAGTTACGGCAAATAGTGGGGCCCGCCCCTTGGCCTAGCCCCCATCACTGGAGCACCCCCTCTACCGCCGGTAAGGTTCCCAGCTATGCTCCGGTGAGTCTCCAGCGAACTTTCTGGCGAGGCTCAACGAAGGTAAAACGACCCTCCCCCAATCCGTCCCTCCCCTCTCCCTCCATGGGGAAAATTCGATATAACTAATGTCTCGGTCGGGTGACTAGGTGGTTGGACGTCACCGCCACCACCACCACCGCTCGATTGCTTCCACGGTGGATGGCTTTTAGCCTAAAATCGTGATCATCCCTCCTCATTCCCTCACAACTCGGAAAACATCGGTGAAGATAAAAGAACGTCGTGCCTTACTTGCATAGACTTGGTTACGGGAATAATTCCCCGTGTTGCCCATTCGTAAAATAGCACTCCAAAGGGTAGGGAGGCATTTACTTAAAACGGCCCCATTTAGGCACTTGTGGTGCCTAAGCCTCGGACCCTACCGTGCTTTGGAAAAAAAGTGTCCACGTTTCAGACATGGCACCCACAGGGCTCTTGGGGTGCGCCAGCCAAGCACCCCATCGGTGGGAGGAACGCACTAGGGTGTGGGAGCCTCAAACAACATTGGGGCGGTCGAAGGCCCTACGGTGCGGAAGCCCCGCACACCATTGAGAGGTCCAAGGCCCTTGGGTGGCCACCATCATGGTGCTGAGAGAAGGTGTCCCCATTTCAGACATTGCACCCACGGGGCCCTTGGTGGCTGTTCGATATGCCCATAATGCATCGTGTATCCGAAGGGCCCAGTCTTTCCTAGATGGGTTAACCACGTTTTCAAGAATGCTTTATAGTTCCCTGTTTGAGATTTCGGCATGCTCGTTGGTTTGAGGGTGGTATGTCGTGGCAAGCTTATGTGTGACACCACATTTTGTCAATGCCTTGGCAATCAGTTTATTATCAAAGTGTTTCCCCTCGTCACTTATTATGGCTCTAGGGATTCCAAACCTTGTAAAGATGTGTTTGTGAAGAAAATTCAGCACGGTCTTGGAGTCATCCTTTGGTGTAGCAATGGCTTCCATCCACATGGACACATAATCTACTACTAGTAATATGTATAAGTTCCCACAAGATGATGGGACGGGCCCATGAAGTCGATTCCCCACACATCAAATAGTTTGACTTCTAAGATATTCTGTAATGGCATCTCGTTTCTCCTAGAGATATTGCTTGTTCGCTGGCATCTATCACACTACTTGTAGTATGCTTTGGCATCCCTGTATAATGTCAGCCAGTAGAATCCTGATTGGAGAACCTTGGCGGCAGTTATGGTTCCTCCAAAATGTCCTCTATATGGTGAGTTGTGGCAATGTTGGAGGATTTCATGTTTTTCTTCCTCTAGTATGCATCTCCGAATTACCTGGTATGCACATTGTTTAAAAATGAGAGGTTCGTCTCAATAATAATGTTTTGCATCATTTTCGAACCTCTTTTCCCTTGGTAAATCATGTCAAGGGGAAAAATGCCACTAATTAAAAAGTTTGCGATGTCAGTGTACCAGGGTGTGGTGAAGTCTATCTTGGCTGCCAGAGTGTCTTTCGCAGCGGCTATGGCGTATGCTGCCTCAGCAGTTGTGAGGTCTGCTGCTACCGTTGCTAGGATTTACTCATCCGGGAAGTTTTTATGGATTTCTGTCGCATCTGTAGGTCTCCCCTCTAGTCGTGACAAGTGATCAGCTACCTGGTTCTCTGTCCCTTTTTTGTCTTTAATATCTACGTCGAACTCTTGTATGAGTAGGATCCATCGTATCAGCTTTGGTTTTGCATCTTTCTTTGAGAAAAGGTGTTTGATGGCCGAGTGATATGTGTGCACTATCACCTTTGCCCCAATGAGATATGCTCGGAACTTATCAAAAGCAAAGACTACTGCCAACAGCTCCTTTTTTGTGGTGGTGTAGTTCACTTGGGCCTCGTTGAGCGTCTTATTGGCGTAGTATATGACATGGAGGACTTTGTTTTTCCTCTGCCTGAGCACTGGCCCGACAGCGTGGTCACTGACATCACACATTATTTCAAAGGACATAGTCCAATCCGGGGGTACTACAATGGGGGATGCTACAAGTTTCTGCTTTAATGTCTCAAATGCCTCAGTGCGTTGATCATCGAAGTTGAAGGGCTTATCCTGTTCAAGCAAAGAACACAATGGTTTAGTGATTTTCGAAAAAATTTCAATAAAACATCGATAAAAACCAGCGTGTCCCAGAAAACTCATGATCCCTTTAACATTGGTGGGCAGCGGCTATTTTTTGATAACATCTATTTTGGCTCTGTCGACTTCAATGCCGCGGCGGGAAATTTTTATGGCCCAAGACAATGCCCTCATCTACCATGAAATGGTATTTTCCCCAGTTTAAGACCAAATTGGATTCTTTGTATCTTTCAAGTACTTTCTCCATGTTGCCAAGGAATATGTCAAAGCTTTCCCCAAAGACTAAAAAGTCGTCCATGAATATTTCTAGGAAATCCTCTACCATGTCTGAGAAGATGGCCGTCATACACCGTTGGAAGGTTGCTGGTGCGTTGCAAAGCCCGAACCGCATTCTTTGAAAGGCATATGTTTCGTATGGGCATGTGAATATGGTTTTCTCTTGGTTCTCCGGGGCAATAGCAATCTGGTTGTAACCTGAGTAACCATCAAGAAAATAGTAGTAAGGTTTTCTAGCCAATCTATCTAACATTTGGTATAAGAAAGGTAGGGCAAAGTGGTCCTTTCGAGTAGCTTTATTCAGCTTTCGATAGTCCATACAAACCCTCCAACCGATCATAGTCCTAGTTCGGATTAATTTGTTGTCTTCATTTGTAATGACTGTCGTCCCTCCTTTTTTTGGGCACATACTGGACGGGGCTCACCCACTTGCTATCGGATATGGCGTAAATGATACCAGCATCGAGCCACTTGATTATTTCTTTTCTCACCACATCCTTCATGGCCTCATTTAGCCACCTTTGGGCATTAACTGTCAGCTTATGATCATCCTCTAGAAGGATCTTATGCATGCAAATTGCCGGACTGATTCCTTTCAGGATAGCTATTGTCCATCCAATGGCTTGCTTATGTCGTCCAAGCATCGTAACTAACTGACGTTCATGTTCCTGCGTTAACTTGGAAGAGATTATTACGGGCAAAGTATCGTTCTGTCCAAGGTAAACATATTTAAGTTGTTCGGGAAGAGGTTTCATTTCCAGTTTAGGAGGCTGTTCAATAGATGGCTTTTCGATGGTACTCTCTTTTGTTGTATATTTAAGAGGTTCAAAGTACTTACCTGGACAAGAACCAGTCCAGTTTATCTCTTCAGCATCATCAAAGAATTCGTCAGACAGGCTGTCGAGGTAGATGTCGAGGCAGTCGTCTGAATAGCTGCTGCGACAGTGTTCAGAATCTCTGCCTAGGAAGTGACCGTTAAGGCAAGGGGCATCCAATATGAGAAGCAGATCAAATTTTGTCTGGATTAGCGGACATTCTTCTTTGCAATCTTCTTTCTTGAGGGTCTGAAGTACATTGAGTTTTATATGCTGGTCATTTACCCTCATGGTCAGTTCTCCCTTTTCCACATCAATTAGAGTTTTGCCCGCGGCCAGGAATGGTCTTCCCAGTATGATTGGTGCATGCTCATCCACTTCACAATCTAAAATGAGAAAATCAGCCGAAAAAATAAATTTATCTACTCTTACCAAGATGTCTTTAATTTTTCCTTTCAGATGCACGTAAGAGCGGTCGACTAACTAGAGCATGACGGTGGTGGGTTGAGCTTTCCCAATTTCCAGCTTTTCAAACACCCATTTGGGCATCAAGTTATTCTCGCCCCAAGATCACATAAGGACTTCCCCTTGTAATGGTTCCCAATGGCGTACGGAATGAGGAAGTTGTTTGGGTCTCTTAGTTTAGGCGGCGCTTGGTTTTGGTACATTGCCATGCAACCTTCTGTCATGGACACTGTTTCGAATTCCCTCTATCCTTGCTCACCTTGACACCGTATCCTTGAGGAATTTTGCATAATTGGGCATTTTTTCTATGGCCTCGACAAAGGGTATGTTGATGTTTACCTGTTTGAGAATGTCCAGGAACTTCTTAAACCGGTATTCTTGCTTTTGCTGCTTCAGACGTTGAGGGAATGGGGTAGGCGCCCGAATATTTTCAATACCCTCCTTGTATGGGAATCTGATTTGAGGGAGTGTGGTCTATTCTGGTTTTTCTGCTTTCTCTTTGGTTGGGATATCAGCATAATTGGATGTTGGAATAGATAATTCTGATTCTGCCGAGGCGGCTAGCTTTGTCTCCTTTGGTTCGTCGGCACATGGTTCGTTGAGTTATTTTTCACTCCTGGTTGTGATTGCCTTGTACTATTCATGAGTGGATCTCCTAGCGACTTCAGTATCGCTGGGCAATACTCCAATGTGTTCAATATTCAGTAGACGTGCAAACTGTAACACCCCAAAAACTGATTTAATAAAAATTAGGTTCGAAATCTAGTTATTATTATTATTATTATTATTATTATTATTAATAAAAGGAAGTCGTGGCAATTCCTTCAAGTGAAGGAATTGCCCAAATTGAGGGCCACACAAATAGGCCACTCGGCCATTTGAAAATTAGTGTGGCAATTGCCACTACACGTGGCGCAAGGTAAGGTTGCACAATTGCCACTTGCGTGGCAAGCAAAAACGGTGGCAAAATTAGCCACAAAATGTGGTGGCATCGGGTTCTCAAATTAAAAAGGGGAAAGGGGCGGTTTATACAAGTATAAATTGGGGTGATTGGCGCATTTGGTAAGAAAAAAATATAAGGGGATTTAGTGAGGGGAAGATAGAAAAATAATTAGGTGGTTCAGTATTAAATTGGTGGTCTGATATTTTCAATATAGTAATATCGAATTTCTGTCGACGTCGGGGTAAGCTTAAATCCTTGGTTGGCCTAAGTTTTGGTATCGGGTCTGATTAATATTTTCATATTTTTCGATATTGTATTGTCGGTTCTAACCGATTCTTATTTAATCTAGTTCAAGGAGTCGTTAAAGGACGACCGTCAACCAAGAAAAAAAACGTCATCATACGGGAACCCTAATATCGAGGTGAGTATAGTCGAAGTTTCGAATTAGGCGAGGAGCCTTTCCGAATTCATTGTTGTTAATTTCGTTTGAGTAGCTAACATTTTCTTAAGGTAAATTGCGTCGAATCTCTTAGTAGACTCTATTGGTAAGCCGGGGTAAGTCTCGCATTGAGATCGTTTCCGAAGCATTGTTGTTGTCATCGAAGTCATTGAAACATTGCTACATGAATCATTGAGCATCAAACATTGATTATTGCATATTGGATATTGCATATTGCTATTGAGATATTGGTGTTGATGTGTGCATATGTTCATCAAATTATTGACATTGAATTATTGTTATCGATATCGATGTGAAGATATTACAATTGATATTGTCATTGGCACTGTTATCGACTTCGCTATTGACACTGTTATTGTTATAGGCATTAATAAAGATATCATATTGATAAAATATTATTGAGGAAAAGTCCTTGGATACTTTAGCTTGGTACTTGGTATATTTATAAGGACTACGGTCCATGAGCCACGGCTCAAGGGTGACGACCCTAGGCGAGGCGGAGGTTCGGTTGGAGTGAGTACGGGCATTGTAAACATTCAATCATTAATATTGTATTGAAACAAGCCATTACTTTGTGCTTTGAGCTTGTTTATTACCGACTATCGAACCAAAGTTACCTAAGTCCAAAAGTATGGCAAGGCGAATGATGCTAAAAGATTAATAAAGACATCAATAAAACTATTATGGAATTATAAATATAGTACTCCTTCTGTCCCACAATTTTTGTCCCTTATTGACTTTTTTTTTGGTCAATTTTTTTTAACTTTGACTCATAATTATTTAAAATGTATCATTGATAAAAATATAAAAAAAATATTTAAAAACTTCTAATCGAGTAGTTTTCAAATATATATTTTATAAAATTTAATTATTTAAAATATTTAATATAATAATAGTCAAAGTTTAAAATTTTTTTACTTTAAAAAAATCAATAAGGGATGTTTTTTTATGGGACAGAGGGAGTATTGAATATGATCATTGCATTATTACTGCCGTAATATTGTTATTGCTATGATATTGTTATTGTCATCATATTATTGCCATAGAATTCGTGTATCCATATACCGTGAATCGATCCAAAAAAAATTATTGGTTATTGGTATTGCTTTGTTATGATATTGCTATTGATTGATGATATGATGATTGATACTCTGCTTTTATTATGAATAAGGAGCATGTCATGTTTAGTGCATAATTGATATTATGATTGTCATTAAAGCATGATAAATGACATACCCTGTTCATTCATTGTTATTGGCTACCTCACTTAGACTATATAAGTCTAACGCATTCATTTGCATAACATTTCAGGTTAAGACTTTATCGTTTCAAGATCGGAGCTAGTTGGTAAAGCGGCAAGTCACCTCGAGCCTAAGTAAAGTATTTTGTCTTTATGAACTTCTAGAATGGTGGCAAAGTGGTTAAACTAGTTAATCTCTATGTTTTGGTTTATGTGTATAAACTATGTGTTGTGTGTGGTTTATGTGCCTTAAATAATTAGTTGCTTTTTCTAATGAATAAATTAGACTAAAGTGTTTATTCGGTAATGTTTTGATTGTATAATATTAATTATTTTTCGGTTATGGAACAAAATTTTGTTGCACCGTTCATCGTATAGTTCGTCGGTAGCACTCTCCGACCCGGTTTTCGACCAGACCGGGTAGGGGGTGTTACACAAACTGCCCTACCTGAGTTTCTAGCGACTTTAAAGTTGCCTCGTGATTTTTGCATTCTCATCTCGGTCCTGTCCATGAAAGCATCAGTTTTCTTAACAAATAAATACATGTTGGACATATAAGTACCTGTCTGAGTCATGAAGGCATTTAAGGTTTGCTCTAAAGCACTGGGTGCTGCCTGTTGCTGCTGCCGCGACATAGTTTGCTGGAATCCTTGCGATTGGCTCGTATGGTTAGTCAAATTTCAGAGCGTTGTTGGGGTTACTCCATGAAAAATTAGGGTGCCTCTTCCAGCCTGGATTGTAGGTGTTCGATATAGGGTTGTTGTTCATGTTGTAGTTCCCCACAAAGCAGCTGGTTTCGGTTCCCTATTAGCACTCAGATGAGTCATGGTTTTCCCTACATTGGTCGCAAAAGGCATCGATGGCTTTAACCTACTGTGTATTGTTCTGCCCTTGCATAGCTTCTACCATCTTTGTCAGCCGAGCAATTTGTGCTACAACTGCATCTGATGCTCCTAGCTCGTTTGTTGTGGCCTGCCTTTCTATGCCGCCTCGACATGCATTAGGGAACTGGTAGTCGTTTTTGGCCATCCTATTCAAGATTTGAATTTCTTCGACCGGCTCCTTATCGAGCAGTGTACCATTGGCAGAGGAATCCAGCATCATCCTTGTTGGTGTGTTTACATCATTGTAGAATATGGATACTTGTGTCCATTCTGGAAATCCATGGGAGGGGCATTTATTCAGCAACTCGCAATATCTCTCCCATGCCTCGTACAACGGTTCATCATCTGCCTGTCGAAAAGTAGTGATGTCAGTCCTCAATTTATTGGTTAAATTGACAGGATTAAATCGAGCTAAGAAGTCTCGGCAAAGTTCTGTCTAGATTCAATGGACTCCGATGGTAGGCTATTGAACCAAGTTCTGTCCAGGATTCAGTGGACTCCGATGGTAGGATTAAATCGTACAATAGGACTGTTTTGTACCTTAAAATTTAGAGATTGTTTTGTAACCAAATAAGCTGTCCTGTTTTATGTACACATGCATAGAAGTGGAGTATTTTTTGAATTAAGGAAGTAAAAAGAGGATTGTTTTACAAGAGAAATTAACAAATTTTTATCTACTAAAACAAGAGATTAATTTATAAGAGAATTGGGACTGTTTTACGTCAATAAAATTATTTTTAGGAATTGTCTAGAGTGTGTATTTGTACACTAATGCACTTGGGACAGTTTGGAAGTAGTTAAACAAGAATGCCAATGTTTTGACTGAATAATTGTAGATGTATGAAAATTTCCCAGTTTTGGATAAACTTGAATGTATGTGGATTATTTTAAAAAGGAATAAATGTAAAAGGGTTGTTTTGATAGATATGTGGACTGTTTATAGATACAACATGTTAGGGACTGTTTTGTGTATGTATGCTTCTAGGGCCTGTTTCGAAATGCTTGGTGCCTATATGCTTATTTAGTGGATTGTTTTGTGGTACTCATAATCTTGGTGCCTATATGGTTAGGTTACTCTTAGTAAATACTAGTAAGTAAGCTGATGCTTGAGTAATTAGAAATCCTCTATAGTCCTTCTAAACACATCTTGAATTAACATGTGAAATGGATATTACAGAAATACAAAATGGGAGTTGGATGGATTTGCCAAGGGTAACCACCGACTATCGAATGGAGTAGAAACTTTTCTAATTAGCTTTTGCGAATGTAAGCCAAGAGAATATGATTCTTTTCCCTTGTAAGAAGTGTGTTAACATTAATTGGCACATTCGTGAAGTTGTACACGAACATCCAATTATTTTTGGCTTTGTTTCGGGCTATAGAAAATGGGTATTCCATGGAGAGTTGACACCTCGTAGAGCTTCCTCCACGAGTAATCTGGCTTAACCTCTTAATTCTCATCATGGATCTCTTAGAGAATATGACATGGAGGGTATGTTGCAAGATGCATTTAATATGCACAATTATCATCAATCTATTAGAGAAGATGATTGGGATATTGGTGTTAATGATTTCACCTAAATGGGAAGAAGTGAATATGATGAAGAGCCAAATGGAGAAGCGGCAAAGTTTTACACTTTGCTTAATGAAATGAATGAACCACTTTATGAGGGATCGAAATATTCAAAACTCTCATTTTGCATTCGTATTTTCCACTTAAAATGCTTGGGAGGGTGGACCGGTAACTCTTTTAAGCAGTTATTAGAGTTTTTGAGAGAAATATTTCCTTCTACAAAAATTCCTCAATCCGGAAAAGATATGAAGAAAATGTTAAAGGATTTGGGCCTTGGTTATGAGAAAATTCAGAGTTGTCTGAATGATTGCATGTTGTATTGGGGTGATCGAAAAAAACCAGGAGTCCTGTCATGTATGCAGTAAATCTCGGCGGATGAATGGGGACATAGAAAATGCGAGTGAGGATGAAGTTGAAGCACAATCAAGAAAAAAGTCAGTAAAGATTCTGCAATATTTTCCTCTAATACCCAAGCTTCAAAGACTTTTTATGTCTTCAAAGATTGTTGTGACTATGAGGTGGCATCATGATGGATGAACTGATGATGGATTATTAAGGCATCTTGCAGATTGTTTAGCTTGGAAGTCATTTGACCAAAAATTTCCAAGTTTTACAGGAGATCCTTGAAATGGCAGGCTCGGTCTTGCTTTTGATGGGTTTAATCCTTTTAAAATCACAAGCACTTCGTATCGTACTTGGCATGTTCTGCTTGTTCCCTACAATTTGCCCTTGTGGATTTGCATGAAACAGTCATCCTTTATCTTATCCATCAAAATCCCAAGTGAGAAAGGTCTCGGAAATGATATTTACATCTACATGCAACCTCTTATTGAAGAGTTGAAACAATTATGGGTGGGTGTCGAAACATATTGTCGCAATCCTTTTTAGGAGGCTTCGACTTTTTTGAAAATATTAAAAAAACACAGAGTCACCACCAATCTTATTGAAAAGTGTGATTGGATCACTTTAAAACTGGATTATTTTAATAAAATTTTTTGTTTTAATAAAACAACGGTTTTGGTCTATGAAAACAAGAAAACAAGTTCGAGGGTCGGTTACTCGTGGGGAAGGGTTAGCACCCCCACGACGCCCAAAATTGGTACCTAATTGGTTTTAAAATCGTTTTTAAGACTGGAATTTGCAAGTTCACGAAGGTTCGATTTTATTTGTCCGTTTAATGAATATTAGTCTATTTTAATGGCCTTATCGCTCAAGAGATGAACTTTAATCACCGCCAACATTTCTGGCGCTAACCCGTCATTCCCGCTTGATAAGACACCGCGTTAAATTAATTTTACATTTCAAGAAACAATAAAATTTAGTGCGTTGAGCATTTTATTTAATTCTAGGTTCGATTATTCAAAAGCCCTAAAACGTCTAAGTCTTTTATTCCTAATTAAAAGTTTAAGTTTACTTAAGTGTGTTTTTTGTTTGAGAAGTAAATTTTCACCTACTCCTAAGTTTTCACCTAAGCTTTAGAACCTAATCCTAAGTTTACTTAAGTGTATTCTATCTAAGCTTTAGAACAAGCAATAAACTTATTTTTCCCTTTTGTGTTTTTTTCTTTTTATTATTTTTTTGGAAAACCTTTAGTTCTCTTTTTTATTTTTTAAAAGCTAAGACCCCTTGTTACATTTTTACCTTTTTTTCATTTTTTATATTTTTTTTACCTTTTTATATTTTCTTTCATTTCAAAAAAAAATTCTCTTTTAAAACTTCTTTTTTTCACTTTTTATCATTTTTTAATCTTTTCTTTTTAAAAAAAAAAGACCTTTTTATAAAATAAACCATATTTTTTGAAAAATTTCCTTTTAAGCTTTCAAAAATTTTATTTCTTCCTAAAACCCTAAACTTTATTTTAAAACCTTTTTATTTTCCTTTTTTTTAAATACTTTATGACTTATTTCTTTTAAAAAAACATCTTATTTATTTTAAAATCACTTCACCCATTTATTATTAAAACTAAATTCTAAAAAAACCTTTTTTTATATTTTTTTATAAAAATCAAGCCCATTTATTATTTCCACCCATACATTATTATTTTTTCTAATTAAATCCCTAACTTTAGGTTTTTTTCAATTAAACCACATTAACTCATTTTATTCATTCATTTAAATATAAACACTTTTAAAAATTCATTTTTTCATTTCTAAAGATCAAAACATCTCTAACAACATTTTTTAAAGCATGCAAATTTTTAAAGATCAAACCAAAATTAAACGGAGAATTTAAAACGAAAACATTACCGGAATCATGAAACAATTTTCCGACTTCAAGAACACAACCTAAAATCCAAAAAAAAAAACACAAACACAAAAATTCAACCAAGAACAAGCATAAAAAATCTAAATAAAATTTAAAAGGAAAGATAGAAATTTTACCGAAACGAAGAACTCGAATATGATCTTCTCGAAATGTTCCTATTTGCCTCCGGAAAATTGCCTCCAAACTCGAACTTCAACTCCAAAATTTCCAGCAAACTCTTGAAAAATTTAGAGATTTTTTCGGATTTTTTCTAAGCCTTTTTGCTCTCTTTTTTCAAGTGTATTTTCACTTCAATTTTTGTGTGCTGAAAAATGGAGAAGAGGGGGTGCTTTTATACACATACGTGAGCTTGCAAATCAAGCAATATTCGTGTTTAATCCCTAGATTGGAGCCAAAATCAGAAAAAGAACTTGATTCTCGGTAAAACCCCTCAAACCCTATCCGATTTGGTTCAATATCGAAGCTGAATTTTACCCTTGATTTGAGCCTAGGGCTTGACCTCTTGTCTTAGTTTTTTTTTTTTTGCAGATTTCGGCGAGCACAGGCGGTGACGGCGAGCAGGGTTGGTGGCGTTAGGTCGACGGCGAGCAGGGTTGGTGGCGTTAGGTTGGCGGCGGCGAGGCGGACCGGCCGGTACCAACGGCGACGACAACTGTGGCCAGTAGACGCCGGTCGGCCCTCCACAAGGTTCGACGAGAGGGTTTGCTGGGGAACCAGCCCGTGCGCGTGCGGCTCATGCGTTGGCGCATGACGCGCGCTGGTTCCCCCTTTTCCACTTTTTTTCATTATTTTCTTTCTTTTTTGATGTTTTTTGGCTATTTTCTATGCTATTTTATTTGCATTTATTATTTTTTTCCTTCATTTATTTCCTTTTTCTTCAATATTTATTTTCCACCTTTATATTAAAATTTTTTTCTCATTTTTTTCTTTTTAAAAGAAGGGCTAGTATTTCTAAATGGGCTTTGATTTTTTCTTTTTTGAAATGGGTTTTTAAAGATGGGTTTTTGTTGTATTTTTTATTTAATTTAAAAAAAGGATGGGCTTTTATTATTTTAAGGGAAAAGGGATTTTTTTAATTATTTTAAAATTGGGGTGAAAATCTAGAGACAACAGCTGCCCCTCTTTGCTTATCTCTGTGCAAAAGAAATAAAGCAAAGACCAAAAGGCACTGATTTTCACCGATTTTCCAAATTGGCTCCATTCTCCAAATGCCCAAACGGATAGGCGTGCTCTATTCTCCTAATGCTTGAATAGCTAAGCTGGGTTTCATTCTCCAAATACCCAAACAGATAGGCTGGTTCTATTTTCCTTATGCTCGAATAGTTGAGCTGAGTTCCATTCTCCAAATGCCCGAACGGATAGGCTGCTCTATTCTCCTAATGCTCGAATAGCTAAGCTGGGTTCTATTCTCTCAAATGCCTGAATAGTTGAGCTGGGTTCCACGCTCAAACATATAGGCTGATTCTATTCTCCTTACGCTTGAATAGCTAAGTTGGGTTATATTCTCCCAAAATGCCTGAACAGTTGAGATGGGCTCTATCCTCTCAAATGCTCAATTAGGTAAAGTCTTCTGAAAACTTTCATCCTCCTTGTGCTTGGATGAATAAGCAAACTCCATTCTCCTTATGCCTGAACATATAGGAGAATCTTCTAAAAAAACCCCATCCTCCTTATCCCTGGATGAATAAGCAAACTCTCATTTGAACAGGTCTTCCATGTACCTGGAAAAAAAATGCAACATGTAATTCAATTATGATGTGCATGCCTCTAGGGATGTCTAAAACATGAATGCATGACAATTTTTTTCCTTTTAAAACTTCTTTTGCTTAGATTGTTTTCTTAATTTTGATGAAATTCTGGTTATTGAGGCCAACCCGATTAACATGAACTCTCTCCTAAACTTGTGTAGGTAAGACGACTTGCTTCACTTCACTTTCAATTCTTCTTGGCTTTTCGGCTTCGAGTTCACCATTCCTTGGGATAAAGCCCTCTCCTTTGCCTTTGTAGAGGGTTTGGGTGTTCTCTATTTATGAGCGCAAGTGCACACTCCTGTCAAGTTATAGTATATAAGATATCGTCTCCCACAGGGATTGGACAGCTTCATTTGAATTGTTGTTCCTGCACAAGAAAAGTAAATGCACAAGTATGATGGTTGTTGAGAAGAAAAGTAAAATAAAAACACAAATAATTAAAAAGGAAGTGATCAGGTTGATAGAGAGGGCAGGTTATGCTGCTGCTTAGTCTGAAACTGCGTTGAATAGGTCAAGTTGTTTTGCGCTGCCACGATCTGCTGCCTTAGCGGGTAATGGCAGATTGAGGCGGCGGAAACTTTCGCTGCCACGGCGGCACTCTGCTCTTGCAACTTTCGTTGTCCCGGCAGGTGAGATGGAGAGAAGTCCTGGCGGCAAGTCTGGCAGATACTCCAAGTTCGACGAAACAATTCTGGAGTGATCCTACCTATGTCTAGGCTAGGATTCTATTGCTGCGTGATGTAGGCAATACCTAGAAATCTCAGCGTAAACCTAACACAGACAGTCAACGTTTGGTTGCTCCTTTTAGCCGCTGAAATTCTAACTTATGTCTAAGCTAAATTAGTCAACATCTCTTCATGATGAGACTATGCTTAATTCTTTCGTAAGTTTGGCACTGTCATGCCCGACAAATGGATTCTTCAACTGGACTTTTGGAACTAATTGAAGGAAGTGAAGCACATGGATTAAGCAAACTAAGAGTATTTTATTGCAAAAACAAACTTGAAAACCTAAACAATCGTTCTCACAACTAATTACAATATAACCCAAACCCAAAGAGAGATTTAGAACATGTCGACGACAAGAAAACCTAAGCTATGCCTAAGGAAAACCTAAGCTTTCGTGTATCGAAATACAAAAATATGTGAAGTATATATAGGCCATAGTCTAGGTTAAGTCCTCCTTGGAGTACAAGTCTTCAAAGAGCTTTTGCATTAAATGCAACTTTAAATTCTGACTTCTTTGAGTTGAATTTGGACTTCTTTTCTGATTGCCTTGTTCCACAAGCAATCTTGAGATTTAGCTTCGGCGTCTCTGCCCGCAGCTACAGACGTCAAAAAATGAGTGGACAACATCGATAGAATCAGGATTTTCTGCTCTACAAATTGCACTCTGGTTCTACAACTCCATAGTTTGTTGTCTAGGGCGGCACAGTGGGCGGCGGCAGCTACTCGGTAGCTATTGTCTCTATCTGGAACTGCATCAGTACAGCTCCTTGATTCGCTGCCTCAGCATCACATCCTCAGCTCCTCTTTCCCTCTGTCAGCCTCTAGTACCTAAAACCAAAAGTACACTAAAATAGTACCTTTTCTTTACCAAACAAAAGATAATCTAGAAAAACATGGCAAAGTAAAGAAATACTGTAAAATGCAATGCATGGTCCTAATTATGCCTAAGTTGTACTCAAAAACAACAATAATATGAGATGGAATGTGCATGAAATATAGAACTTGTGGAGACTTTACAGCCTTGGAATTCACCCATGAGTTATGAACAACTCTGGCTTTTGCCTCATTTTTTATTTTTTGCTGACTGACTTTATCTTTACATCTTACTCTCACTTCATTGGAGATACTTAATCCTTATTTGTCTTCTTTATCAATATTCAAGGATGAGCTTCCTAAGTCCAGTTTTAACATTGTAAGACTGTTCTCATTATCATGTAAGGAAGGTCGGTGGTTTAAGAAACACTATTTAAGTCCCTAGACATTCATATGGCTTTTCTTCATTTTAATGAATTTTTCAACAAGGCTTTACCTCTACTTCAAGCATTTTAACATCATATGCCCCAAACAATAATTATGGAACACTTCGTAGTCCTTGTACTTTCCAAAACATTCTCAAAGTAATGCTCAAAAATCTTTTGCATATATAAATGATTGCCAAATTCGTTGATCCTTATTTCAAAGCAAGATGCCGATGATGATAGGGAAGGAAACAAGAAAGAAAGAAAAATCCATGAGACAAATTTTAATAATGTTGTGGCAAAAACAAAAAGGTTTATAAAAAGAAAGGGAAACAAGTATTCAAATATCAATAGTCCAGACTCCTCCTATCAAACGTCATAAGTAATCTTGAACGCCACCAGTTTCGAGGAAGCCTTGAGTACAGTGCATGATCTGTGGAGCCCCGAAATCCGTCAAATTATCTAAGCCGCCCTTTACGGGTTTTCAACCCAGACCCTCCTTTGGTTTCAAAACGCCCTTTGCAGGTTTTCATTTTGAACCCTCATTTTCTTTCTTTTTTTCTTTTTTCCTTTTTTTTATCTTTTTATCTTTTTCTCTTTTTTCTTTTCTTTTTCTTTCTTTTTCTTTTCTTTTTTTTCAAACATAATACTTCTTGACAGTATCAGAGTTTACCGGGTTTTGAAACTCATTTCCATCCATCTCAACTAAAATCAATGCTCCACCGGAAAGAACCTTGGTCACGATGTACGGTCCTTCCCAATTTGGCGCCCATTTTCCTCGGGGATCACTTTGAATTGATAGCTTCTTCTTTAATACCATATCACCTTCTTTGAATTCTCTAGGGCGAACCTTCTTTTCATAAGCCTTAATCATTCTCTTTTGGTACATTTGACCATGACATACGAGTTTCAGCCTCTTTTCCTCGATTAAATTCAGTTGGTCATACCTTGCCTGAACCCATTCTGCTTCTTTTAACTTGGTCTCCATCAAGACACGTAATGATGGTATCTCAACCTCGATTGGTAGCACAACTTCAACTCCATATACTAATGAGAACGGAGATACCCCAGTAGATGTTCGTACCGTCGTTCGATATGCATATAGAGCAAATGGTAACTTTTCATGTCAATCTTTATAAGTATCGGTCATCTTTGTAACTATCTTCTTAATATTCTTATTGGCTGCTTCTACTTCCCCATTCATCTCTGGGCGGTATACTACTGAGTTGCGATTCTTAATGTTAAACTGCTCACAGACCTCAGCAATCATTCGGTTGTTCAGATTAGAGGTATTATCAATGATTATGCTTTCAGGTAGTCCATATCGAGAAATTATATCCTTCCTTAAAAAGTTGCAAACAGTAGACCTAGTTACATTTGCATATGAAGTCGCTTCCACCCACTTCGTGAAATAATCAATAGCTACCCGAATAAAGTGATGACCATTTGACGCTTTCGGATGAATCTGCCTAATAACATTTATGCCCCACATAGAGAATGGCCATGGAGACGACATGACATGAAGAGACTGAGGAGGCGCATGAACCTTGTCAGCGTAAACCTAGCACTTGTGACATTTGCGGGAATAGTTTATGCAATCCCCTTCCATTGTTGACCAGTAATATCCAAAACGCATTATTCTTCTTGCCATAGTGAAATCACTAGGGTGGGTTCCACAAACTCCCTCATGGACTTCTTCCAAAATCAACTACGATTTTTTTGCATCTACACATCTTAGTAGCACCTGGTCTCAACTTCGTTTGTAGAGGATCTCTCCATCAAGGATGTATCCTGATGCCATTTTCCTGATCATTTTCTTTTCATTTTCTGAAGCCTGTGATGGGTATTGCTGAAGCTTTATGTACTGCAAGATATCATGGTTCCACAGTAAACCATCTTCTTCTTCTTCTACATTGTAACAATATGCTGGAGACTCCATCATTTGTAACTTAGTGGGCATCATCTCAGAACCCTCGCTTGCTCTAAACATGGAAGCCAAAGTAGCTAATGCATCAGCCATCTGATTATCTTCTCTTGGGAGATGCTTAAAAGTGATCGCATCAAATTCTTTAGTTAACTCAAGGACCAACCTGTGATACTCTATCAATTTTGCATCTTTCGTTTCCCATTCACCACGTATTTGGTAGATGATCAATGCTGAATCCCCATAGACTTTCAAACTTCAGATTTTTCTGTCAATGGCTTCCCTTAGGCCCAATATACATGCCTCGTATTCTTCTATATTATTGGTGCAAAAGAATTTCAAACGACAAGTGAAAGGATAATAATCTCCTTCCGGTGAAGCCAAAACTGCCCCAATACCTTGTCCTAGAGCATTTACAGCACCATCCAAAAGCATGACCCAGGATTATGTTGGTGACTCTTCATCTTCCATAAAACACATCAAATCCTCATCGGGGAAACTAAAATATAATGCCTCATAATCTTCTTGTGCACGTCTTGCAAGAAAATCTGCTATGGTACTTTCTTTCACTACTTTCTGATTCACATGCTGAATATCGTATTTTGAGAGCAACATCTGCCATCACGCTATACTTTCTAATAGGGCTGGAGCTGCCATCATAAACTTTAATGGATCTAACCGTGAGATCAACCATGTGGTATGATACAACATATATTGCCTAAGCCTTTTAGTGGTCCACACCAAAGCGCAACATACCTTTTAGATTGGAGTATATCTTGCTTCACAGTTAGTAAACTTCTTGCTCACATAATATATCGCCCTTTCCTTCCTTCCAATTTCGTCATGTTGCCCTAATACGCAGCCCATTGAATTTTCGAACACTTTTAGACAGAGTATTAACGGCTTCCCTGAAACGGGTGGCCTTAACACTGGAGGATTAGTTAACTGCTCCTTGATCTTTTCTAAAGCTGCTTGGCATTCTTCATTCCATGTCCCCGGGTTGTTCTTTCTAAGCAACCTGAATATTGGATCACATTTATTCATTAGTTGGGAGATGAAACGGGCTATGTAATTCAACCTTCCCAAGAATCCCCGAACTTGCTTCTGTGTTTGGGGTGGTGGAAGATCTTGTATGGCTTTTATCTTGTCTGGATCAATTTCAATTCCTCTTCTGCTTACTACAAAGCCTAACAACTTCCCAGAAGTAACCCTAAATGTGTACTTGGCAGGATTAAGCTTTAACTGAAATTTTCTCAATCTTTGAAAAAGCTTACTCAGGTTCGCTAGATGCTCTTCCCCAGTTCTGGACTTGGCAATCATATCATCCACATAAACTTTTATCTCCTTGTGCATCATGTCATGGAAAAGAGTGATCATAGCTCTTTGATACGTTGCCCATGCGTTCTTCAATCCAAAAGGCATTACCTTATAAGAAAAGGTTCCCCAAAGCGTTACAAAAGTAGTCTTTTCCATGTCTTCTAGGCACATCTTTATTTGATTGTATCCAGAGAATCCATCCATGAACGAGAAAAGGGAATGGCCAGCTGTATTGTCTACCAAGGTGTCAATATGTGGAAGTGGAAAATTGCCCTTGTGGCTTGCTCTAATAAGATCCCTGTAGTTGACGCACATTCTTACTTTTCCATCCTTCTTAGGCACTGGGACGATGTTTGCCACCCATTCTGAATTTTTAGCTACCTCGAGGAATCCTACATTGTAATGCTTCTTGACCTTGTCTCTGGTTTTCAAAAGTGTATCAGCCTTCATTCTTCTAAGCTTTTGCTTTACTGGCTCCCATCTTTCTCTTATAGGAAGCCTATGCATGGCAATATCTGTATCGAGACTAGGCATATCCTGATATGACCAGGAAAAGATGTCTTTATATTCTTGTACAAGCTTAATCAAATGTTGTCGAGTCTTAACTGGGATGGTGGTACCGATCTTTACTTCACGCTTCTCTTCTTCAGTCCAAAGATTCAAAACCTCTAACTCTTCTTTGTGGGGAGGAATTCGCTTTTCCTCTCCTTCTACCATTCTAAGTATATCATCAGACAAGTCATACTCTTCTTCATCATTAGTACTCTCAACTTCCTCTAAACATAGTGGTAATTCAAAATTAACTTCGGAATCTGATTCAGAGTCATTTGGACCATTGATATCTAAAAACCTGCAAATAAAAGAGACAAAAATATATACCAAGAAAGAAAGAATTAATGAAATGATATGATTTATTATGTTTTTAAGGGTTTGTTTTTGCTTTTGGGGTTTTATGATCTTTTTGGTTTTTTGGTGCTGTGAAATAAAGTTTGCCACAAGATGTAATTGGGAAAAAATGCATCTTTTATTGAAATCAGAATAACGGTTTTGACATAGACCCTTTTTACGTAAGATCTCTAATTACCCCAGGGCCTAAGGGTAAAGAGTTGGTTTTGAGAATTACACTGAGGCAGTTTTAAAAACTTAAGGGACTACTTCTGCGGTCCAGTTCTTTAGTTCAGCGCAGGGGCAAATTTTGGACAGAAATTTGTTTTCTCCTCCCTCCTCGTCTGTGATGGCGTTAATGATCAAATTCTCAAAAACCTCGCATAATTCATCTTTTCCTTTCTCCTCCTTGTCGAAGCGAGCATTAGGGTCTAGGAGTCCTCCGGCCCTGAAAGTGACGCTTAAGGGTGGGTACGTCATTGGCTCCCCCTCGACTTCTTCTTCCTTCTGCTTCATCTCCATGCTTTCCATTTGCTTCTTAGTCTCAGCTTTCATTTTGCCATTTATTGGGCCTAAAGCCCAAACCGAATCGGTCCCTCTTCACTGGGATCACCACTGGACAAGGTTTTCCCTGTCTTCCTTCTTTCACTTCTTCTCCTTGCTTCCCAAATGAAATTTCCTACATCGCACATACATTCAATTCGTGCTCAACATCTCCTTTCTCGAAAAACATAAGTTCCTTACAATCCATCTTGGCTTGAACCATATGTTTAAACTCTAAGGAACATTGGATCTCATGTCCTTCAACTTCATGGTACTCGCATTATGGTTTTTCATCTTTGGGTTCACTTCCTTTTATATCCCCGCCGCTACTAATTGAGCCCATACCCAAATCATGGGTGCCTTAATTCCTTCAACATAGTCCTTGATCACTTTCTTTTCTTCCTCGAGCATAACACTCACCTCTGTCTACTGGTGGTTTGGCAAAGGATTTCCTTTTTCCTCAGAAGTTTTGAATGACAACATGCATGATTTCCTTAAATCATTCACCACACTTTTGAATGCGGTATAGTTTTCAATGGTATGCCCCCTCACTCCTGCATGATATTCGCATTGGGACTTCTCATCGTACCACGGTGGATAAGGAGGTGAGAACGGAGGAACATGTCTTGGCAACACCATTTGTGATTTGACCAACTCAGCAAACAACTTTGTATATGTCATTGGGATGGGAGGAAAGTAGGGTCTCGAGTTTCCTTGAGATCTTCGTTCTCTTTTTGGGGCGTTTGCAACCGTTGGAGCTGATGTGTTGGGTTTGCTGAAGGTGTTGGGCTTGTTGAACACCACACCTGTTGAATAATTGGGGTTGTAGATATTCATAGCATTGACTTCATTGTTATATCTCTTCTTATATGTCTTCTCCGTTTCCCCACTGTCCAACTTCCCGCTCTTCATGGCTTCTAAGATCAGTTCTTCATTCATTAGCATGTCCGTGAAGTTCTTCGTAGCATGGTTGAGCATGCGATCGTAAAAAAGACCCTTTAGAGTTTCCACGAACATCGGGTTGATCTCATTTTCTAGCACCGGTGGTTGTACTTGTGCCGCTACATCCCTCCACCTTTGTGCGTATTGTCGGAAGCTCTCATGATGCTTTTGCTCCATCCCTTGCAAGACCAAATAAGTTGGAACCATGTCTGATATATTCTTGTATTGCTCACTGAAGGCTCTTGACAGATCCTTACATGATTTGATGTTCACCCGACTTAATTGTGAATACCAACGTGCAGTGGAACCTACTAAGCTGTCCTGGAAGCAATGAATGAGAAACTTCTCATTGTCGAGGTACATGGACATCTTTCTACAGTACATAGTTAGATGTGTCGATGGGCATGTGGTCCCCTTATATTTCTCAAAATCTGGGATCTTAAATTTTGGTGGTGCGACTAAATCAGTTACCAAGCTCAGATCCTTGGCATCCATTCCACCAAGAGCAGCTCCATCTTGGAAGGATTTGATCATTCCTTCTAACTTCTCGTACTTATCCTCCCACTTCTTCTCAATTCTAACCTTATCTGCATTTTCATCGAGGTCAGGCACCTCGTAATTATTAGCCTCCCCATTTGAAACATGAGTGGAGGATTCAACAACATGGATGGGTGTTTTGGCCTTAGCTGCAGCCTCCCTCCTAAAGGTCATTCCCGGGAATCGTGGAATGGCAGTAGTGTTTCCTCCTTCTTCAACTGCATTCGGGTCCTTGAATCCTAGCATAACAGCTATTGAACTGACAGTCTTTTGATGAACTGCCTCAACTTGTTGTTTCAGGTCTATCTCCATTTTCTCTAACTTATCTTGAATGTTCTTTTGGTTTGCCTCCAAAGTTGTCAACCTTTACTCAGAGTTCATGGCTCGGGTTTGGGCTCGTGTACCGTATTTATGAGTTGTCTTAGCAATTTTTGGTATTCTATCATTTTTATATTAAGTTAGTTTTTTATATGAATGAATGTATGCATAAATGAATTCACAAAAGCAAACAACAAAGCAAACAAAACAGTGCAAATGCATGAATGCAGTCGAAGGGCCATTAATTCCATTAAAAATATGCTCAATAAAGGAAACTCTTTATTGAATACGAAAGCTTTTATTACATCTTTTTCTTTCTCTTTTTTTTGCATTACAAATATTTTTCTTCTTGAACACCTAACTCCTTGATTTCTTCAACTAGCCACATGAGCCTTGGTCCAACTTCCCCAATGGGCTTGATATATTGACGAAGAACTGCAGCTTTAGTTGCCAACATTGTCATGTGCTTGGTTCTCCTCCTTTTTAAGAGCTTTCCATTCATAGTTGAACAATCTTCTAGAATCAAACCCTTCTAAATATGAAATGATGCACATGCAAAAAAAACAAGATATGGAACAGAGATTAATAAAGCAAGAAAAAAGGGAAATGAAACAAAAAAATGAATTAAATGCACGATATTCTGGGTTGGCATTCCAACATTTCAGGACATGTCTCCATGGATTATTCCTGCGACTCAACAACCTAGGCTTTCCGCATGGCTCTATTAGGGGTAGGCTCTAGATTCTCAAACTTGGTTTGGTTCTAAAAAGGTACCCGAGCTGTCCTTGTTGTCCTCTACTAAGAGTAGCAAGGCCCTCGATTCTCACCCATTATAGGCTTCAAATGAATCGAGTTCAACTCAAGAGGACTCACCACCGATGTCTTCTCGAAGAATCAATATTCTTACGAAGACAAGGGAATGAGTCCCGAAGGTACTTGCTAGGCTTATACGAAGAATCAATATTCTTACATGAGCAAAGCATATTTCCCCCCACTTAAACGAATTGGACAAAGCTTGGGAATAGAGCTTAGAATTAAGTCTTAAATGCGTAAAATAGAATTATATTCATTTAAATGGACAAATAAATAGAACCTATCGCGAACTTGCAAATTCCATATTTAAAAAAAAACATTTTTTGAAAACCATTTAAAACCATTTTGTGGTCTGACCCTCTTTTGTTTTTTATTTTAAAAAAAACATGTCCCCAGTAGAGTCGCCAAGCTGTCGCGGCCACTTTTTAGGAGGCTTCGACTTTTTTTGAAAACTTTAAAAAACACGGAGTCGCCACCAATCTTTTTGAAAAGTGTGATTGGATCACTTTAAAACAGAGTTATTTTAATAAAATGTTTTGTTTTAATAAAACAACAGTTTTGGTCTGCGAAAACAAGAAAATAGGTTCGGGGTCGGTTACGCGTAAGGAAGGGTTTTAAAATTGTTTTCAAAACTGGAATTTGCAAGTTCACGAAGGTTCGACTTTATTTGTCCATTTATGAATATTAGTCTATTTTAACGGCCTTATCGCTCGGGAGATGAACTTTAATCACCGCCAACATTTCTAGCGCTAACCCACCATTCCCGCTTGATAAGACACCGCATTAAATTAGTTCCACTTTTCAAGCAACAAAGAAATTTAGTGCATTGAGCATTTTATTTAATTCTAGGTCTGATTATTCAAAAGCCCTAAAAACGTCCAAGTCTTTTATTCCTAATTAAAAGTTTAAGTTTACTTAAGTGTATTTTATTTTTTTGAGAAGTAAATTTTCAACAAACACGTCTCTATCTAAGCATTAGAACATAGTCCTAAGTTTTCACCTATTTCTAAAAGAACAAGCAAGAAACTTATTTTCCCCTTTTGTGTTTTTTTCCTTTTTATTATTTCTTTTGGAAAACCTTTATTTCTCTTTTTTTATTTTTTAAAAGCCAATAACCCTTTTTACATTTTTACCTTTTTTTCATTTTTTATGTTTTTACCTTTTTATATTTTTTTCATTTCAAAAAGAATTTCTCTTTTAAAACTTCTTTTTTCATTTTTAAGCTTTTCTTTTTTAAACAAAAAACCTTTTTAAAAAAAATAAACCTTATTTTTTTGAAAGATTTCCTTTTAAGGATTTTTTGAAAGAAAAAAATATTTCTTCCTAAAAGCCTAAACTTTATTTTAAAAACCTTTTTATTTTCCTTTTTCTTGTTAAAAAAAAACTTTATGACTTATTTCTTTTTAAAAAACATCTTTTTTATTTAAAAGTCACTTAACCCGTTTATTATTAAAACTAAATTCTAAAAACCCGTTTTTATATTTTTTATTAAAAATCAAGCCCCTTTATTATTTCCACCCATGCATTATTATTTTTCCTAATTAAATCCCTAACTTTAGGTTTTTTCAATTAAACCACATTAACTCATTTTATTCATGCATTTAAATATAAACACTTTTAAAAATTCATTTCTTCATTTCTAAAGATCAAAACATTCCTAACAACATTTTTTAAAGCATGCAAATTTTTAAAGATCAAACCAAAATTAAACGGAGAATTTAAAACGAAAACATTATCGGAATCGTGAAACGATTTTCTGACTTCAAGAACACAACCTAAAATCCACAAAAACACAAACACAAACACAAAAATTCAACCGAGAACAAGAATAAAAAAATCTAAATGAAAATTAAAAGGAAAGATAGAAATTTTACCGAAATGGAGAACTCTAATATGATATTCTCGAAATGCTCTTATTTGCCTCCGGAAAATTGCCTCCAAACTCGAACTTCAACTCCAAAATTTCTAGCAAACTCTTGAAAAATTTAGAGAATTTTTCGGATTTTTTCTAAGCCTTTTTGCTTTTTTTCAAGTGTATTTTCACTTCAATTTTGTGTGTTGAACAATGGAGAAGAGGGAGGTTTATACACATACTTGAGCTTGCAAATCAAGCAAATATCCGCATTTAATCCTTAAATTGGAGCAAAAATCAGACCAAGAACTTGATTCTCGGTAAAACCTCTTCAAACCCTATTCGATTTGGTTCAATATCGAAGTTGAATTTTCCCCTTGATTCGAGCCTAGGGTTTGACCTCTTGTCTCATTTTTTTGCAGATTCCGGCGAGCACAGGCGGCGGTGGCGAGAAGGGTTGGTGGCGTTAGGTCGACGGTGGCGAGGCGGACCGACCGGTACCAACGGCGACGGCATACGTGGCTGGTAGACACCGGTTGGCCCTCCACAAAGTTTGGCGAGAGGGTTTGCTGGGGAACCAGCCCGCGTGCGTGCGGCTCACGCGTTGGCGCGTGACGCGCGCTGGTTCCCCTTTTCCCTTTTTCATTATTTTCTTTCTCTTTTTTTGTTGTTTTTTGGTTGTTTTCTTTGATGTTTGTTTTACATTTATTATTTTTTGCCTTCATTTTATTTCCTTTTTCTTCAACATTTATTTTCCACCATTATATTAAAATTATTTTCTCCTTTTTTCTCTCTTTTTTTTTTCTTTTTAAAAGATGGTCTAATATTTTTAAATGGGTTTTGTTTTTTTCTCTTTTGAAATGGGCTTCAAAAATGGGTTTTTAAAGATGGTTTTTTGTTGTATTTTTTTATTTACTTTAGAAAAGGGTGGGCTTTTTATTATTTTAAGGGAAAGGAATTTTTTTGGATTATTTTAAAATTGGGGTGAAAATCTAATGACAACACATATGATATGTTGAAGAAGGAGAACTTTAATTTGAGTGCAGCTTTATTATGGACTATTAATGATTTTCTTGCTTATGCAAATTTATTTGGGTGGAGTACTAAAGGTCATTATGTTTGTCCTTGTTGTGTTGCACATACATGTTTGAAGTGGTTGTATAATGGAAAGAAGTTCTCTTACATGGGACATCGTCGGTGGTTAGATGAAAACCATAGATTTAGATATCATAAGAATATGTTTGATGGTACTGAAGAGTTCAGAAAAGCTCCTGAGCAAACACTCAGGTCTGATATCTTGTCGATGTTGAAACATATCAAGTTCACCTATAGAAAGACAAGCCAACCACCAAACCCACGATCAAAGAAAAAGACAAAAGAGGCGTATGACCATGAGGTTGAGCAGCTTACTGATGAGTCTGATGAAGAGGATGATCCAAATGAGGCCGAGTTGTGGAAAAAAAGAAGTATTTTCTTTGAGTTTCCTTATTGGAAGCATAACATTTTAAGACATAATCTTGATGTCATGCACATTGAGAAGAATGTTTGTGAGAATATTATCAGGACCATTCTCAATGTCTATGGAAAATCTAAAGACAATTTAAAGAATTGACTTGATTTAGTTTTTATGGGAATTCATCATGATCTTCATCCTCAGGTACTTCCTAATGGAAAGACTTCGTTACCGCTTTCTATTTTTGTGATGTCGAAGTGTTCTGCACGATGTTGAAAGATATAAAGGTCCCAGATGGGTATGCATCAAATATATCTTGGTGTATCAGTGTTAAAGATCGGAGACTATATTTTATGAAGTCGCATGATTATCACATATTGATGCAAGATTTAATAATTGTTGCATTACGCGGTTGTATGTCAAATGAGGTGACATCTTGTACAATTGAACTTTTTAATATAATGAAAGCTATTTGTGGAAAAGTTTTGATGGTTGAAGAGCTTGAGAAACTGCAAGATCGAGTCACCTTGACTTTATGCAACATGGAGAAGATATTTCCACCTTCATTCTTTACAATTATGGTGCACTTGTAGGATCATCTTCCTCACGAAGCTAAAGTTGATTAACCAGTTTTCTATCGGTGGATGTATCCTATAGAGAGGTGCAAATTGTTTAATATATATTCAATCACTATTGAACATTTCTTTTAATTACAACTATTTATATAATGTTGTGTTTATTATGTGTCTAGGTTCTTGTGCAAGTTGAAGTCTTACTATCGTAATAAGCGTTATCCGGAAGGATCAATTGCTGTAGGGTATTTAGCAGAGGAGTGTCTGACTTTTTGCTCTAAATATTTGGAAGATGTTGAAACGAGATTTAATAGACCAAATAGAAATAATGTGTGCAGTATTAATAACTTAACCGAGACTTATTTGTTTGGAAGTTTTGGTGAACATCTCAACAATGTTGAAATTGCACAGTTGGATGACAAATCTTGGGTACAAGTACATCGATATGTTCTTTTCCATCATGACTCAATAGAGCCCTTAGGCACGTAAGTTTATATAAATTATAATGTATTCACTTCATCTTTTATATTTCTCATTCTTTAACCACGTAACTTACTTTATAGTGAGTTTAAAGAAGAGTTGCAATCTCGTGTACGCTCCCGAAGATTACATCAATGAGAGATTCATAAGTTGTTCGTAGAAACTTTTCATGACTGGTTAAGAAAGACACTGAGCAACTAAATCTTTGTACAACATGTACCTAATAACTTTTCTTATTTTACTATGTCAATATAAATGTTAAACTAATTCACCTTTTACGTGTAATGGGTTTGGTGTGGGAGAGAAGTTAGTGAAGAGGTTAAATGGATTTCTCAAGGGACGAAGGGTTTCGAGGGGAGCTTGTCGATATCGCGGGTGAATCCATTGAGCTTTTCGGCCAAGCTCCTGAAGGTGTTCGCATCGGCCTGACTGAAGGTGGTTGGTGTTGTTGTTGATGATGACGATGGTGATGAATCCATGGTGGTGGAATGGTGATTTTCCATGTAAATGAAGATAGAAGAAATTAACTTTTGTTGATTGTTGTATAGACAAGGAAGACAATGTTTGATGGAATGCTTGTGTACGTGTATTTAGATTTGACAATGTTTTGTACCATACTATTACTTTCAATGGTACAATAGCCATTGTACGATAATACAAACAAACATTATTGTCAACAATTAAGGATAAATACAGTTAATACTAACATAATAATAGAACATGTCAATACTGATAACTGATTTTATCACAACTTAAACATGATTCTAATATAGGGCAATCATGTTTTTTGTCAAGGTTGGGATTCATTACTTGAAATGTGGATTTCTATTTGCAATTTCAAACAAAAAGGTAATTTGGAGAGCAATGTTACTCCAACAGCAAGAAAATAATAAGAGACAAGAAATGGATTCCATATTATCACCACTTTACTGGAAATGAAGCGCAAAATTGGCCAAATGGGGGAGTTTTTACTTTTTTTTAGGGAAATAGGGCGGGTTGGGGGAATTTTAGGGAAATAGGCCAGTTCCAAACGGCTAGGTCCTGTTGGATTCAGCCTTCTCGGCTCGCTCAACATAGCGTCTTAGGGCAGGAGATGGCAGGGGCTAGAATTGGGTGCTTGACGTGCCTGCATGGCACATGCATGCGTGAGCAGCACCACACCATTTGCAAATGGCGAGGTGCTGCTCACGCATGCATGTGCCATGCAGGCACGTCAGGCTTTATCAGGCATTGAATGAATATATATATATATATAGGTTTAGGTATGGGCTATTAAAGGGGAGTAGTTTTTTATATTATTTTATGTGTATATATATAGGGTTTAGGGACGATGAGTTTGTAGGGGTTGAGAAAAAATTAAGAGAGTTTGAGTCGGAAAAGAGGGGAGAGTTTGTGAGTTTCTGAAGAAATATTCGAAGACGGTGATTGAAGAGTTCGTAAAGGTCAGTGAAAATTAAGTAAGTGATTTTTGCCTTTTAATCTGTATTTTTAAATTCTAGAGGCTTTGTATATTTTTTGTATGATTGAAGATATATTCGGATGGTAATAATAATTTTAAATTTTAATAAGAAAACCCAAAATTTTAATGGTTTGCTTATGTTTTTTTAATATTTACAGAAGATGAGTTCATCAATATATTGTGACATTGAACCCATAGTTGGTCGTTGGGGCGAATCGCTTGAAGATTTCAGTGAGGATGAAGAAAATATTGTTCCTATTAGTGAAGAAGATGACGTTCAGTTACTCGATGCTGATGATATTGACGTTGTTATGACAGATGCGTCTCAGGGCAACGGTGTGATGTTGAAGATGATTTTTGGGCCACGGGTGTTGCTAGGCTCGGGTTGAGAAATGAACAGTCTGCTATTTGGGGTTATGTTGCACTAGAGCCCCAACAATCGGAACCTATTTATCCAGCCTATGAAGCTCCAGCAGCCCGCATGTATGAAGTTGACTATACTGCAATGCAAGATCAGGAATATCAAGCTCGCGTATTTGGTTCTTCATCATCTTCGAACTTTGGAGAATTGGAACTAAAGGCTGAATTTGAAATAAAAGAAGCCGCGAAGCTTGCAGTTAAGGAGCACTGTATCAAACGTCATACGTCATTTTCTGTTATTGAGTCCAAAAAAAGTACCTACTGTGTAAGGTGTCTTCATTGAAAGAGAAACTGTGCGTGGTGGGTAAGAATTTCATACAGGAAGAGGACTAAAATTTGAGAGGTGACACGGTTTATTGAGCAGCACACATGAACCAATATAGATTTATCACAGGACCATATTAATTTAAACTCTGATCTAATATGTGCTTACATCAGGGCTTTGATTGAACAGGAACCAAGAATTTCGATTGCAGTGTTAGTAGCATCTATCCGGACCCAGCTTGGTTATATTCCATCTTACTACAAGGCATGGATGGCAAAGCAGAAGGCGATGGCGCAACTCTATGGTGATTGGGATAAATCGTATAATGAGCTACCAGCTCTTTTACGAGCAATGCAACATTTCATCACGGGAACCGTGGTAGAGTACGAGACTTTGTCGGCGTTCAACTTACAAGGCGAATTAATTCCTGGTAAAAGAGTATTTAGTAAGTTATTTTGGGCGTTCAATGCGTGCATTCGAGGGTTTCCATTCTGTAAACACATGATTCAAGTGGATGGTACATGGATGTATGGGAAGTACGGTCATATATTACTCGTGGACGTTGCACAAGATGGAAACAATAATATATTCCCAATTGCCTTTTCCATAGTTGAAAAGGAAGATGCGGATGAATGGGAATTCTTTTTGAAGCACCTACGCAATCATGTTGTAAAAGAAGACGGGATTTACATGATTTCTGATAGAGGAACTACGCTCTTATCGGTAATTGACAGACGTGGGAGTTTATGGAAACCTCCACATGCATATCCAGCATATTGTATACGGCATATTGCAGCGAATGCGAAGACGCGGCTCGGAAACAATGAGGTCCGGAAAGAGATTTTAGGCGTGGGTAAGTTGTTATTTGTTGTTTATAAAAAATTTATTTTTTTTTTAGTTCACCTTGTTGTTTTATTTAACTTGTTTTTTTATAAATGGGGTATGAACTAGTTCAACCAAAATTCCAAGAAAGGATCAGAAGGTTGAGGCGACACGGTGCAAATGTAATAAAATTTGTAAATGACATCCCCACGGAAAGATGGTCACAAGCCTATGATGAAGGTCGGCGTTATGGTCATATGACAACAAACCTTGCAGAGGCTATAAACTTGGTTCTTGGAACACGCAATCTCCCAATTGCAAGTATTGTGTGAGAGACTTACTTTAGATTGGGCAAAGTGTGGTCCAACAAAAGGCAGGAAGCCAACTCCCGAATAAAAAGCGGAAAATATTGGTCTAAAACCCTGCAGGATAAAATAATCGAACTTCAAGCCAAAGCCTCCGCTATGCGAGTAAGATCATTCGACCCACATGGATGAGAATTTTCTGTCGAAGCTACAGTCCGAGGTGAGCAACGAATGTTCACTGTCAAACTTCATCAGAGATGGTGTGATTGTGGTGCATTACAAGCATTTAAATACCCTTGCTCTCACGCACACGCCGCCTGTTTTCATTTTCGACTCGACCCTTATGGTTTTGCGGATGAGTGTATTAAACTACATAATATTGCAAATATATATAGAATTCAGTTCAACGCGATCCCGAACCAAGACTATTGGCCGGTAGCGTCAATATACGAAGAATGGTTAGCAAATCCAGTGCTTCGTAGAAAGCTGAAGGGTCGACCGACGTCTACTCGTATTAATACGAATATGGATGATCCAGATGATACAGAGGGAGGAGTTCAAGTTAAACATTGTACTCTTTGTACGGAACTGGGTCATTCAAGAAACAAGTGTCAGAACAAATCAAATCTTTCCAACTATCGTGTTGGACCGTCAACCGAAATGCTCTATTTAATGTATGTAATTTTATGGTAATGTAAATATATTTTTTTCTCGTTAATGTTTGTAATTTTAATTGGAATTTGAATACTGAAATTAAAGAAAAAGAGTAAATAAATATGGTTAAATAGTATTTAAATTTAATTTATTTTAAATTATTATTCGTTCTTATTTAATATAATTTAAGGTAATATAAATTTATTTTAATTTATTATTTGTTCTTATTTAATATAATATAATTTATTATTTGTTCTTATTTTTAATTTTTTATTTTTCTATAATATTATTTAATATAATTTCTATTTTAATATATCTGGGGTGAGCAAATGTTCAACCATAGAAACATAAATTACAAATAAATAAAAAATCATATTTTCGCCTCCTCCTAGGTAATACTTGCCGGTGGAAAGATGATGTTTGATCGTACCACAGAGCGGGGTGAATCTCTCTACGTGGTCGATTAGGAGCTAGCTCATCGTCATCGAAAAATTAATCATTCGTTATTTGCATAGTATGTGGTGTAGCAATTATTTCTTCAGGATGAAATGATAGGCTGCTAATGGTAGTTGTTGACAACAGAGATGTCATACTACCAACACCAAAACCTTCCCCATATACAGATGATTGAGGATACTGAAATTGTGGTACTAATCCTTCATCATCATTGTAAGCTGGCTGAGAAGATGAGCTACCACTAGTTGGAAAATTAAAAGGTGATTGTTGCGGAAAATGACTAAATCCAAATGTTTGATGACTTTCTTAAAATGGTGTTTGTTCCGAGACATTACTAAATAGTGGTTGCTCCCAAGGATTACTGCTTACATGTATCGGGGGGAGTCAGATTGTGACCACGAATAAGGCCAACCCGAAATTCCTTCCAAGTTTGGTTCGTCTGTTGATTGCTGAGAGCTTTAACCAAACTCGATTGGGAAGTGTACGTGTCTTGAGCACCGCGGATCTTCAAGCCATTTATTTGCATCTTCGACAGATGTTATGAACGGTTTCACATTTGCCGAAAATCATGAATAGTATTTTGTATTAAATTCAAAATCGCTCGCTTGAATTGGACTCAAATCTACAACCCACCGCGTCTATCTTTCCTCCCAAAATTCAATGAAATCGGTTTGCTTCACACTCCAATTCTCATTGAATCTACCTCTACGAACAGTGTGAATTCGTTCAAGTGGAGCTCTTGGAATGGGTTGATGGAAGTTAAACTGCCTCAACACAATGGAACTCAAGAATAGAAAAATGGATCAAAGGCACAACCGCACCCCAGAATGATGCACATTCAAGCACAGTATCTGGTAGGCAAGTCTTGATGTTATCATTCGCGTACGGTTGCCAAATAAACTGTAAAACACAATTATTAATATGAATTCACTCACAATCAAATATACAATTTCTCTTTCAAAAATTGATTATGATACCAGATTTTTTCCTATTGTTTGGATCTTTAATCTTGTATCTCTGACAGTGTTGTGAACCACCCCCACATTCTTCAACTTATGTCTCCATCTGCAAAGATATATTGAAATTATATTTCAAAGTCATTGAGTATAAATATTATATCAATAAATATCTATATACAACTGCAATCACATTATTACCTTCCAGCAAGCAGAAACTCCATATGTACCGGTATAGATAAAATGGGCGTTAGATAAGGCAGCCTGTACCACGCCCAGGATTGCAGTAAGATTTGACATCCACTCATATCTGAATTCTTCTTTTCACCATGTATAATTGTGACCTTGCACATTTCATGGTACAAAAATGTCAATACTGCGGACCCCCAACTATATGTAGCAGTTGTGTCCAAATTAGCCAAGAACGATAAGTATTGTGTGTGAACCATATTACCAGATGTATATGGCATCAATACACCACCAATAAGTTGCAGTATATAAGCTCGAGCTGCACACTCAAGTTCTCGATAACCATATTCATCGATCACACTCATGACTCAGGAGGAGCTTTGCCCAGGTACTGCGTGCAAAGGTCATATGCATTGTACTTATTTTCTCTAACCAATGGTTTCCCATTTGTTGGAACACCAAGCTGTATCGCTATATCCTCCAGGGTTATCGTGCATTCGCCAAATGAAAAATAAAATGTGTGGGTTTCTGGTCTCCACCGTTCAATCAATGCAGTAATCAACCCGGGGACTATCTTAAACCCACATAGAAATGAAGCATTATAAAAACCAGCTCGTTGTAGGTAATACACTAAACGCTCATCAGGTTTCTTTATCTTCATTCATCGACAACGGATCATTTGCTCTACACCCTATAATTAATTTATTATAATAAATTATTCTGTATTATAACAATTACATAGTAAATATGAAAATTTAAATTACAAAACATTTACTTACTTGCTCTTTGTGAATATGAGACGAAATGTGCTCATGGTCACGGTACAACAAAACTCCTTCAGATGTCATTTTCTATTTCTATAGCTAAAAAACAATTATCATTCGAATATATATACATCAAAAAATTGTATTAACTTCAACATTTTTTATTTGTGTGAATATTATTTCTTATTAAAATAATAATACAAAAGTTCTTATATTATTGTATTATTGAATATTATAATTTTATGATAAGAATTCGTTTACAATATTATTATTTTTTTAATATTTACAATTTACATATTTTAATAATTAATTTTCTTCTCAAAATTATAATAAAGAATGATTATTTCTTATTAAAATAAATCTTTTTAATAATTAATATTCTTTTGAAAATTATCATTATTATTATTATTATTATTATTATTATTATTATTATTATTATTATTATTATTATTATTATTATTATTTCATTGGGTAATTAAAATAATAAATATATAGAGAGAGAGAAAAAATCAATGTAATCTAATGTAAAATAAATATTAGTTCCTACTTTTTTCCATTAGATATCCCATAGTTGATAATTTTAAAAAAATTATAAACAATATTTTTTTAGGTGAACAATAATATGGGTAAACAATATTTATTTTATAATTAAATATTTGATTTATATATATATATATATATATAATTTATTTTCTTTAAATAAATTTTTTTGATGTATAAATTAATTAAATTTATTAAAAATAATTATTTCATAAAATGTACATTTAAAAGGGAAATTTTATATAAACAATTTTATTTGTAAAACTAAATAATCAGATTATCGGTTGTTATTATTATTATTATTATTATTATTATTATTATTATTATTATTTCTTTAGGTACTTAAAATAAATATGAGATGTGTTAATAAGGTTTTAGAAGAGTTCGTAAAGGCTAAGACCCTCGATCCTTAAGTATTCATATTCATGTTTTATTATGTGAAAATATACACATGTAAGGATTTTTATTTCAAATATATTTCAATTTAACTCATATTATTCTAGTATAGATTTAAATATATTTAAATATACACATGTGCAAATAGTTACACTACAAATATACTTAAAATAGTTACACTCAAAATATATATACCTGTTCAGTGAAATACAATACAATCTCGAAAATTACGTGTTTCCTCTAACCTGGTTGCAAGAAATAACCACGTCATAGATCTTAAACCTAAAATGTGTGACTAATACACAAAGTAAAAAACTAACTTTAAAAACCAAATTAAAATATACATGCACTTACCAGATTAAAAAAAATCGAAAAACTAACTTCTTTTTTTCAAACCAACAATCAGAACCAGAACAACTTCAACTTCTTCTCGTCACAATTTCTCTACACACTCTTCCTACACTCTAACATACAACACTCATTTAACTTTCTTTTAACTTCTTCTCTACACACTCATTTAACTCTCACCATTTATTTATACACACTCAATAACGTAAAAAAAATTCCAAATTAACCATTAACCAGCCAGCTTTCATGTGATTTTGCCATGTATATTTCTGCATGTGAATAGGACCACGCCATATGCAAATGGCGAGGTCCCACCCCCATTATTCTCAACCATGCAGACTGAAACGTTGCGCAAGACTGAGTCGTGCAGAGGCTCATGCATGAGCCGTGGCAGGGACGTTGAGCCGTGGCATGGATTCAGCCTGACCTCGCCAGGAGGAGGTGGCGTGGTCCAACCTCGCCAGTAGGAAGTGGCGAGGTCTTGTAGCAATTGGCCTATTTCCCCCAACGTACTCTATAATCCTAAATAAAAAAATAAACGCCCCTATATGCCTAATTCTCCCGAAAATGAAGGGTCATCTAATTTTGGAGGGATACATATATGAGCAAACTAATGAAAGAATATAACAATACACATTACAAACATAACAAATGTAACATATGTCACTTACTATATATCTGACACCACTCGTAGAGCTAAAAAACTTCACTGTCATTAGTAAATACAACCCCTAGGCCCTAACAAGCACAAAGTTTTGGACTAGAAAACTCAACTCATCATCCTTGGAGATCACTAGTAAAGGGAAAGTTGTTCAGTTGCTCTGAACAATAGCTGAGAATAGTAATTTGTTAATATCCTCAGGCTCCGATTCCAGCATCTCCTCTCCTGAATCAGCAGTATAAAATGTGTTAAAAAAAACATCTATGCAAATGTATTAACTTCTTAAAGACCTGCAAAACCATTTCTATCAAAGCAAGAGTGTAATGCAGAATTATTCCCACATAAGGTTAGGTCCGGGAAACTTAACCAACTCCTAACACCATATAAAAAAATTAAGCTCCAGGTAAAACAATGAACAAAACTTTGGCCTGGAATATCGATCTGAAAGTACTTTGAGAACAGAGAAGTAATCAAACTAGTTCATGCAATTCCATATGTACCATCCCCCATAAAAACTCAAAAAGTTTATTAAGTTACAGCTGCCCGAAGCATGTTTATATGCAAGTATTGAGACAACAGAACAGACTATGAGAAGCAACAAATAGCTACATCTGAATCTTTTAGAACCAAGTAAATCTGTACCAACTAGATGCAGGATGCCAATGCAAGCATTCGCTTAGAACCATTTCAGAGCACCAACAAAGTGAACCAATGATATATATTTGTAAATTGCTAGATGCCCAGCCTTTTTCCTAATGAAAGAAAATGAAGAATGGTATCTGCCATTACTGGGTAAAGCAAACAAACTTACCTATTCTTGATCTGACTTGAACTGTCCACTCATCAATGATCTGCAAGAGGCAAAACATCAAAGTGGTGAAAACAGCTTTCTCCTAATTATGGTTTAAGTGTGTGCTAATTCAGACATGAAGTGCCAAACATTCTGAAAAGATTCAATTTCCGTAGGCTTTATTTTAAACTGCCCAATGAACATCTAAGCATGGGTGTTTAATCTTAAGCAGAGCCCACCCATAGTTTAATCTCGGTTGCTTGCTGGCAAGTGGTGCAACAACTATGGACACCACTTGGAAAATAGGCAACCTTAACAAGTAACAACTGGTACAAGCCACGAAGCTACAGCAATGGTTCAAATTTTTTTATACTAAAAAATCTAATGGGATTTTTAACTATTTAGACCCCCAATGTTCAATTCGTTTGAATTTTCCCCCTCATTTTTTATGATCAATTATACTTTGCCCCCCTTAATCTTAATTCCTAGCTCCATCCCTGCCAGTGCATAAGCCATTTAGCAGTGGAAATGAACAATATAATACGCAGCTAAGACCTAAACCTATGTTGCACTGACATTGATATGAATACGGGGACAAGAAACGGAGGGTACGGGTACAACAAATATAAAATAAATTTTAAATTTTAAAAAAATGTAAGAATAAAATGTCATTAAAAAATTCACGTGAGCATGACATCAGACGTACTTATACACTTATAGTTGAACGAAAAAAAAAAAATGGGTAGGAGAGTAAAAGAAGAAAATTAATAGGGAGAAGAAGTACTTGCAGGTACCCAAGCCGTACTCAATATATCTTTGGTGAGGGAACTATCGGATACGTAGTACGGATATAGACCGAAGTACTCGTGCTTCATAGACCTAAACCCTAAAAGAGTGTCTAAACAAACACAAGCTGGAATTGAAAAGAATAAGGGAAACCTGGTTGAAATTGGTGAATGCTGGATCATCTGAATCACTTGCGACTGGAATTCCCGTTGATGCTTGCATACGCTGGACTAAATTTCTGTTCCCAACAAGAATTGTTCTAGCCTTATCAATCAAATCCTGAAAATGAACTCAGTAAATAAACAAAGTTAAATTCCCAATATCACCATTCTCGAAAATGCAATAGATTTGATTAAACGAAAAAAAAAGCACCTGTTTGGCCGATAGAAGCTCACGGCACTGGTCGGTCAAGCTCGATAATTCTTCTTGCACCTTCTTTATTCGAGACACCAATTTCATAGGATTTGCCTGCAATCAACACCCAAGAAAACCTCAATTGAGGAATCTAAAATGGAATCTTTAGAAAATTGGGGCTTACATTATCGGGATAAATTTGTTGGAACTCCTTCTCGAGCCTGTACTGAACTACGAGAAGATCACGGTTTGCTTTGGTGAACAGATTCACCAAATTATCAGCAGCTTGATGATGGGTATACTCCTCATTCTTCCGATTATGATGACTCATCCTTTCACAATCTCATCCCAATTAGGGTTTTCTTCTTTTGAATTTAAGATATGGTATTTGCCGCCTCCTAAGAACGAAGCTTATTACACTACCTTTTTCTTTTCGCTTTTATTTTTCAATCTACGCGCCATTAAGAGCGTGGAGCGTGGATCAATAACCATTGTTAATTTCACCTCACCATCTGTCTTTAAATGGTAAAAGTGCCTTCCAAGTCCCTCTATTATAGGACTACATCAATTTAGTTCCTGCACTATGAAATTGGTCAATTTAACCACTCCATTATAGAAACTAGTTCAAATTAGTCTTTGTATTGCAGAAAATTGATGCAAATTAGACCATATACTATTAAGTAGATCAATATCGTCCTTGTAATAGTAAAATGAATCAAATAAGGTCAATTTTCTTTTATAGATTTAACACTTATTATTTTAAAAATGACATTGAAATTATAATTATTCATTCGTAGTTCAACTTCCAAAAGAATGTTGCATTTATAAAACCATAAAATAGCTATAAAAATAATTTTTGTTAAATTACAATCGCCATTTTCTAAAATCTAAACAAAAAATGTTAAACTTTGTAAAAAATGGCCTTATATATTCTTTTTATAAGTACAAGGATTAAATTGATCTTTTTAATAGGTGAGAGGCTACTTTGAATCAATATCATAGCAATGATTATTAAATTTAAAAGTTCAAATTCTATTGTTAGTACATGTATTATATATAAGTTATAGATTTTTCAATTTTAATACTTCTAGTTTTTAAAATTTAAAAGTTCAATCATGACTCAAATAATCTAGGCAATATAACTAAATTGCATGACTTAAGAATTATCAAATTAGATAACATTAAATAAATATACAACTAACATATAATCTAGAAACTAATGATATAATTTAATTTATATTTCAAAGTTGTTGTCTGAATCAAGATCAAAATTTTAAAATCCAAAAAGTATCATATTAAAGTACAATAACTAAATTAATCACTTGTATATGATACAAGTACTAATCATAGAATTTAACCAATTTAAATTATATTTACAGCTATAAGAATTCATATCAAATGTTTTTTCATTGATTTTTTATTAAAAACTATAAAAATATCACAAATGCAACGCATCTAGAATGGAGAATAATGTGGACTAATCCACCAAAATCTATTATAAACCCAAAAGTGCAAACAAAAGTGAATACTTTCATAGAGAATAGCATTAGGGGTGAGCGTTCGGTCGAGTCGAGTTAAAAAATTTCGAGTTATTCGAGTTGACGCGTCATATTTTACAACTCAAACTTTATTTGAAATTTTTCCGATTCAAGTCGAGTTTATGAAATTCGAGTCAAGTTTTCGAGTTCATATACAAATTTAATTGTAATTATTTATCATGTTATAGTACAATTTTATTTCAATTTAAACGACTTTCTCTAATCATATAAGATATGCATATATATATTTCTTCATATATTTTTCATGTGTGGCATATATTTCTTCATATTTTTGTATATTGGTGTATATATTAGGAAAATTGAGGGACTCGACTCGAACTTAAAAATCAATCCACTAATTACTAAAAATTTCGAGTTATTCAAGTTATTCGAATTTGTATTTTCCATCTCAAAATTTATTTGAATTTTTTTCGAGTCGAGTCAAAAATTTTAGTTTTTTCGAGTCAAGTTTTGCTCACCCCTAAATAGCATACCATCAAAATCTAAAAACCTTCTCTCATCTCCTTGTCTCTATCCAATCGAGACGCATAACGGGGTGAAGAATGAGTGGTGAGCGACCCAAACTATAAGGCAGAATGTTCCGCTACCCATAACTGACTATATCGACAAACAACCATCATCCGAGTGATCTAACTTTTTATGACCACCAACAGAACCATAATCAGAAACTAGGGTTGTTAAAATCTTTGTGCGAGCACCAAACGATCACTACGGTACGCTAAAATCATGCCAAAATGACAAATGAAACGAAACCATAAAAACAAAGAAAAGTGTGCCATAAAAGCAGAGATTCTTATTAAAAATATGAAGAAAAAAACTAGAAAATATTAAACCTGGTGGTCGACAACCAATACTAAGACCGGTAGCCGACCACCAGCTAAGGAGACAAAAGTAAAAGAGGGTTGAGACGCTCTCTAATTTGCAGAGAAAAAGAAAGGTTATTAGAAAAAAAACAGTATTATAGAAATCATATCAAATGTTATTGAAACATTGTGTTTATTATTATTATAACACCCTCGATCCGGATATCACATTTGGGCCTCAAGCCCAACCTAAAATCATACGATAGCGCAACTAGGTTTAGCCCAAAACATGCATCATTCATAAAAGCCATTGAGTTTGAAATATTTCAATTTAGAACATAGTTAAAACGTTACATGGGGAGCTCCATTTAAAATTACATAGTTAAAGCATTCGACACTTAATTTGAAATCCAAAATAAGAGTTAAAATACAATATAGGGTCCTACGAATACATAGCCCAAATAAATCTAGTATTGTACTCAGACACAAGTCGATGTCAAAGTCCTACTTCGATGGTACTCCAACGATGTACGCCAATCTACTAACCTACGAACTGAAACAACAATTTCGAACGCTGGGCTAACGAAGCTCATCAGATACATTCCCACTCAACCATGCTACATGCAAATCATAAATAAGAGCATGCATATAAAGATGACAATATGGCAAACATATCATAACATTGTGACGCTATCTCAAGCCATCTTACATATATCAACAATAAAAAGTAAATAGTCTCACATAGCAATCATATGCATAATATCAACAAACCTTGAGTCAGGCCCAGTTCCACCAAGCATCGGGTACACACACTCTAAGTGAGGCACGTTTCCACTAAGCATCGGGTACGCACACTCATACTCAAAATCTCTCATCGAGCCTTCGAATGAGTCTCGGTCCTACTAAGCATCGGGTTCATACATTTAGGATCTTGACCATGGTGTTACAACGCTCTATTTTCTCTTTGAGTATCTAGAATCCTATCAACGAGGTGACTCAACCACAATAATGCCCTTACGTGACATACATTCACTATTTGATCCACCAAGAATCCTTAATCATACAACACAACAAGTCACCCAAGGCTTTTAATTAAGTTATTACCCGTTAAGCTCATATACGAGGTTTATATCTCAATTTTACTATTCATATCACCACTTTAGAGGCCCACCGAGACTTAGTTCTCGAATTATAGACCCATAGAACTCAAATCTTACTATTCGGGCAGATTGTGTAACCCCCTCGTCCCGGTCCGGGCGACTGACCGGTCCGAGTGGGCTACACGGGGATAACCGAGGCGAAACCCGTTAAGGCTCCACTTCGGTTAACAACCCGAGAAAAACTTTTCATTTATTATTATCTTGTCTAGATGCAATAAGATGTCCCATGTGAAACAACAACAACGGAAGCAACAAACGAGGCAAACGAACAAACAGCCAATCAAAAACAAGCCATTTTAATTAAAACTGCAGGCCGTATCGAAACGCCTAGAGGGTGTATCGATACGCCTTGACTAGGTCAACTAGCCAAAGTCAACCCGAGGAGACCGTATCGAAACGGTGGTGGACCGTATCGATACGCCCTCAACGGTCAACTTCTCGTGGTCAACGCTACGAAGACCGTTTCGATACCCTCAATTTCTCGTCAAAATCTCAAATTTCCAGTAGCAAAATTGTATCGAAACGCCCCTTCCGCGTATCGAAACGCCTGGCATGAAACAAGAGGATCGTATCGAAACGGGACCAACCAGTTCGATACGCCTGCTGCGAGCAGATTGGTTTTAGCTGGTTTATGGCATAAGCCTGCCTCAAAACACCAACTAAGACCTCCAACTAAGCATGCATTAAGCCTAGATGCAAAGCACCCTACAACAAGCATGCTTAACACTCATCATACTTATAAAAGCCATACATTGAAAGGATACATCAAATCAACAAAAGATTCATACATAGCATTTAAAGGATTTCATGCCTTAGACAAAAACATACACTTAAGCATTCACAAGCATTCACGATAAGCAATAAAGCATGGTTTACAATTCAAGACATGACATCTACAAGCCATATCATAACATCAACAAGGAGTCTAACATGCTCCTAACACATAATAACAACATAATAAAAAGCTCAGATCCCATTCATTGTCTATTACATCCATAACTTTAAATAGTTCATACTTGAAGATCAAAAGCGCAACTAGCACACTTGGAGGCCCTCCTCTTGCACTAGCAACCCACGAACTACGGATCTGCATTGTCGAACAAAAGAGAGCGTAAGCATAAAGCTTAGTGAGGGTAAGCTCATAAAACAAACCTCGACAATGCAGAGTCCAAGCACGAGCACACAACCAAGGTAGAATGCATGAGTTCGTACCTTCGAACCACATTAGTCAAATATAAATGATGCATGAACGCAATATCATTATCATGCCATGCTCAACAAGTCCATAATCACAACATATGGAAACACATACATCAATGTATTAACAAACACATTCCACAATCCGTATTGGCACCTAGCTATGACCCAAATACGCGGATAACCGTTGGAACTCACATCCAACAACACAACCATTACCTTACGGTGGGATTACACTCATCACCGTTCCACACGGAGGGGATTCCACTCATCCTCACGCCCCGTCGATAGGATTACACTCATCACCGACTAACATATATATAAGAAGATTTCCGGGCGAACCCGTACTCCATCTTGATGACTACCATCACCAAGACCATGCGCGCATTTAGACTCGTGTGCACACTATACATCCTAATGATCGATCATTGTACCCAAGCATACTAGTGCCAATACTAACACATTTCATTAACCTTTCACAACATAATCTCTTACCAATTTCCGTGCTTAGCACGTACTCACCATGATTTACCACCATGCACAACCACATTTCCACAACCACATGCATATAACAATGCATCAATATCATGCCTCAACACACATGTATAACACAATATACATAACCACAATAATCACAATTAAAACATGAGGCATACTCAACATTTAAAGTTCAACCAAAGGTCTCCTAAACTAAGCTTGAGATTAGGCTACCACTCTAATCTCAACTCTAGGTGGGTTTACCTAGCCCAACCTAGGTCCACATGCTTGAACCAACATTTGAAAACCATTTTAAACCAACTGAAAAGTCATTAACCACTCACCGACTACTCCAAGCTCAACAACACTAGTCGATCAAGCTCTTAACGGTTCCGGATTCAATCCCGAGGCTTCACCAACACAAATCCTTGCTTCTAAACATCCTAACACAGTCAAAATAACCACAATTCAGTCCACAAAACAATGTAGCAACCCGGAACACAAACCAAGCACAAAATACATGATTTCAAGCTAAAGACAACCCCAAAATCCTCATTCCCGAGCAGCCCTAAAGCACATCCAAAAACCACTGATTTCAACACTTATAACACTCCTAAAAGCTTCCAAAATAACACTTATATATCAACCAACCATCAGCCAACAATTTTCCACACCAAACACCCCCAAAACTCAACCTTTAAACTCTCTAAAACCTCCCTAAAACCCAATTTCGGGAATCAACATAAAACCATGTAAAAATCAAGTATGTTGGACCTTTTAGATAGTAAACATCTTATCTAACATCAACAAACCGAAAACTTAAGTTAAAGCTAATAAAGTTCACATTTTTAATCCAAACTTTCAAAACTTCAAAATGCAAAATAGTGAGCTTCAATGAACATAAATTACATGGGAAGAGAGAGGAAAATGAGGGTAACATGAAAACGAGTTTACCTTTGAAAAACCTCTAAAAATAAGCAAGAATGGTGATGGAACAGTGAACTTGAAGGGGAGGGGAGACTTGTCGTGAAAAAGAAATGGAAGAGAAGGAAAGAAGATGATAAAATGGGTCTTTTAAATAAATGTGGTTTTTGTTTTACAAGACCACATATTTCCAAGAATGCCATTAATGAGATGGCCATCTTCCACTATTCCAAAACCCATGAAATTTTGGATTTTAATTTAAAATCGATTCCAACATATTAAATGAATTTTTAAAACAAAAAGGGAAAACCCGAAAGATTATTTTAATATTATTTTCACCCGACCCCCGAACTCAGGTGTTACAACTCTCCCCACTTAAGGAATTTCGTCCCCGAAATTACCTAACGGAAACAAATACGGAAACTGCTCAAGCATATCAACTTTCCTCTCCCACGTGGCCTCTTCCACGCCTCTATGTCTCCACAACACCTTGACCAACTCTATGGTCTTGCCACGCAACACCTTGCTATCAGAAGAAAGTATCTCAACTGGTTCTTCATTGTAAGACAAATCTGGATTCAGTTCTATCTCCTCAACGGACATTACATGAGACGGATCTGATCTATATCTTCTAAGCATCGACACATGAAAAACATCATGGATCTTTTCTAACTCAGACGACAATCTCAAACGGTAAGCTACTGGCCCAATCTGCTCAACTATCTCATACGGACCAATAAACCTCGGACTCAACTTGCCTTTCCGGCCAAATCGCATTACCTTCTTCAACGGAGATACTTTCAGAAACACTTTCTCACCCACTGAAAACTCAATCTCTTTTCTCTTCAAATCTGCATAAGATTTCTGACGATCGGAAGCTGCTTTCAAACGGTCACAAATCAACTTCACTTTTTCAGTAGTCCCCTTAAGAAAATCCGGCATAGGTAACAATTTCTGACCCGTTTCAGCCCAACAGATCGGAGTCCTACATCGTCTACCATACAAAGCCTCATAAGGAGCCATCTGTATACTAGCCTGGTAACTGTTGTTGTAAGCAAACTCAACTAAGGGTAAATGCTTCTCCCAAGAACCCTGGAAGTCAATCACACAACAACGGAGCATATCCTCTAAAATCTGTATCACTCGCTCTGGCTGTCCATCTGACTACGGATGATACGAAGTACTGAAATGCAAACGGCTACCTAGGGCACTATGCAAACAACTCCAGAACCTTGTTGTGAATCTCGGATCTCTATCTGATACAATAGACTTCGAAACTCCGTGAAGTCTCACAATCTCGCGGATATACAAACTTGCCAACTTGTCTAAAGAATCTGTGGTGTTCACTGCTAAGAAATGAGCACACTTAGTAAATCTATCAACTATCACCCAAACAGAATTCTTCTTCGAAGGAGACAACGGTAACCCCGACACAAAGTCCATAGTGATTCTCTCTCATTTCCATTCCGGAATCTTCAAAGGCTGTAACAAACCTGAGGGAACCTAATGTTCTGCCTTTACTCTCTAACAAACCATACAACGTCTCACATACTCGGCTACATCTTTCTTCAAACCAACCCAGAAATAATCATTCTTCAAATCTCGGTACATCTTAGTACTGCTCGGATGCATCGAAAAAGGACTCGAATGTGTTTCGCTCAGAATTATACGTCTCAACTCAATATCTTCAGGTACTACAACTATGTCTCTGAAACACAGCACATTCTCACCACTGAAACTATACTCGGTCGGTCTACCTTCGGCTATATCCTGAACATGAGGAACTAAAGACACATCTTGCAACTGTTTCTCTCTAATCATCTGAATCAACGAAGGTTTCACTTGCAACTCTGTAATCAAACCACCATCCCTTGATACACTCAATCTAGCAAACATAGCTCGCAACTCAACTGCAACTTTTCTGCTCAACGCATCGGCTACTACATTTGCCTTACCCGGATGGTACTTGATAGTCAAATCATAGTCTTTCAATAGTTCAAGCCATCTTCTCTGTCTCAAATTCAACTCTCTTTGAGTCATCAAATACTTCAAGCTTTTATGATCAGTGTAAACCATGCACTTCTCACCATACAAGTAGTGACGCCAAATCTTCAACGCAAACACAACTGCTATTAACTCAATGTCGTGTGTAGGGTAGTTCTTCTCGTGAACTTTCAACTGTCTCGAAGTATAAGAAACAACTCTTCTTTCTTGCATCAGAACGCAACATAAACCTACGTAGGAAGCATCACTATAGATCACGAACTCTTTCCCTGAAACTGGCTGTACTAACACTGGAGCATCCGTCAAAGCTTCTTTCAATTTCTCAAAAGCCTTCTGTCTCGCATCTGACCACTCGAACTTCACTCCTTTTTGTAACAATTTAGTCAACGGAGCAGCTACTCTAGAGAAACCATCTACGAGTCTCCTATAGTAACCGGCTAATCCTAGGAAACTCCTAATCTCGGTCACTGGCTTAGGTTGTTTCTACTCAACAATAGCCTCAATCTTCGTCGGATCAACATGAATACCTTCAGCTGACACAACGTGGCCAAGAAATACAACCTCTCGAATCCAGAACTCACATTTACTAAGCTTAGCATACAACTGATTACTCATCAATCTTTGCAAAACAAGTCTCAAATGCTCATCATGTTCTTCTTCTGATCTCGAGTACACAAGGATGTCGTCTATGAAAACAACTAAAAACCGGTCTAGATAGTCTCTGAAAACTCTGTTCATCATGTCCATGAAAGTTGCTGGTGCATTCGTGAGCCCAAACGGCATCACAAGGAACTCATAGTGACCATATCTAGTTCTAAAAGCTGTCTTCGGGACATCACACTTTTTTACCTTCAACTGATAGTACCCTGATCTCAAGTCTATCTTCGAGAACACTAAAGCACCCCTCAACTGATCAAACAAGTCATCTATACGAGGCAACGAATACTTGTTCTTTACTATCAACTAGTTCAAATGCCTGTAGTCGATACATATTCTCATACTGCCATCCTTCTTCTTTACAAACAACACAGGAGCACCCCCAAGGCGAACTACTAGGCCTAATAAAACCTCGGTCTAACAACTCCTGAAGCTGACTTTTCAACTCTTTCAGAGCCATATGGTACGGAGCAATAGAAACTGGATTAGACCCTGAAACAGTCTCAATCACAAACTCCACATCTCTGTCAGGAGGCAAACCCGGTAACTCTTCTGGAAACACATCCGGAAAATCACAAACTGTTCTGATATCTTTCGGTCTAACCTCGCTCATATTCGGATTCATCACATACGCTAAATAAGCCCCACAACCGGAATCCATCAACCTATAAGCCTCTAAAGCTGACACAACATTCGACAAGAACTTAACGTTCTCGCCTACTACCACTACCTCGTAGTCATCGGAAAGCGTCAACGAAATTCTCGTTGTCTCAAAATCTACACTAGTTCTGTGCTCAACCAACCAATCCATACCCAAGATAATATCAAAACCATAGAACGAAAGCTCCATCATATCAACAGGAAACACATGACCCTAAATCTTCAGCGGACACCTCCTATACATCTGTCTAACTACAACTGTCTCACCGAAGGAACTAGTCACATGCATCCCTACATCTAAGATCTCAACAGGTATGTCTAACTTCTTTGCATGCTCACTCAAAATGTAAGAATGCGTGGAACCCGAATCAACTAAGGAAAGAAAAGACATTGACTGTAACTCAAAATTACCTGCTATCACATCTATGTCATTCCCTGCCTCTCTATGTGCGTAGACTCTAGCTGGTCCACCGGCCTCTGGCTGTACTGCCACAACATGAGCAAGATTCCTCAGCGCCTCTATCCTAGGTGCATCAGCCCTCGGCTGGAAGTAACCACGATCACGCCCACGGCCTCTCTAATAGTCAATCGCCCTCGCAGGAGCCTGCGCTAGATTCGGTGCCTTTGCCGCCTGATGCGGGCACTCTCCCCTGAAGTGGTCTCTCGATCCACCGTTCCAGCAAGTATGAAAGTTACCCCAACACTCTCCTGAATGTTGTCTCCCACAACGAGTGCACTCGGGCAAACGCCCTCCAGCTCTATGGCCCTGATGGCCTCTACCATGGTGGCCATCGCCACGCCTATGGTTAAACTGATGTCCACTGCCCCGAAGCCTCTTGGCATCACCACGATCAAAGTTATTGTGCCTCTTCCCCGAACTAGATCCTCCTGAACGCTTGGTCAACCCCAAGCTATGCTCGATGTCCTTGGCCCTAGCGACCAAGACATCAGAATCAGAATAATCTGAAGCCAAGGTGTACCTCTTGACTTCCTCATGAAGTCCATATCTGAACCGATCACAATGGTCTCTCTCAGTAGGAACCAACTCTGGAGCATACTGACTCAGTCAGACAAAGCGAATCTCATAATCTGTCACTGAAGTGTCTCCCTGAACAAGAGCCATGAACTCCCGCTTCTTCTCATCCAGATATCTCTGCCCCAAATACCTTTTCCTGAAAGCAGCCTCAAAGATGTTCCAACAGATCTCGGCCTCAGGCACACCGAAAGTAATGGTGACCCACCAGGTGTAGGCATCACCCTGAAGTAACGAAACTACACAGCCCAACTCACGAGCTCCCACACATCCCATACGAGCTAGAATACATACTGTCTTCTCTAACCACAACTCTGATCTCTCCGGTGTAGATCCTCTGAACTCATCAGCTCCTAGGCTACGAAGCCTCTCTAACGGTAAGCTAGCATCATCACCTCTCGGCTGAGTTGCAGCCTGAGATCCGGTAACTGCGGCGTGAAACGCTCTCGCTATAGCTTGAACTAGCGGAGCCATATCTATCCCCGCATGACCTTGGCCACCATGACCAACCTGAGGTCCCGCTCCCTCAACTCCATCCTCGCCTCCCACTTCAGGCTGAGGAGGTGGTGGTGGTGGAGGAGCTCCGACACCAACATCAGGCTCTCCCACATGAGCCTCTACTCCAGCCACCGGCTCATTAACAGGAGCCGCAACATGAGGTTCCTGACGAACCAACCTCGGTCTACCTCTAGGCCTCGACATAACCGCTCACAGATACAACTACAACAACAACATACAAAAATTGGGTTAGCAAGGGCAAGGGTGCAAGTGGCTCAAGTATGTTTCCCTCACTTAAAAAATCATTTTTCCGATGTAATAGAAGCAATGAGACTCTACTCAACATGCTTCAAACAACACACATACACGATCAAACAAGCACACATCGAAGCATACTTGATAAGCAAGCAAACATACTTACATGGCAAGCAAACACCGTGCAATTGCAATACAAGAATTTAACTTACCTCACTTACTTGCCTGAGGTCTTGGAAACCTCAAGCTCTGATACCAACAAGTGTAACCCCCTCGTCCCGGTCCAGGCGACTGACCGATCTGAGTGGGCTACACGGGGATAACCGTGGTGAAACCCATTAAGGCTCCACTTCGGTTAACAACCCGAGAAAAACTTTCTATTTATTATTATCTTGTCTAGATATAATAAGATGTCCCATGTGAAACAACAACAGCAAAAGCAACAAACGAGGCGAACGAACAAACAACCAATAAAAAACAACCCATTTTAATTTAAACTGCAGGCCGTATCGAAACGTCCAGAGGGTGTATCGATACGCCTTGACTAGGTCAACTGGCCAAAGTCAACCCAAGGAGACCGTATCGAAACGGTGGTGGATCGTATCGATACACCCTCAACGGTCAACTTCTCGTGGTCAACGCTATGAAGACCGTTTCGAAACACTTAGGACCATTTCGATACCCTCAATTTCTCGTCAAAATCTCAGATTTCCAGTAGCAAAATTGTATCGAAACGCCCCTCCCGCGTATCGAAACGCCTGGCCTGAAACAAGAGGACCGTATCGAAACGGGACCAACCATTTCGATACGCCTGTTGCGAGCAGACTGGTTTTAGCTGGTTTATGGCATAAGGCTGCCTCAAAACACCAACTAAGACCTCCAACTAAGCATGCATTAACCCTAGATGCAAAGCACCCTACAACAAGCATGCTTAACACTCATCATACATATAAAAGCCATACATTGAAAGTATACATCAAATCAACAAAAGATTCATACATAGCATTTAAAGGATTTCATGCCTTAGAAAAAAACATACACTTAAGCATTCACAAGCATTCAAGATAAGAAATAAAGCATGGTTTACAATTCAAGACATGGCATCCACAAGCCATATCATAACATCAACAAGGAGTCTAACATGCTCCTAACGTATAATAACAACATAATCAAAAGCTCAGATCCAATTGCTTGTCTATTACATCCATAACTTTAAATAGTTCATACTTGAAGATCAAAAGCGCAACTAGCACACTTGGAGACCCTCCTCTTGCACTAGCAACCCACGAACTACGGATTTGCATTGTCGAACAAAAGAGAGCGTACAACCAAGGTAGAATGCATGAGTTCGTACCTTCGAACCACATGAGTCAAATATAAATGATGCATGAACGCAATATCATTATCATGCCATGCTCAACAAGTCCATAATCACAACATATGGAAACACATACATCAATGTATTAACAAACACATTCCACAATCTGTATTGGCACCTAGCTATAACCCGAATACGCGGATAACCGTTGGAACTCACATCCAACAACACAACCATTACCTTACAGTGCGATTACACTCATCACCGTTCTACGCGGAGGAGATTCCACTCATCCTTACGCCCGTCGATGGGATTACACTCATCACCGACTAACATATATATAAGAAGATTTCCGGGCGAACCCGTACTCCATCTTGATTACTATCATCACCAAGACCACGCGTGCATTTAGACTCTCGTGTGCACACTAAACATCCTAATGATCGATCATTGTACCCAAGCATACTAGTGCCAATACTAACATATTTCATTAACCTTTCATAACACAGTCTCTTACCAATTTTCGTGCTTAGCACGTACTCACCATGATTTACCACCATGCACAACCACATTTCCACAACCACATGTATATAACAATGCATCAATATCATGCCTCAACACACATGTATAACACAATATACATAACCATAATAATCACAATTAAAACATGAGGCATACTCAACATTTAAAGTTCAACCAAAGGTCTCCTAAACTAAGCTTGAGATTAGGCTACCACTCTAACCTCAACTCTAGGTGGGTTTACCAAGCCCAACCTAGGTCCACATGCTTGAACCAACATTTGAAAACCATTTTAAACCAACCGAAAGTCATTAACCACTCACCGACTACTCCAAGCTCAACAACACTGGCCGATCAAGCTCCCAACGGTTCCGGATTCAATCCCGAGGTTTCACCAACACAAACCCTTGCTTCTAAACATCCTAACACAATCAAAATAACCACAATTCAGTCCACAAAACAATGTAGCAACCCGAAACACAAACCAAGCACAAAACACATGATTTCAAGCTAAAGACAACCCCAAAATCCTCATTCCCGAGCAGCCCTAAAGCACAGCCAAAAACCACTGATTTCAACACTTATAATACTCCTAAAAGCTTCCAAAACAACCCTTATATATCAACCAACCATCAGCCAACAATTTCCCACATCAAACACCCCCAAAACTCAACCTTTGAACTCTCTAAAACCTTCCTAAAACCCAATTTCGGGAATCAACATAAAACCATGTAAAAATCAAGTATGTTGGACCTTTTAGATAGTAAACATCTTATCTAACATCAACAAACCGAAAACTTAAGTTAAAGCTAATAAAGTTCACATTTTTAATCCAAACTTTCAAAACTTCAAAATGCAAAATAGTGAGCTTCAATGAACATAAATTACATGGGAAGAGAGAAGAAGATGAGGGTAACATGAAAATGAGTTTACCTTTGAAAAACCTCCAAAAACAAGCAAGAAGGGTGATGGAACAGTGAACTTGAAGGGGAGGGGAGACTTGTCGTGAAAAAGAAATGGAAGAGAATGGAAGAAGATGATAAAATGGATCTTTTAAATAAATGGGGTTTTTTTTTTACAAGACCACGTATTTACAAGAATGCCATTAATGAGATGGTCATCTTCCACTATTCCAAAATCCATAAAATTTTGGGTTTTAATTTAAAATTGATTCCAACATATTAAATGAATTTTTAAAACAAAAAGAGAAAACCTGAAACATTATTTTAATTTTATTTTCACCCGACCCCCGAACCCGGGTGTTATAGATTGCCTAGATGGTATCGATACACCCCCTCGTATTGATACATGAGGACGTGTATCGATACCAAAATTAGCTACTGGAAGTCGGATGAGAAAAAGGTATTGATACCCCATTCAGACGTATCGATACACCTTTCACAAAATGTCTGTGTTCTTCAAAAATTAACATAGGGTATCGATACGCCCTTACTCGTATTGATACTCGAACCCAAAATTTATTTTCTAGAGTTTGTAAATCACTCCTTATGCCTCTAAAACCCAATGGCACAACCCCAAACTGAACCTACAACTTATGGAAGGTGTTTAAAGTAGTTTTCTACCAAATTTTAGCCATTTTAACATCAATCTTAAGATTTGGCATTTTAGAGGCTCTAAGCATTCAAACAACCAAAATGTCAACCAAACCACAAAGCAATCCAAATTATGATTTTGAGGAACACAAAGGAGTTAGTAGTGCACTAACCTTGATTTAAAACTGAGAAGAAAGCTCCCAACCACAAGCTTTAAGCCTTGCTCTTCCCTTTTTCCTTAGATGCCTCTTCAACCTCTTTCACTACAAGAAGACGTTGTAAGATGAGTTACAACGTTGCTGGAAAATTAAAAGGGATTAAAGGTAGGACTTTCAGTAGGAAATGAAGTTAAAAACTCTCATTACCGTTCTTAAGCTCAACCCCCCCCCCCCCCCACCACCAAAAACCATATTTCTCACACTATACCAAACCCCTTCAAACTTACCTTGAATGATAGATCCTTGCAAGCTGGTAACACTTCTCTAAACTTAAATTTTGAGATTCGCTTCCAAAACCACAAAGATTGAATCTTTAGCATGGGCTCTTGAAGAAAGAAAGAAGAAGAATTAATCACAAGACAATGGTGATATCAGCCACCACACTTGCAGGAGAAACAATAAAAGAGAAATCAACTTTTCTCTTTAAATTTAGAAAAATTACTCTCTTGCCCTCCCTTCTTCCTCCCAATCCATTCAACCCAAACCCAAGACCCAAGGAATGAAGCCTACCAAGGCCAACTCAAAATCAAATGGGCCCCTTTCTTCGGCCCAAGCACGAGGTCCGTGCTTCGGGTTACAACGACCCTTTGAATTTCGATGCCCGGGTCGTTATAATTATTTTTAATAATTTAGAACTTTAATCATAATAAAAAATTAAGGATAAACTACATAAATGGCCAGTGAAGTATGAGTTTTTTTAGCATTAAAGTTTCAAAATTAACAAAACGATCACTAACATTATCGTTTTATAACAAATCAGCCATTGTGCCATTGACACATTAACAACAGACTGATGTGGCATGTTAGGGCTACTAATTTGTACACTTCGGCCAAGTTGGCCAATGCTTTGACCGACCAATTGACACTTATTTAAAAACCATAAATTTTGTCTATTAATTTTAAACCTCTAATTTCTAAAACCCTAAATTCAGACAAAGAGTGGAGAAAAAGATCAACATAAAAAATGGTTTAAAGAGGCAAGAAGGAAGATGAACAAGAAATGGAATAACTTGTGGATTTGAATATCAGATTTCTTTTCAAAACAACTCTGTCAAAGGTAAGATTGGTCTTCTATATAAGGCCATAAAATTCTATGAAATGTTTGTTCAGGTTGTTGGATTGTGAAAAAAATTTCTTGAAAGCATACGTGATTATATTTTGTAGGGAGTTCACGGGCAGTTAACTGTATAAGTTTTGGTTTGACATTTCAATGAATTATTACTATCCTGTTTAAATTAGTTATCATCTAAAAGGTTAACTAATTTATTTGGTATGGTTACTCAGTTAATAATAAATTGTTTTACATCTAGTATTAAAAATAATATACTTATTTATTACTATTAATTTTAATAGCTTAACAAATATCAACCAAAGAAATTCAAATAAAGTCTTCGATATTTATATTAACAAAATCTTCAGAGTTTAGGAAAAATTAAAATATTGTGCAAGTTTAATAAAACACATAGATTAATTAAGTCTTCAAAGTTTATGCAGCTTCATTAAACTAATTGAAATACATTGCAGCTTCATTAATAATCAGTTTATACGACAAATGTAAGGAACATGAGAAAATTAATTTTGCGTTATAGAATTAATTTTGTGCAATTAATATTTGTCACACTTGATAATCTCATATATACTTTATTTTGTGTGTCATGAAATTTTGTCATATTAGTAATAATCAGTATCATTATAAAATTAGTTTTTTATTTTTTATTATTTTTTCGGTTAACTGTTTAACAAAAATTTGTAATCATCCCGTTTAATCGTTAATTTTACGGTAGAATTACTGTACCATTTTGACTAAATTTTATCAGTACAATTACTTACCATTTAATTCAGCTCTTTGGGTTCCTCGATACGATATATCAGTTAGGTTTTTTTAACACCCCTAATGTTTGACAATAAAGAGTGAAAAAAAAGATGGTGTTTAACTTAAGAGAAATGAACTTGTTTACAAGGTGTAAGGTTAAAAGAGAATGATGTATCATAAAATTCATATTTATATTTTCATGAAACCTCGACCAATATTGAGAATAGACAAAAACATGCAAAAAGAATTCTTACAAGTCACTTACTTTTTAATCTTGGTTTTCTATAGAAGTGTCATAGGTGAAGAAAATAGATTTAGGATTTAAGATTAAGGTTAAAATGTAAAGTTTATTTTTTAGGATTTAGAATTTAAGGTTAAAGTTTAAGATTAATTTTTTTTAATATTAGATATAGGTAGAGGCATAATAAAAAAAAATTGTTCAGTGATAACTAACAATTTGTAAGACATAATTTTAAGCCGGCCAAAGGAAAAAAAAATTAAAGGAAGATGGAATAAAACAACATACTAGATCTCCAATTAAGATAACATTCTCATGTTCTAGTGGTTGTAAATATAAAAGGGTGGACATCACTGATTATAATCACAAGAAATGAAACAAATAAAAAAAGATAGAACTGTTGACTAGTAAAGTGAACATTGCTCTCAGACGGTAAGGACGTTCTGATGGTGCTGGAAGGTGATTCTGATGTTAGTAGAAGGAGGTTCTGATGTGGTTTGGTTGAAGAAGAGTGTTTGTGCCTTCAGTCTATGTTGCATGATTATTTATAGTGGTTTGGACATGTGCCGATAGAGAATTATCGTGACATTAGTATTAATTAGACGTCTTAGGAAGTGATGACCTGAGCTGATTTTTCATCAAGTGGGATCACGTGCGTCGACACGTGATCTGAGATAATGTGCTTGAACTCGCTGGCTCTTATTATCAATGCGCTTTTTCTAGTGACCGTCCGTAGGTTATATTCGCGGAAGGTCACATGCATGTACGTATGAAAGCTCGTATAATGTCAATTTAAATATGGCAACTAGAACTTAGCAAGGAATAAGATTAGAGAAAAACAACCAAATTGATCAAAAGAATGCATTAACCCCAAAAGCTTTCGGCCATATCTCTGTAGGACAAAAACTTTCTCTATAAAATAGATGACAAGTTCTTGGGCATTTTCTACAACCATTAAAGATCTCAAGCACAAACAAATTACTAAATAATTGGATATAATGCTAAAAATTTGGCCATTAACCCTCAACATTTTATTTTAGGTTAAAATAATCACTTCGTGAATGAAAATCGTTAATCAACTAACAGTCAGCGCCTTAAAATGGCGTGGCAAACCTACATGACATTGCACGCCGACATAGAAGTGTCATATGTACAAAGACACCGATTTGGCAAAATGACACAAGAGTTAAAAAAACAATTTTATAAAATTATATAAAATATAAATATTTTGTCTGATGTGTCATTTTGTTAAGTCATCTTAAGGCGTTGGTCATTAATTGAATAACAGTTTTCATTCATAGAGAAGTTATTTTGATCCAAAATAAAACGTTAGGGGTTAAAGTGATTAAAAAAAATAGGAGCCAATATAACTATTCTACCCAACGTAAAACTAAAATCTTCAAGAAAATCTGGAGCCAATATAACAGAAGAAGGTGAGAACTATCATGTCTCAATAACACAAATTTGATTAGGAACAAATGTCATATTGCGACATAGTATTTTGAGAAGCCACACAAGTAACCAAGATGAGAATTTTCATTTAATATTCTTCGTAAATTTCAAAGCATAAAAACTTCAAAGCTATAATACAATATCAACTCTCCCAATGTTCAAATAAACCAAACTTAAAAAACACACACGTTTTGTTGTTGTAACACCCTCGACCCAAATGTCATATTTGAGCCTCAAGCCCAAATCATTACTATAAAAATATTCAACCTAGTTTATCCCAAACCACATCCATTTCATAAAATTTTATTAAGTTCAAATATTTCAAGGTAGATAAATAGTTAAAACGTTACACGGGAGTTTCATCTAAAATACATAATTGAAAGCATTCGACTCAGGATTAAAAATCTAAAATAGGGTTACGATACAAACATAAGGTCCTACGAATACATGGCCCAATAAAATCTAAGTATTGTACTCGGACACACGTCGATGCTGAAGTCCTACTCCGATGGTGCTCCAATAATGCACGCTAACCTACTAACCTACGAACATAAACAACAATTCTGAACGCTTAGCTAACGAAGCTCAGTGGATACACTTCCACTCAACCATACTCTATACAAATCATAATTATGAGCATGCAGCTAAGAATATGATAACATGGCAAAGTATTAAAACAGCGGCGCTACCTATAGCCCCCTAAACACATGGCAAACAAATAGAAATTCATTAATCTCACACATCACATATGCATCATACTAATAAATTTGGAGTGAGGCTCGGTGTCACACAGCTTTGGGAACGTACACCCATGCTCGAAATCTCTCGTCGAGCATTTTCAAATGAGACCCGGTGCCAAATAGCTTCGGGAATGTACATTCGGAAACCTCTAACTATGGTGTTGCAACACACTTTTTCTCTCACTGGGTATCCAGATCCCATCATTCAAGTGCCCGCATAGCACATCATATCAACACATAACCATATCGTCTTATGGTTGCTATTATCACATAAGTCATCCAAGACTTTTACCAAGTTATTAAGTTTTATGCTCGAGTAAAAGGAGATTTCTCAATTTCTCAGTTTTACAACTCATTTTAAGCCATTAAGGGTATATTGAATCGAACAATATAATTTTCCAGCCTTCCAGGCAAAAGTCGGCATTTTTGGGTAGATTGCCCATTGGGTACCAGTATTGGTCCTCGCGTACCGATACGAAATTGGCTCATTAGAATTTCCCAAAGCCTTTTTGTACCGATACGAATCGGTCCGTACCGATACCTAATTGCAAGGCGTACTGGTATAGGTTGAACATCGTACAGGTATCCCTTTGTTGTTCATCCAATGAAACAATGTTCTTTAAACCCAGAACACCAGGGTATCGGTACCGCCTCCCCGCGTACCGATACCGAAGCCCATAAATGACTTCCTAGGCTTGGAAATTCACTTCTCAAGCCCTCAATTCTCAACCATTAACCTCCAAACTCTACCATACATCTTATGGGAGTATTTAGGGTGGTATACTACCATTTTTTACAAGTTTTTAACACTTAATCTAAATTTTACCATTAAAGAGGATCTTAAGCATTTAACACACAAAAACAACCGTACATATCAAATCAAGCAACAAGGCATCATCCTTAAGATGTGCATGAACCAAAGGTAATTAGTAGTGTACTAACCTTGATTCAAGAGCATGAAACAAAGATCCTAAGCCAACCATTCAAGTCTTCTTCGTCTCAAGTTCCTTGGAAAAATTTCTCACTTCTTTCACTACACAAAGAAGTTGTAAAACGAATTACAACTTTGCAGAAGAAGATAAACTAACTAAAACTTCCTCCCAAGCTGGAAGAACGAGATTAACTCTCCCTCAAACCATTTCCTTCAAAACCCCCCACTAGACCCATTTTCTCTATCACCACCAAACTTGATGAAATTTACCTTGATGAGTAGATCCTTAGGTGCTGAACAACACTCCTCAAATATTAATTTCAGAATTTTCACTCAAATTAACAAAGATCACACCTTTCATTTTGGGTTCAAGAAGATTTGAAAGGGAAGAAAGGATGAGATGAAGCAAGAGACAAGGATGATATCATCCTTCCAAAAAATGCAGGAGGAAAATTAAAGAGAATTAACTTTCTCTTTTGAAAAAGGGGAATTACTTTATTACCTTTCATTCTTCCTCTCAATCTAATTACAGACCCAACTCTCAAGCCCAATAACCCAAATGAGCTTACAATGAAGCCCTTAAGCCTCTAACGGTCCAACATTCTCAGCCCAACACACGGGGCCCAAGACTCAGATTAAACCGACCTACGGATTTCGAAATCTAAGTCATTACATTTGTACCTCCGCCAAACTACTCCGGAAAATGCCTATGTCCCCGCGCCAAGATCCAACTTCATAGAGTCTGGAGCTGAAGCTCCACCCCGAACACTTCCACACCTCTGGGTCCAACAACTCTAGAGACCACTGCACTGAGATAAGACAACCATCAAGTCTGACTGAGCTTGCAGCTTGACAGTCGAGCTACCGTATGCCAGGCCAGTAAAAGCCATCACTAGGCCTAATACGGTCTCGTCAAACATCACCCATCTACAACAACAAGGGGATATAAATACCCCAAGAACGAAGACAAAATGGGCGACCCTTCGACATCTCTCTCTCTCTCTCTCAACTTACATGTCTCCATCTCTAGATTGTTTGCAGTTCTCGACCCCAAGTTAACCAAGGGTGAACCGCCTGATTCTATAGTCCACCAACATCTACTATAGCTCTCCGCCCGTCCCATGACGAGTGAGCCACCAAGCTTCGTCCCTAAACCTTCATTTGGTCGACGTCTCCACCTCCTTGTCTAATGTCATCCAAAATCGACATCAACACATATAATTTCAAAACTCCACAAATGTTCTTCAGCTTGTTTAGTGATCTTTAGATCTTGTTCCGATAACTTCTTCGTTTGAATTGCTTATTTAGGCAACATCTTCTTTGTTTTCGCTACTTTATGTACTAAAATTCAAACATAATCTCAATTATGTTTGATTTTTATGTTTATTTGTTAATTTGGGTTGGAATGCCGAATTTATGTTTCTTTGTTAACTTGGGTTGGGAAAAAGAAGAATATCGATACTCTATAAGAAAGTGTATGTGAAAAAAAATGTTGAAGCTGCAACTAGACGGTTGCGTTTTATTTTCTCCAGCAAATTTTCACCGAAGAAGTCAAATTACCAGTCAAAGAGATGTCAACATTGGCTAAAGGGTGCCAAATCAGCAGCCCTAATGTGTCACATTAGCATGTTGTTATTGGGTTACCGGTTGTTGTTAACGATTTAGTGACCAAATTGTTATAAAAACAGATAATATTAGTGATCGTTTCGTTACTTTTGAAACTTCAGTGCTGAAAAAAAGGAACTTGTTTATACTTCAGTGACCATCTATAAAAAAGGTATAAATTTATAAAATAAATATAAAAATAGATAATTATTAGTTGAATCATTTATTAACGTTGATCATATCGATATGGGAGACGAGCGAACATGAACAAACAAAAGGCGTAAATCCTAAAATATTAGGTTTAAAGTTAAAGTTTAGGGTATTAGATTGGGGTATTCAAAAATATCCGATTCGATTGATCCAACTATTCATTGACCTGATCTAAAAATTCGAATATTCGATCCGATTTTTATTTTTGGATCGAATATTCGATCTGATTTTAAATTTTCTAGATCGGTTACGGATCACAATATTTCAGGTTTCAGATTATCCGAAAATCCGAAGATTCGAAAATTTAAAATTTCATGAATATTTTTTTTTTTTGAAATGAGCGGGCCTCGTTAAAAAACCCTAGACTTGAGATCCAGGGGAAAAGAGTGCCCTTGTTCCTTTATTGCATCACACTCCATGTTACAACTCATTTGCTTATTCAGCCATCCACACGAAATTACCACCCTCTATTAACCCATCTCTTGCTAACCCATGCGCTTCTATATTATTCTCCCTGTAGTCGAAATTAACTTCCCAGTTGTTACCAAGGCAGAGGTCCCTGCATTCCTAAACCAGATCCTTAAAGAAGCTGGGTGTGTCTTGGGGATTTGCCACCCATGTAATTACCAACAAGCTATCCGACTCGATGATCAGTTTGAGTGCTCCACACCACTTGGATCTCATAAACAGTTTTGCAGCTTCTAATATACTTAACAGTTCTACTCTTGTGGGGTCAGACAAGCCAATAAATTTTGAAAATTTTATAAGTGCAGTACCTGTGTGATCTCTCATTCTTAAGGGACCAACGCCGTTCTTTACAGCTGCGTCGGTGTTAAACTTTACTTGTCTTAACGCCGGCGCCACCCATCCCTCACTTCTTATATTCCGTTTCGCTATGAAGGAGATGGATACTAAACCTGGGTTTCAGATGAACTCAGCAATAGACATAATATCTTCAGGCCATTTGTATTTGCTCCAAAATCCAACACGGAGCAGAGATAAATCAATGATTTGGTCCGCCGTAAACGATTTGTTTTTGAAACCCACTTCGTTTCTGCAGAGCCATACAGTCCAAACTATCCCAAAGAAGGCCATCTGCCATAGCTCTTTTGTATTCTTGTTGCAGGCCAAGTTTACCCAAAGTAACAGCATACTCTTCACATTATTAGGGATAACCAACCTCACTTTCCAGAACTTACACCAAGCTTGCCACACCTTCCACACAACTTCACAGCTACATAGTATATGATTTACGTTCTCAGGGAACTTTTCGGAAAAAGGGCATTTTTTATTGTTTACACTAACTATTCCTTTCTTTGCTAGTTCTGAAAAAGTTGGGATTCTACCGTGTACTGCCCGCCACGTGAAAGCTTCGACTTTCGGGGGTGCCAACTTTGCCCATACGATTTTCCAAACTTCATCACAACCATTTCCTGTCTTTGTCAACAATTCGCAGAATGCCTTAGGCGTATAGAGCCCATTAGAAGAGCCATTCCACCTTACTGTATCTTTACCAGTTCCGTACCTCATTCCTCTATTTATTGTGTTCAAAAAAGAATCCCATATTACAACTTCCCAGTCGAAAAGTCTACGACGCAACGCAATATCCCATATCCAAACTCCACCATCCAAATGACCAAAGTCTTTCACCATTCTTGCCACCGCGTAAATCCTGGGGAATGTTTCTTTTAGTACTAGGCCCTCTGTCCAACAGTCTTCCCAAAATCTGATTCTATTCCCATCTCCACACAGGCATTTGATGTTTCCTGTTAACCCATCGCCTTGATTCTTTAATGGCTTCACAATGTTATGCCACATCCACGAGAATTTCTTTGCTGCATGTATATCTGGAATCAAGTTTTCTTTGGCATGCCCATGTTTTGCTACAATCACTCTCCTCCATAAGCTATCCTCCTCCGTTCCAAACCGCCAAATCCATTTATTCAGTAACGCTCTATTTCTTAGTATGATATCATAAATCCCCAGGCCACCATTCGCTTTTGATCTGCAGACCTGCTCCCACTTTATCCAGTTGATGCCCCGATTTGAATCTGCTCCCCATAGAAATTTGGCGATTAACGAGTCCAGCTTATTTGCAACTGCACATGGGATCTGAAATACTGACATGTAATACAACGGCAAGCTTGACAATACGGCTTTGATTACTGTGATACGACCTCCCAAGGAGAGAAATTTCACTTTCCAGCCTGCCAGTCTCTCTTTTGTTTTATCCAGTATGGGCCTCCAAAGTTCACACGAATTCCTGTTGTAACCGAGAGGTAGCCCTAGGTACATCGTTGGTAATTTCTCACAGCAATATTTTATTAATTTTGCCCACTGTTTTAGCATATTGTCCTCCACATTGATGCCGTACAGCTTAGTTTTTTTTACATTGAGCTTCAACCCTGATGCGATTTCGAAAATTCTCAGGATTCTTTTGGTGTTTTGGATCCCCACACTATTTGCTTCGAGAAACAGGATCAAGTCGTCTGCAAATTGTATGTGCGAAACCCTAAGCCTACTGCAACCCACTTTAACTCCTGATAACAGTTCAATATCATTTGCTTTCCGCAGAATGGCACTCAGCACTTCCCCAACGATATTGAATAGCAATGGCGAAAGGGGACACCCCTGCCGGAGTCCTCTTTTTATTTTAAAGTTTTTTGAAGGCTGACCATTGACCAGGACAGAGATAGAGGGGGATGAAATGCACCATTTTATCCAGCTTCTCCATTTCAGCCCGAACCCCATTCCGATCAGAGCCATATCTAGGAAATCCCAGTCTATAGTATCGTAGGCTTTTTTGAAATCTGCCTTGATGACTACTGCTTCTTTCTTGCTTTGCTTTAAGTCGTGGATGATTTCGTTTGCGATGAATGCACAATCAACTATCTGCTTCCCTTGGGTGAATGCAAATTGCTGGTCTCCACGACTTCGTTTATAACTGCCGCCAATCTTTTTGCAAGGATTTTTGCTAGTATCTTGTAAACACTACCCACCAAAGAGATTGGTCGAAAATCCTCCACTTTTGTCGGGTTTGCAGATTTTGGAATAAGAGCGATGAAAGATTTGTTGATTTCTTCTCCGAGAAGCTTGCCCTTATAGAAATCCGATAGAAAGGTCATGATTTTATTTTTCAGATGTGGCCAGTATTTCTTAAAAAAATTTAGGTTAAATCCGTCTGGGCCAGGTGCTCGATTCCCCTCCGAAACGTTTAAAATAGACCAGACTTCATTCTCAGTATAAGGTTTCTCTAGCAGCTCTGCGGATGAGCAACTCAGTCTTGCAAGATCAACCCCAAAGTCTTTTACAGGAATAGTATCCTTTCTATTAAAGCTATCTCTGAAGTGATTCTCAAACTCTCTTGAGATTAACTTCTGATTTTCTGTTTTTCCACTTTCCAGTTCCAGAAACACGATCTAATTGTTCTTGTGCCTTTGGGATGCTACTAAGTGGAAATAAGCTGTGTTTTTATCCCCTTCTTGAAGCCACCTAAGCCTTGATTTCTGAAGCCATTCACGTTCTTCCCTGATGTAACTTGCCCACATCTGACTTCTGATTCTTCTGATTTCGTCATTACTGACATTGGAGTTGCCTATCGAAACTGCAGCATTTTCAGCAATGGCTAGTTTTTCCTCAAGGGCCTCAATCGTCTCTGTACCATCTCCTCGATGCTTGGCTGCCCAGGTCTTTGAAATGACCTTAACCTCTTTTAGTAAGCTGTCAATTCCTTGTGTATTGCAATCCTGACATTTCTCTTCCACAAGCTTGTTGTAACCTACATCGAGAGCCCAGTGAGAGAACCATTTGAATGGGCGGTTTCTCCGTACCATTTTATCTTCTTTTAGAAGCACCGGGCAGTGATCCGAGATTCCTCTAGGTAGAATAGATTGGCCCAGGTTTGAAAATTTATGTAGGATCTCAATGGATATAAGGAACCTATCTAGTTTGCTTGCAGCGTTCACTGGCGTACCCCTGAACCATGTGTACAAACCTCCTTTCATCGGTAAATCAACTAGATTGTTCTCATGAATGAAATCAGTAAAAACCCTCATATGTGTTGCAATCACTGAATTCCCGAATCTCTCTTCTGCCACTTTAACACAATTGAAATCACCCCTAAGGATGAATAGTGTGTTTTTCGAGACCATAAAGGCACTCAATTGATCAAACATCAGCTTTTTGTTTCTTGGTTCATTGGGGGCATACACATTTATCAAACAAATCTGCATATCAAATTGGGTTATATAACCACTTACTGCTAGCCAATTCCTTTCCGCACGGTTGTCTTCTTTTCTAAAGAAAGAGGGATCCCAAATCGTGCATAAGCCTCTAGAAGCACCTTCCGAGGGTACTGAGATTGCTTCCTTTAATCTAGTTTTTCGGACTCTTCTGATTACCCAAGGCTTTAGATTTTGCACCTTAGTTTCTTTCAGAAAGGCTATCTTTGTCTCGTTCTTTGCTAATAGTCGACATGCAGCCCTGATCTTCTCACTTCTTCCTAAGCCTCTAACATTCTATGTTGTAATTGATAAATGCATGCTCGATGTTGATTCACGAAAGAGAACCCCATACTCAGATGAGTCGTTCCTCCTCTTGTCCAAGAGCCTCCAGTCTTGTTTTATTTAACAAATTGGTGTTTGTTATATTCGAAAATTAAAAATATGCGAATCTTTTATATTTAGCAATTTATTGTTTGTTATATTCGAAATTCCGAAAATTTCATAAATACGACATTCAAATTCAAAAAAATAGTTAAATCAAATTATATTTTCGGTTAATCGGATATCCAAATATTCGATCTGAATATCCGATATCTGAATATGCTGATATTCGATTTTTTCTGGATCAAATACGGATCACTATATCATCATCCGAAAACCTGAATATCCAAAAAAAAATGGATCAGATCTAATCCGATATCCGACAATGAACACCCCTAATATTAGATGTATGATATATTTCTTAAAGTGTAAAGTTTAGAGTTTATGATTTAGAATTTAGGATTAAAGTATATAATTAATTTTTTTTTATTGTTGAAACATGAAAAGAAGCACTAAAAAGACAAAAATTTTGTTAGTAACGGTTAGCTAGAATTTTTGATGAATAAAGTGACGGCCGATGATATTATTGAATTAAAATAAAAGAAACCAAAGGTCTCAATACAAGAGAAAACCAAAAGTAAAGTTCAACAGAAAGAAAGAGAAACACGAACATACAGTCCGGCAAACCTTCACTTACCGATCAACAAATATGATCAAAAAACGACGAAGGTATCAAAATATCAAAGAGAGAATAAACAATAATCCCCGAAGAAAGTAGATGAAGCGCTACCCAACCTATGGTGGTTCCAGATGTCGACGATCCGCCGTTGTGAGGCCCATTATCACGGACAGAGCTTCCTCAACCTAAAAGTTGTTCTGGGGCATGGTGTTGGATTAAAATCCATAACTATGGACACGTATGTATAATGCGTGATGTTATTATAAAGTATGACACAAAATTAAGTGATTAATTATGTTAGACGTGTCATAGGTATTAAATTGTCGTGGAAATAAAAGTATAGATACCGTAAGATATATTTATAATTCACTGAAAGGCAGAGTTATAAATATTTAATAGTGATCTAATAATCAATTATATAAAGAGGTAGTGGTCCCCAAGAAAAAGGTTAACTTGTATTACTACTATCCTCGTCAGAGAGTTTTTACGGCAATGGCTAACCTATCTTCTTGGAAGATCACCCCTTTTTAGGCGATCTCCATCAAAGGATTCAAGATTTTCATCTATCGATTAATTCATGCACGCTTCCGCATTCAGTTTATTGTTCTTGATGATATGACATGATAGATCCTGAGTTAGATTTTATATTAATTTATAGTTTAGTTCTAACAAATAGCATCAGCGCATCGTCATGTCGAATTATTAAGAATAATTTATATTCTCGATTGATTCGTACAAATACTTTACTATTTTTGATGTTTTATATGATTTGGAATTTGTTATGTTTAGGGTTTTGGTCAAGTTTTATTTTATTTTAATTTTCAATTTCAGTTATTCGGTAAGTAACCCTATTTGAATTTATGTTGCAATAGCCTAAAGTGCGATCACCCTAATCCTGAATTCATCGTGATATATATAGATGTATGTGGGTTATTGTGAAATTTTAAACTCGTCCATATCTGATGCACAACCGGAAATTTGGAAAAATTATATCATGGGTGATTCTCACCACGTCATTCATGGGACCAACCAATGGAAACCACCCACTTCACCATGATTTTTCTATGTCATTTTTTTTAACCAATGAATCTTTACTAAAGTTTAAATAATGATGAAGTGGGTGGTTTCTATTGGTTGGTCCCATAATGACGTGGTGAGAATCACCCATGATATAATTTTTCGGAAATTTGGGATATTAATTTGTTAAAAAAAGGGGAAAATAAGCATACAATCAGACGCATGTGCGGATAGGGATAATAGTGTCCTTAATTCTTCCTATTCTCATTCCATTCAGATTAGTCTCTTTTCTTTTCCCATTAATTTTGTTTTGGTTTGAATTACTTTCTGGTTTATACCTTTTAGTTCTAATGGCAATTAGTCGACTGGCATGTTGCACTTTGAATGCATATTCATCGATATTCATTTATGTGAATTTGTTATTCCAGTTAATTATGTTATACAATATGTTTTTTTAAATATCTTATGATATTTGATTGCATATAGTAAGGCTTTATTAAAAAAATAAAGAGCAAGCTGGTTTAAGTAACAGTAAGTTATTTGGCTTTTGGACATTTAGTTTCTAGATTATTTTGATGTCATATATTATTCTTTATGGCATTTTATTTTAGAATATATATTTGGGTTGATTCATATTCGATTTGGTTTGATTAAAATTTCAGTTTTGATCATTTTGTTATTATAGATATTTTAAGGTTTTATGTGATCATTATATGAATTACTCATTTGTATGATACTTTTGATTTTGGCTTTTAGTTAAAGAGTGAATGTTTTGAATTCGACTTTAATTTCAGCAAATGCATGCTTAAGGAATTTTTTGAGAAACACTCAAAGATTTCGGTTTTTTCGATTTCTGATAGCCCCATTCAGACAACTTTATTTTGGGTTATTATGGAAACTTAAGTGTTATCGAAAATTTCAGTTTTTACTGTTACAAAATTTTAAATTTGAATATCTATATTTTTATATTATATATTTTGAGATAAATTAATTGAAACATTAAGTCACCAAAGTGATCTCTATTGTGGAAATTATTTTATTTTAAAATATAGAAGATTTTGTGTATGCAAGACGGATTATGTTGGTATTAATCGGCCCAAAGGAAGGTTAATAATTAATATTATTACATGTGCAACTGTGGTAATAAACATGTGATAATTATTCAGTTTTATATGTGAGCAATAAATCAGCCCAAAGAAAGATTTTTGTTTGACATTTCTCATTATCAATGTTTGATTATTGTACCAAGATATCACTTGCAAGTTAATGTTTTGTCCAAAGATGAAAAATTAATGAAGTGTCCGATATCTTGATATGAGGTTTACCTTTATTCAAATTTATTATTATTTTGGATATCTTTTAATTTGATTGAAAGATAAAATTAAGATAAATATTTGAAACAAATAAATTCATATTTTGGCTTCGGATGTCTAGTATTTTAATAGATTAATTGAAACATAATGTCACCAAAGTGACCGTTTTTGTGTAGATTAATTTATTTAAAATATCAAGATGGTTATGGTTTTTGTAATTCACGCGCTTGTTAATTGGCCCAAAGAAAAGTTAATATTTGACAGAATTACAATGACAAATGTGGCGATAAATGTGTGACAATTATAAGGTATTTTATGTGAGCAATACATTAGTCTAAAGATTAATATATTGTTTGACATAGTTTATTGTCAATGTTTGATCGTTACAACAAGAGTACCGCTTAAAGTTAATATTATTGTCCAAAGACTTGATATTAATGTTGTGCTTAGTATCTTGAGGGGAGCTAGCCATTATTTTGAATTTATTTGTTTACTTTTGAATATTTATGTGAGCTTATTTTTTTTCTATATTTAGTTAATTTATCTTTTCCTGTTACAATACCTGTTAATATACATTCTACACTCATGTTTAGTGAAACTGATTTCAAAGAATAGAAAAGACACGTATATATTGTATTTGGTGATTGTATGAACATAGACTTTACACTAAGGAAAGAACAACTTGCACCACTCACTGCGGTAAGCACCCCATAAAAGGTATTTTGAGAGTGAGATCGTTCAAATCGCATGAGTCTAATGATCATAAAATACTAAATTCTAGATGTCTTTAGGAGCACAAATCTAAGATATTACTCATACTAAAGGTTTCCTTGACGAAATTAATAAATGTTTGACCCAAAATATTATGGTTAAGATAACATCACTTACGCCTTCTTTGATGTCTATCAAGTATAAGGGTCAAGGAAATGTGAGGGAGTACATTATGAAAATTGTTAGACTCGATGATCACAACCGAATCGCTTGCCAAGTTGTGGGGAAGTGATAATTTGGGTGGAGGAAATGGGAGCAACAAGATAAGAATTGAACACAAGGATTTTAGAGTGGTTCGACTTTCTAACTAAAGCCTACATCTACTACCTTAGCTTCCTACTAAGGATTTCAACCAATTCACTAAGAATTCTTCCCCTTTTCTAAGCTAAGGAGGCAACCGTTACAACCTAGAGTCACAACCCGTGATCTAGCATCCAAAGCTCACAACCCGAGCTTTGGGAACACACTCAAAACAAAGAATTCTAGCAAACAAGAAATCCCCCTAATAGGTGTGTGTTTGCACTCTTAAGCTTTCACCCAAAACCTAGAACACTTGAGCAAATATAACAATTTTGGCTAACAAGTGTTGTTTATACAAAGAATGGACAATTTAGCTCTAAGACAATTTCTTCATCATAACGTTGTTGACAATTGAAGCATTAGTCTTCCCTTGATGCTCGGAGGTCCCTTTTATACTCTCAATTGAGTTTGTAGTCGTTGAGGACCATTAGGATTGAATTGGAGCCGTTGGAGACTTTATTTCTTACCATAAATGCAGTTCTGGTGATGTATGTTTCAATACACGAGTAGCTGTATCGAAACACCCTTCTTCAAAACTAGTTGTTGGGTCTGATTTAGCATCCCGTTTCAAAACACCATAGGTTGTATCGAAACGTCCGTTCCGAAATGCCTGGTCCCGTATCGAAACGCCTGCAATTCAAAAGACCGTTGGGAAATAGTCATTAGGGGGTTTTAGTCATTGGGGTGTCTACCACGTAGGCGTATCAAAACACCAAAGAGTGTTTCGAAACAACCCCTATCCGTATCGAAACATGTAAGCCCTGTATTGAAACAGGTTTTGGCAGTTTCAAAATGTATCTATACAGATTATGCCTGTATCGAAACGAGTACATTAAAAACACTGGTTTGGCTACTCAAAAACGTTTCAAACATTACCAAAACCTTTTCAAACATCCTCAAACTTATTTTCAAGTTGTTTTTAACTTAGAGTAAATTTTAAATTCTTTTCAATTTAGTCCAAAACATTTTTCAATTATTATATCAAAACATATATTTCTACAATCTCCTCGTTTTTTATATAATAAAACCAACTTGAAAAATTATTTGAGATTCTCCCCCTCAGTATTTAAAAATTTTGAATAAGAGATTTTGAAAATTAAATAAAGTTAATGCTCCATTTTTTTCATTTGAAAAAATTAATTTTTCAAACCAATCCCCCCCTTTTGTTATATAAAAAAGAATTTAAAAGACATTAAGCTCAAAATAATATAGGAGGTTAAAAAATTGACAAAATTAAAAAATTTGGTTTTAAAATTGGCTCCCCCTTACTCAAAGCATCAAATATTGTTAGTCCAACAATATGATAGTAAAGAAAAATAATCTAATTAAAAACAAAAACAACTAGAAATTTTATCAACACTTGAACTTCAAGGGAGGATGTGAAGCCTTCCTTCTTCAAGTGTTCCTTCTTGTGTGTATGAAGCTCCCCTCAAATTTGGACATGTTGATCATTATCCATCACACCTAACATAAGACAATTAAGTAATTTGGTATCCAAATTGCTTTGGATCCATAAACGTTAGTTGCACAAAATTTAGTCCCCTTAGGAATCCATTTTTCAATTTCATCCTTTTTTATATAAGTGATTAGTTCTTTTGGAACCCAAATACTTCTAAAATAATTTCCATTTAAAAATCTAGGGGCACTAAATTGTCTTTGATAAAAATTTGATTTTCCAAAAAAAATCTTTTCAAGTTCTTTGGAAATTAAATCTTTTTCTTCTTGAAATTTATGAAGCAAATTTTGTAAATCAACACATTTTTGCTCAAACTCATTGAGTTTTGCTTCAAATTCAATTTTGTTTCTAGAAATCAAATCATTTTGAATTTTCAAATTTGAAACCACTTTCTTATTTTTCAAAATGTGATTTTTAAACTGTAAAACCAAATCATCATAGGCATCTTGTAATTCATCAAAAGAAAATGAACATGAGGTATATGAATTAGAAGTTACCCTTGAATCTTCTTCGATGGCCATAAGACAAAGGTTGGCTTGTTCATTGTCGGTGGAGTCTTCATCACTCCAAGTAGCCACATATACATTCTTCTTATGGCTTGAAGAGCTTGCCTTCTCTTTCTTCCTCGATTCATGCTTGGATTTATTCATTTTGCTCTTCATGAATCGGGCAAACTTTTCGAAGAGATAGGCCATCTCTTCATCTTCACTTTCCTCTTCACTTGATTCAACATGGTTGCACGTGGAGGATTTGAGAGCAATGAAATTAGTGTTGATGCCAAGCTCCAAGATTTTCTTCTTCCACATCTTCTTTATCTATGTCTTCTTTTTCTACTCTTCTTTTCTTTTCTTCATAATTTCATTAGTGAGAAGAGACCTCGTGAGTTCATCAAGCTTTAAAGACTTAAGATTCTTGGCTTCGATGATGGCGGTCTTCTTTGAGTCCTATGACTTGGGAAGAGAATAGAGAAGCTTTCGGACAAGCTTATCTTCTAGAATGATTTCTCCATAGCCTTTGAGCTCATTTGTGATGGTGGAGAATCTATCGAACATCTTCGTGATGTCTTCATCCGGTTCCACCATGAAGTTCTCATGCTTTAGGTTGAGAAGACTGATCTTGGTCTCCTTTACTTTGTTGGTTCCTTCGTATGTGATTTCAAGCTTGTCCCATACCTCCTTGGCATCTTCACAAGAAGACATCTTCTCATAGATATTGGGGCTAAATGCACAAAAAAGGATGTGCAAAGCCTTGCAATTTAGCTCCATCTTCTTGCGACCATTCGCACTCCATTCCGCCTTGCTGCGTTGTGGCATGAACGGACCATCCTAACCAATTCTTCAAAGCTTGTAATCTTTGTCTTTGATGAAGAACATCATTCTTGTCTTCCAATATGCATAGTTGGTTCTGTCGAAAAAGGTGGCTTGTCGATGGATTGTGCCATTTGACAGGTTGATTGAATTGATGTATCGAGCTTCTCGGATCGCCTCAATATGATGTTAATCTCCTTTGATTGAGCCTTGCTCAGATACCAATTGTTAGGCTCGATGATCACAACCGAATCGCTTGCCAAGTTGTGGAGAAGTGATAATTTGGGTGAAGGAAGTGGAAGCAACAAGATGAGAATTGAACACAAGGATTTTAGAGTGGTTCGACTTTCTAACCAAAGCCTACATCCAATACCTTAGCATCCTACTAAGGATTTCAACTAATTCACTAAGAATTCTTCCTTTTTTCTAGGCTAAAGAGGCAACCATTACAACCTAGAGTCACAACCCGTGATCTAGCATCCAAAGCTCACAACCTGAGCTTTAGGAACACACTCAAAACAAAGAATTCTAGCAAACAAGAAATCCCCCTAATAGGTATGTGTTTGCACTCTTAAGCTCTCACCCAAAACCTAGAACACTTGAGCAAATATGACAATTTTGGCTCACAAGTGTTGTCTATGCAAAGAATGGACAATTTAGCTCTAAGACAATTTCTCCATCATAATGTTGTTGACAATTGAAGCATTAGTCTTCCCTTGATGCTTGGAGGTCCCTTTTATACTCCTAATTGAGTTTGTAGCCGTTGAGCACCGTTGGGATTAAATTGGAGCCGTTGGTGACTTTATTTTCCACCATAAATGCAGTTCTGGTGATGTCTGTTTCGATACACGGGTAGTGGTATCGAAACGCCCTTCTTCAGAACTAGCCGTTGGGTCTGATTCAGCATCCTGTTTCGAAACACCATAGGTTGTATCGAAACGCCCGTTCCGAAATGCCTGGTCCCATATTGAAATGCCTACAATTCAAAAGACCGTTGGGAAATAGCCGTTGGAGTGTCTGCCACGTAGGCGTATCGAAACACCAAAGGGTGTTTCGAAACAACCCCTGTTTGTATCGAAACAGGTAAGCCATGTATCGAAACGGGTTTTGGCAGTTTCAAAACGTATCGATACAAATTATGCATGTATCGAAACGAGTACATTAAAAGCACTAGTTTGGCTACTCAAAAACGTTTCAAACATTGTCAAAACATTTTTAAACATCCTCAAACTTATTTTCAAGTTGTTTTTACTTAGAATAAATTTTACATTCTTTTCAATTTAGTCCAAAACAATTTTCAATTATTATATCAACACATATATTTCTACAAAAATGTTTAATATTGCTTAAAATCTTAAGGCACATAAGATCGAACTTTCTAACAATTGTTTGTTCTTATACTTTTGGTACCACTTCCTATACAGTTTAACGAAATAAAAAATAGTTAGAACTGTAAAAAGGAGAAATAGACTCTAACTGAGCTCATTTCTCATGTGTTAATGGGGGAGAAAAGTTGAAGCATTATAAGTGTAAAAGTACTCATTTGGTTAGTGCTCATTAAGTCAGTGTCTTTAAGAATAAGGGAAACAAAAGAAAATTTTAGAATAAAGTTGCTAAGGGTCCAACTCAAAAGAAACGACAATAAGTTATCAAAAGTTGATTTCTTTTGTAACAAGTTAGAACACATGTGAAGTAATTAAAGTTTAAAAGTGAGCAACTACTTCGGTTATTTTGAGTGATCCATGGGTTGTAAGTTTTATGATCCCACAATTAGGAATTATTTAAGGAGAAATCTATAACTTTTTTTAGATGTTGAGTTTGGAGGGAGAAATAAGGTTAGATACATTGCTATTGAGGAGGAATTGGATTATAATTTAATTCCTACTATCACTTTTGACGATGTTTAGGTTTTCACACCTATCATTAATCAAGAAGTGATTCAAGTACCTCAGCAAAACAATGTTGAACAACTCTCATTCAAGATAAGGTAATTGTTTCAGAAGAACAAACTCAACAACGTTAAAAAACAGGTGTCATTAAAGAGGTCCACAAGAGAAAGAAGAAATACTATTTAGGATTATTATATTGTATTTCTTCAAGAAAATAAGGATAACGATGAAATGATAGAAAACGACTCAATCATTTTTTTATCAGACCATAAAAGTTATAACTCTCAAAAGTGGACTGATGTCATATAAGAATAGTACAATTTTATACAAGATAATAAAGTTTAGGAACTTATCCTATTACTTGAAGGTGCAAACTAATTGGTTATACATGGATATTTAAAACTAAGAGGGATACAAATGATAATGTGGATAAGTATAAGACATGTTTTGTATTTAAAGGATACACTCTAAAAGAAGACATTAATTTTGTAGAAACTTTCTCTTCAGTTTCATTGAAAGACTCTTTCAAGATAATCATGACGCTTATTACTTATTTTAATGTTGAGCTACATTAGATAAATGTTTAGAATGTATTTTTCAATGGCAACATTGATAAAACAATTTATACGGTACAATCAGAAAAGTTGTGTTTGATGATACAAAGTCATTGATGTGCAAATTAAGGAAATTCATCTATGGGATTAATTATTTCTCTCACCAATGGTATTACAAATTTCACCAAGTGATTATCTCGTTCGGTTTTGAGATAAATTTAGTTGACAATTGTATATATTACAAGTTCAGTAGGAGTAAACCAAGTAAAACTCATATTGCTAAAGAAGACAAATTTTATCTTACTCAATGCCTTAAAAGTAACCTTGAAATTTAGAAAATTAAATGATTCCATATGCATAAGCTATTGAGAATCTAATTTATGATCAAGTATGTATGTGTTTGGATATTGCGTGCATTGTTGGAATGTTAGACAGATATTTAAGCAAATTTAGTATGGACCATTGGATAGCAGCTAGTAGGGTTATGAGATATATTTAGAGAACAAAAATTACATGCTCACATATCGAAGTTTTGGTAAGTTAGAGATCATCAAGTTTATAGACTCCGATTCTATTAGAATTTGGATGCAAAAGAATTTTGTCACATGAGCTGCTAATTACAGATTGAATAGAAAGACCACTTTAGTTATTTTGTGATAATAAACATGCATTCATTTATTTTATAAACAAAAGGAACACTTCAAATTCGAAGCACATAAATATTAAGTTCCTAGTTGTTAAAGAAAATTCACAGTGAATGTGTGTCTATAGAGCATGTTGGTACAAACTCCATAATTGCGTGCTTTTTAAGAAATTATCACCCTAGGTCATTCATGAGCACACTACTCATGTCGGTGTAATGTTATTTAAATATATTCAGTTTTAGTGGGACTTTTGTAATTTTAAAAAAATGCTCATTTGGTTTAGACACAATTTCAGTTACTTCAGTTTAAAGTTATTTAAGATTATTTTCTGCAAAAATAAAGTTCTTTTGGTTTATGTACACTCTGAATTCAGTAAAGTTTGCTCTGACTAAGGTTTAAGAGGACCAGTTGGAAATAGACATGTTTGGTTCACATTTCATGTAATTTTCCATGCTACGCATCTATGATTAATCTATGTCATTTGACTATATTTGTATATGTGACCATTGATGGGTCTAGTCATGATTGATATGCCAATGGTTGTTTTGATCCTATTATATAATAGCAAATTTTGAGCTCATAAGATTGTACATTTGTCAGGAAACATATGTTGCCCAAGTGGGAGATTCTTGGATTAAAATTCGTAATTATGGGCACATATGTATAATGTGTGATGCTATTATAAAGTATGACACAAAATTAAGTGACCAATTATGTTAGGCTTGTCTTAGGTATTAAAGTGTCATGAAAATAAAAGTGTAGATACCGCAAGATATATTTATAATTCAATGAGGGGAAGAGTTATAAATATTTAATAGTTGATTTAATAATCAACTATATAAAAAGGTAGTGGTCCCCAAGAAATATATTAACTTGTATTACTCTTATCCCCGTCAGAGAGTTTTTACGGGAAGGGTGTTGTGTGTAATAAGTCCTACTCAATTGTGCAAGCATACACGTCGCAAGTAATAAAGTGATATAAGTATCGAATATCGTCTCCATAGGGATTGGTTTGGGCCACTTTGCTTAAGTTACTGCACTGTAATAAATAAAAACACAAATAGGTGATAGGAAGAGTTCTAACTAACAAGTAAACTAAAGAACAATAAGAGTAAAAGATAGAGGAAATTAAATAAGAGAGAAGAGGTCGGGTTATCGTGAATTTGAGGAGTGATAATTGAATGGACAGTCTTGTTAATTGAGTGCAAGATTGACTCAATTGTTTGGGCAGTGGCAGCAATCGTATTGCCAGGGCATTGAGTTAAGGCGATGCCATGGCAATGAAGAAAAGAAACCTAGGTCACGACAATGAGTGAAGTCGATGCATGGGCAATGAAGAAACTCAGTGATTTCCTTGGTAATACGCGAAGCGGATGCTGAGGCAATGTAGAAACGGTTCCATTTCCTTAGCAATGAACAACAACCTTCAAGGTTCGGCGAAGCGTTCTTCAATGATTTCTTCTTATCCCTAATTCAAAACACTAGTTGATTGTGCAAGCCTGGATAATACCTCCAACGTGAACCAAGGGTGGACAATAACTGATCTTGCACTCCTTTTAGTCGTTGAAATCCACAACTTATTCTTAAGTCGGATTACCTTCACCACCAATTTGATTGAATAAAGACCATGTTCATTCGTTTCATGAATCTAATTCTCCTGATATTAGATAAAAAGATAGTTTCGTGAGATCCTCTCTCAATTCACTCGCAAACAAGATTAAAAACCAAGAATGAACAAACCTTGAATTAAAATTGCAACTTCAAAACCCTAAACAAAATATAATCGTTTATCCAAACCACAAACCCAAAATAACTCAAGCCAATTCACATCAATTCATGGCTGGGTTTCGAAAGATATACAAGGAATAATCCCCAAACATGAATCGAATAGAATAAAGAATGAGAAGATGATATCGCACATCCCCTAGTCAAACTCTCTCCAATCGATCTCTCCTCTTTGTAGTTGGCGGACTGACTTCTTATTTATAGGAGAAGGCTAGGTCAAAGTCTTTATTGAGGAGGAAGTTAAGTTGGAATTAAATTGAATAAAAGAAATATTAAATCTCTTTTAATTTTATTCCAACTAAAACTCCTCATATTTTCTTGGAATTTAATCTTCTTTTGACCTCTTCATGGACTTCCGACTCTTTTTCTCCACGTCACCTATCCAGATTAAGTCAGATTTGACCGCTCATCAATTCGGCTACCACTTTGCCTTGTCATCTCTTGTCGATGGTTGCCGTGGCAACTAGTTCGGTATGCACTTCTTGGGTTGTCACGACAACTTGTTCGGTAGGTCCTTCCTAGGTTGCCACGACAACTTCCAGCTTTTCCTGGGCATTAATCATGCACACACAAAACAACCCCCAGCAGTATCTTTTCCACCAAAACTAATCAAAACATGAACTCAAGCATAACAGTGAAGGAAATTATGAAAATATGCATGAATTTCTAATAATGCAACTAAAATGAGCTTAAGTCTAACAATAATATGAGTAAAAGGGGTAATAAAAATAGTACTTTTGAACACTTAACACACTCCCAAACTCGAACTATTGCTTGTTCTCAAGCAATGCAAACTAACAATTACCTGTCGAGATTTTAATCATTAGAGAATTTGCTTTGCACTTGACTTCATTCCTCAGAACTGTGACATAAAGTATGATTGACATTCAATTGTTCGGATGGTATCGCGGTTACCCGGAATCTAGCTATAATGCTCGTGAGTGTGTGCGGAGTTTTGTTGAAGATGATTTTCCAGATTCTAAATGAGCATTAGGTATTCAAATTAAGTCTTTGGGTTTTTATTTCATTTAACTAGAGCCAATTCCGTGCACCTCTAGTTTATTAATTAATTTTCCAATTTTTATTATTAATTGACTAGTTTCAATTTCGGGCACCTCTAGCGATTCCTTTAAGCACAATACTAGAACCAGTTTTGGGCACCTCTCGCAAAAAAAAAATTATTTACCCAAATTTTAAACAATGAACATAAGTTCACTAGAATTCCTTTAATCAATCTAGCCACAACAGTGTACAATCCAACTAAAAGCAAGGCGAGTAATATATGAATCCTAAGTGCAATTCCTAAAGATGAATGTAATTAGACATGAAACTAATTAAAGACAAATACCCCACAAACTCGAGAAAAGCATTATCCTAAATGCATGCAAAAAGAAATATGATGAAAGATGACTTACTTTGATAGTTCGTCATCGTTGATGATGAGTTTCCTTCGTGCAGTTTGCTTGATTCGCTTGCTAGCGCGTGGTGGTTGGTGGTACAACTGATTCTTGTATGTTGGTAACCTCATCATCATCGTCATATGTGTCTTCAATCTCGTTGATGCTAGATGTTTTGTGTTTCGCCTTTGAGGAGGTGAATGTGGGCGACTTTATTGGTGCAGCTTTGTTGTGTGAGGTAGTTGCCATAGCATCGCCAGTTACGGTTGCCTGGGCATTGGTATGTGTTGTTGCCTAGGAAGGAGTAGTAGGCATTACAGGGGTATCAGGACTTGCCGAGGCATGCACTTCAAGGGTTGTCGAGGCATCGGGTATTGCCGAGGCATGCTCCGTCTCGTCCGTTTTGGCAGTAGTTTTGGACAGATGTTTGCTCCTCTGGGTGAGCTTGGTGTCACGCCCCGCCAAAGTGCACCAGGACCGACCGAGGAGTGCCCCCTTGGTGCACTCGGGCCAACCAAGGCAAAATGAAGTGCCTTGGACGTTCTAAGGCCAAGCATGAACCAAAGAAGGATCTAGAACGGCCTAGAGAGGCCCACAACCCTCTTAAGACGTCCCTACATGAATCTAGAAGGTTCCAGGAGGTTCTACACAAGTCTAGAACGATCCGGGAGGCTCTCCAAAGGTCTAGAGACACCTAGAACGCCTTGGAAGATTCTAGAACACTCTAGAAGGTTCTCAAAGGTTCTAGAACATTCTAGAAGGACCCGAAACATCTTGGAAGCATCTAGAACATTCTATAAGGATCTAGAATGGTGAAGAAGACCCTGGAAGACTCTGGAATGTTTGGGACTACTCTGGACACCTATGGAACATTCTAGAAGCCTATAGAAAAGTGTAGATCTATAGGAGTAATCTAGAATACTAGAGATGTATATAGATAAGTATGGAATTCTCTAGAGATATCTAGTCATCTTAGATATTTTAGGAGGCAAGATCCTAACCTTTGGATCAAATAAATCTCCACCGTCCATTCGGGAGGTTGGAGGCTATAAATAGGCTTGTATAGCTCATTTGTAAATAACCTAAGAAGTCCTTCACTTCATACTTGTAAAGCTCTTGTAAAGCTTTCGTTGCTTAATACAAGGTTCCTTCCTTGTAAACACTCTTGCTCCTTGTGTTTTGCCATAGCGTTGCGACATTAAGGCTTGCTAACATCGTGCCGAGAGTGTTAGCGCCACACGGATTTGAGCTTGAAGAAATAAGTCCGTGACAGTTGGTATCAGAGCAAGTTCCGATCGCTCGGGAGCATGGCCAAGACCGCCAAGAACCAAGTCGCTAGCCCGTCAGAGACCGAGGTCACGCATGACCAAGGTGGGCAAGAAGTAAGGGCCGACCTTGCGGAAGGAAGGCCTCGTGCCAAATCCAAGGACGTACTCTCTAGCTTGGAGTCGCGCTTGACTCGCGTGGAGGAAAGCGTTTCGGGCATGGGTGCCCACGTGGACGACCTTCAAGAGCGGATTGAAGGCCTTGAGGTGGAGGATGCCGAGATCCACACAGCCGTGAGGGCTATGAAGATCAAGCTAGAGGAGACCCTGCGCGCGGAAATAGGTGAAGTACGTGACGCACTCATGGTAGAACTCACAAAGGTACGTGAGTCATTTCAACGAGAACTCGACAACATGCATTCCCAACTAGAGTCGTTGCAAGGTGACCTTGCCTTGTGCAAACGTGCTATGACAGTCGGGCCAAGCACCACCGTGGAGGCTAGAAGGGTCGAGGTGCCCAAGCCTCAAACCTTTTCGGGATCACGCAACGCCAAAGAAGTCGACAACTTCTTGTATAGCTTGGAGCAATACTTAGAAGCCGTTGGCATCAGGGAAGATGCCTCGAAGGTCCAGACCGCGACCTTATACCTCACCGACACCGCCATGCTTTGGTGGAGGAGGAGGCGCCTTGATATTGAGAGAGGTACGTGCACCATCTCTACCTTTTCTGATTTCAAAATGGAGCTCAAAAGGCAATTCTATCCGGAGAATGCCGAGGATGAGGTAAGAGCTCGCCTTCGAAGGTTGAAGCAGTCGGGGAGCATCCAAGATTACGTGAGGGAGTTCACTAGTTTGGTGCTCGAGATCCCTGATTTGTCCGAGAAAGACTCGCTCTTCTACTTCTTAGATGGTCTCCAAAGTTGGGCCAAAACCGAGCTAAGGCGAAGGGGAGTCCAAACCCTTGCCGACGCAATTGCCGTGGCCGAGAGCCTCGTCGACTACTCGAGCCCTAAGGAGACCACCCCTAAGCCGAAGGATGAGAAGGGCGGTCATGTTAAAGGAGAGGAAGACAAGGGCCAACATAAGGAGGGCCATCGAGAAGGCCACTCACCAGGGCACCGAGACTCATCCCCTTGGAAGAGGAAGGACAAGGGTAAGTCCAAGGAGTTTCAAGGTGCGAGGAAGTCACCACCAAGCAGTTACTTCATTTGTGATGGTGACCATTGGACACGTGAATGCCCACAACGCCAAGCCCTTAATTCACTCCTAGCCAAGCACCGAAAAGGTAGTGACACCGACAGTGGCGACGAGGGTGCACAAAAGGGATCCATACAACTCATTTCAGCACTTCAATCAATAGAAGACACCAAGGGACTTAAGCCAGGTTCAAGGCTCGACGTGGAGCACAAGAACAACCCATCATCTCCGAAGGCCGAGGGTAAGGCCAAGTCACCGACCAAGCTTGCACGGGGTAAGCAAGGTGGCGTCACCAAAGACAAGCCCACGAGAGGGAATCGTGGCAACACACAGGCTAAGTCCGCACCAAAGGCCAGCACGAGGGTAAAGTGCTACCTATGTGAAGAACCTCATGTGATGAGGTCATGTCCGATACGAAAGCGTCTTGTTGCCTTCATCAAAAGGGTTGATGGTAAGGCACAACCAGATACGATTGCCCAGGATCAAGCTGCCAAGCCGAGGGTGAAGACGAGGAAAGCTAGGAGCCGAGGGAGGCACACCAGCAACACCCCAGCAGCTCGACCGAGACGCGACGAGGGCGTCGCGAGATCGGGTGGGGGAGGATGTCACGCCCCGCCAAAGTGCACCAGGACCGACCGAGGAGTGCCTCCTTGGTGCACTCGGGCCAACCAAGGCAAAATGAAGTGCCTTGGACGTTCTAAGGCCAAGCATGAACCAAAGAAGGATCTAGAACGGCCTAGAGAGGCCCACAACCCTCTTAAGACGTCCCTACATGAATCTAGAAGGTTCCAGGAGGTTCTACACAAGTCTAGAACGATCCGGGAGGCTCTCCAAAGGTCTAGAGACACCTAGAACGCCTTGGAAGATTCTAGAACACTCTAGAAGGTTCTCAAAGGTTCTAGAACATTCTAGAAGGACCCGGAACATCTTGGAAGCATCTAGAACATTCTATAAGGATCTAGAATGGTGAAGAAGACCCTGGAAGACTCTGGAATGTTTGGGACTACTCTGGACACCTATGGAACATTCTAGAAGCCTATAGAAAAGTGTAGATCTATAGGAGTAATCTAGAATACTAGAGATGTATATAGATAAGTATGGAATTCTCTAGAGATATCTAGTCATCTTAGATATTTTAGGAGGCAAGATCCTAACCTTTGGATCAAATAAATCTCCACCGTCCATTCGGGAGGTTGGAGGCTATAAATAGGCTTGTATAGCTCATTTGTAAATAACCTAAGAAGTCCTTCACTTCATACTTGTAAAGCTCTTGTAAAGCTTTCGTTGCTTAATACAAGGTTCCTTCCTTGTAAACACTCTTGCTCCTTGTGTTTTGCCATAGCGTTGCGACATTAAGGCTTGCTAACATCGTGCCGAGAGTGTTAGCGCCACACGGATTTGAGCTTGAAGAAATAAGTCCGTGACATTGGGCTTCCTTGGAAAAGCTTGGTTTTGCCATGGTTTTGCGGTTCTTGGCCATGGTGGTTTTGATTCTTGATGTGGAAAAACAAAGAAAACCTGAAAACTAATTATATAGAAGACAAATAAAATAAAATAAATCTCCTAAAATTTCTAAAAATAAATAAAGGTCTAAAAATTAAAAACGAAAAATTAAAAATTCTTAGAAAGAGCATTTTCATGCATCTTCTAAGGTTACTACATATCCAAGAAGGCTTGAGGAGAGTCGTTTCCGATACTTCTTATAGTTCATCCGCACCCTCCATCGAGTGACAATATTGCCCAAAAAGAGTTGGGCCAATGTGCTCGCAACTACTCTCTTTTGTGTTACCATTGTAGAGGTGTCTTTCTTCCTTATTCTCTTGTAGTCCATGTATAATCTCTACCTTGCTACTGTTTCTGAAGACATGAATATATTATTAGGAAAAAATATATCAACATCCAACCATTTAATTACCTCATTCTCGTCGAAATTCGTCATGGTTGGATGTAGCCTTCGTTGTCGTGGCAATTGCTGCTCAAGCCAATTGTCGTGGCAATCAGTTGCCAAAATTCGTTGTAAGTCAAGGGAAAAACCAATTTTCTGAAAAGCTTTACGAATCCACACATTGTTTTCTTTTGGCCTCTCAAACATCTCCATCAATAGAGATTTCGATGGCTTCAAATCTACCAACATCGGTTCCTCAAGACATACCTGCAATGGACGAGGTGAGTTTTTAAAGAATTCAAAAGGTTCAACCATTACCTATTCATATTCCATTGGCAAAGTATTGTCATCTCGTTGATCTTGCGTGAGGTCATGCAATTTTCGTGGCAAAGGTGGATGAGAGCAATTTGTTGTAGCATTACTCTTCTCAGCCTCTCGAATGTTGTCATGGTGTTGCTCTGTTCACGTTCCTCAATCATTGTCATGACAATTTTTTTGTATAGGCTCATCAATTGTTTGGCAGTCTTTCTCATTGACATGCTCTGGACTTGAAGGTTTTAGTTGTTCTTTAAACATCGAAGAGCTCTCTTTGCGTTTCTCCTTGTCCTCTTGCCTTGGGACTTCAGTATCCCTAGGAATGAATTGTTGGTGCATGTTATCCATGATATACGTTAGTCTCCTCGATCGATCTTCCGCTTCTCTCAAGAGTACATCCATCCTGGCTATACTCGCATCCATGGAATTTAATAGCTCTTGATGAAGACTACATTGCCATGACATATCTGTTGTCGTGACATCTGTTGCTGCGGCATATGTTGTAGTGGCAAAATTGTTATGGTAAAAAAATTGAGCTTTTTGATCATACCATGAAGGATTTTGCTGCTAGTTCAATCTATGGTCCTCCATGTAGTCATGTGTACCGAAAAGGTGAGGGCAATTTTCAAACACGTGATATTCCTCACACATAGCACAAGAGTTTTCCACGGTATAGGCTCTTTGGGCTTTTCTCGGTTGGTATAGGTAATCATCGAAGGGTGTAAGAAATTCTTGAGTGGATTGATTCCTATCTTCCCACATCAACTCTAGAATAGATCGGCTTTTATTTCCTGACATATTGATGTCCCTTAACTTGTAGCGCACCTATTTTTTTATAGAAAACAAACAAAAAGAAAAGTTAGTAAAACTAATAAGAGAAAAAAAAACACAATAACAAAAACAACTAACACCAATTGCCAATCCCCGACAACGGCACCAAAAACTTGTTGCGTGTAATAAGTGTTACGCAATTGTGCAAGTATCCACGTCGCAAGTAATAAAGTGATATGAGTATCGAGAATCATCTCCACATGGATTGGTTTGGGCCACTTTGCTTAAGTTACTGCACTGTAAAAAAATAAAAACACAAATAGGTGATAGGAAGAGTTATAACTAACAAGTAAACTAAAGAACAATAAAAGTAAAAGATAGAGGAGATTAAATAAGAGAGAAAAGGTCGGGTTATCGTGAATTTGAGGAGTGATAATTGAATGGACCGTCTTGGTAATTGAGTGCAAGAACGACTCAATTGCTTGGGCAGTGGCAACAATCGTATTTCCAGGGCAATGAGTTAAGGCGATGCCAGGGCAATAAAGAAAAGAAACCCATGTCGGGCAATGAGTGAAGCTGATGCCCGGGAAATGAAGAAACTCGGTGATTGCCTTGGCAATACGCGAAGCGAATGCCGGCGCAATGTAAAAATGGTGCAATTGCCTTGGCAACGAACAACAACCTTCAAGGTTCAGTGAAGCATTCTTCAATGATTTCTTCTTATCCCTAAGTCGAAATACTAGTTGATTGTGCAAGTCTTGATAATACCTCCCTGTGTGAACCAAGGGTGGATAACAACCGATCTTGCGCTCCTTTTAGCCGTTGAAATCCACAATTTATTCCTAAGCCGGATTAGTCTTCACCATCGATTTGATTGAATAAGGACCATGCTCATTCGTTTCATGAATCTAACTCTCCCGATATTAGATAAATAGATAGTTTCACGAGATCCTCTCCCAATTCACTCGCAAACAAGATTAAAAACCAAGAATGAATAAACCTTGAATTAAAATTACAACTTCAAAAACCTAAACAAAATCTAATAGTTTATCCAAACCACAAACCCAAAATAACCCAAGCCAATTCACATCAATTCATGGTTGGGTTTCGAAAGATATACAAGGAATAATCTCCAAACATGAATCGAATAGAATAAAGAAGAAGATGATGATATCGCACAGGCCCCTAGTCGAACTCTCTCCAATCGATCTCTCCTCCTTGTAGTTGGTGGCTTGGCTTCTTATTTATAGGAGAAGGCTAGGTCAAAGTCTTTCTTGAGGATGAAGTTAAGTTGGAATTAAATTGAATAAAAGAAATATTAAATCTCTTTTAATTTTATTCCAACTAAAACTCCTCTTATTTTCTTGGAATTTAATCTTCTTTTGACCTCTTCATAGACTTCCAACTCTTTTTCTCTACGCCACCTATCCAGATTAAGTCAGATTTGACCGCTCATCAATTAGGCTACCACTTTGCCTCGTCATCTCTTGTCGACGGTTGCCGCGACAGCTGGTTCGACATGTACTTCTTGGGTTGCCACGATAACTTGTTCGGCAGGTCCTTCCTAGGTTGCCACGATAACTTCTAGCTTTTCCCGGGCATTAATTCTGCACACACAAAACAGCCCAGCAGTATCTTTTCCACCAAAACTAATCAAAACATGAACTCAAGCATAACGGAGAAGGAGATTATGAAAATATGCATGAATGCCTAATAATGCAACTAAAATGAGCTTAAGTCTAACAATAATATGAGTAAAAAAGGGTAATAAAATAGTACTTTTGAACACTTAACAAAGGGCTAGCCTATCTTCTTGGAAGATCACCCCTTTTAAGCGATTTTCATCAAAGGATTCAAGGTTTTCATCTATCGATTATTTCAGGTACGCTTTCGCATGCAGTCTATTGTTCTTGATGATTTGACATGATAGATCCTGATTAGATTTCATATTAATTTATAGTTTGGTTCTAACACATGAAAGATCCCTCTAGAATTATTGTTTAGAAGTTCGAGAGAAAAAGATAATAAAAAATTGATTGAAGTGTTTTTTTAAGTTATTAATAACAATTCATTTATAATATATCTTTGTAATATTTGATTTAAATAATTTGATATTATAAAAATATTAATTTTATTTAACGGAATTAAAAATGTAGAAATAACAGAAGGAATTGGAAGCACACAAGTGAGTCGATTCTGGAAAAAGGAAATGAATCAATAGTCGTCGTCACTCGGTCATTGCTCATCAATAAAATATAAAAACTCAGAACATAAAATAATAAATCCTCAAAGCACCTTTCCAGAATTGCATCCCTCTTTTCCGCTCTCATTTTCACATAATCAATTCAATTACCCAACAAACAAGTCCAGACCCATTGATTTTTCCGCTCCAAAATTTCCAAATCTCATCCGATTTTCTTCTTATAGTATTTCCTTTTGGATAATTTTCCAGGAAAATCAATTGTTTTTTCTCAGATCATAGTAGATTATTATTACCAGTTAATAGGATTTTACTCTCTTGTTTTCATAAAAACTCAGCTTCACATCTCAATTCGAAGCTACTTTCAATCAGTATCAGCATGTGCGAAAGAAACCCTTTGTACACTAACCCCAAACCCTGCAAACACCTAGCTGATTTCAAGCTCAGAAATTGCTTCAATGGCTATGATTCCCTCCAAAATTGCCTCAAAACCACCCCTAGTGGAAGAACTAGAGTTGATAAACACAACACAAAAATACCCAGATGCAGTTTCTGTAATGGAAGCCAAGGAAGACTTTACATGTGTTTGATTTGCTCTTCGATCTCTTGTTCAAGCCACATTCTTTTGCATACCCAATCTGAGAAGGGCCATGAGGTAGCTATTGACATGGAAAGATCAGAGCTTTATTGTTGTTTATGTCGTGATCAGGTCTATGATCCTGATTTTGACAAAGTTGTCGTGTCTAAACAAGTCAAGGACTTGCCTGGGGGTAAAAGCAATGGTTTTGAGGCGTGTCGTGGGAGATCAAGCAAGAGAAAGAGAATAGATTCAGGGATAGGATTAGATTTGAAGAAGTCGAAGCTGTTGATTTCGATGAGAGATCGGAGAGCGAAATCGTGTTATCCGTTGGGATTGAGGGGATTGAACAATCTGGGGAGTACTTGTTTCATGAATTCTGTGTTGCAGGCTTTGCTTCATGCCCCTCCTTTGAGGAATTACTTCCTCAGTGATCGGCACAACAGTGTTCAATGCAGGAAAAGATCCGGTGAAAAGCTCTGCTTGCTTTGCGACATCGATGCTCTTTATTCGGCTATGTTTTCCGGTGATCGTGCCCCTTATAGTCCAGCTCAGTTTCTTTATAGGTATGAAATGAATAATTTTGTGCCTTTTGGACAATGTTTTGATTTACCTGAGATCTGGAAAATGGTATTTATTAATAAAGATGCTTGTGTTTGTAATCAACTTTCAGCCTCTTAATTGAAACTAAAAGAAAAGATGTGAAAATTTTATGACACTAGAAGCTACATATCCTGTGGAACAAGTATAATGTGAAATGAAATGAGTCTGCTTTGGTAGTTTGATTGAAATTTTAACTAGGCTGAAAGTTTGGTTCTATGTTGGTTAGGCCTTCTCGGTGATTGTAAAGATTAGTCAGCCTTAAATCAAATTCTTCATACTAGAGATGAAAAATGGAATTGTTTTGGTTTGTTGAGATTTCATTCGGGTAATCTTTGATTTCTTCCTCCCTTTCTTGGGTTGTGAAATGTTTAAAGATGGATCGATTGCTTTAATGATGGATTTATGTTGTTGTTTTTGAAGCTGGTGGCAGCATTCATCGAATTTAGCTAGTTATGAGGAGCAGGATGCTCATGAGTTCTTCATTTCGGTTTTGGATGGGATTCATGAGAAGGAAAGCAAAATGCTGAACTCTAGCAAAGGTAATAAGATGCTGAGATGATGTTTGCTTTCTTCAATTTCACATCATATGTATAATTACATTGTCGAAAGGTGGTAATGGTTCTTTATCTCGTATGTTGTTTATCAGTAACCGTAACCATAGAGGCAGAATACGAAATTTGATTAATTTTTAGAGGTAGCTTCAGATTTTGATATCTACATGCTCATGTTGAAGAGGCGGGAAACGATTAGAATTGACCTGTAGACATAAGTAGAAGCACATTTTTCTCATTTTTACAAAAGCTATTAAGGGTAGCTGAAGAATTTTAGAAATATATTTGGAATGTTAGCGATGTTTCTTGAATTCTTGATCTGGATGTAATCTGGGTTCGAAAGAAATAACGTTTTGTACATTGCTGTAGTTCTTCTATTTCACTCATGAAATTGTTATTCTTTTACACAGATGACGGAGACTGCCAATGCATTGCTCATAGGGCGTTCTCTGGGTTGTTGAGATCAGATGTCAGGTGTATCTCCTGCGGATTTACTTCGACAACGTATGATCCTTGTGTCGATATTTCACTCAACTTGGACACGAGAAACTTGTCTCCATCTGATGTAGCTAACAAACCCATTAAACCAGCAGATGAGAAGACGGGTGTTTCTACTCTTTCAGGTTGTCTGAATTTGTTTACAAGAGCAGAGAAGTTGGGTTCTGATCAGAAACTTCATTGCCAGAATTGTCAAGAACTACGTGACTCGTCAAAGCAAATGTCTATTAGAAGGCTCCCATTGGTGCTGTGTTTACATATAAAGAGAGTTGAGCACTCTTTAGTCAGAAAAATGTCGAGGAAAATCGATCAATATTTGCAGTTCCCTTTCTCATTAGACATGACCCCATATTTGTCATCCTCCATTACTAGAAACAGATTTGGAAATAGAATCTTCGCTTTCGAACATGAAAACTCCGATGGTTGTGCAGAATACGAGATTTCTTCTGTGATTGCTCATTCAGGAATGCTGGAATCGGGTCATTATGTGACTTATCTGCGACTAAAGAACCAGTGGTACAAATGTGACGATGCATGGGTATCCGAGGTTGATGAAGGAATAGTGAGAGCTTCGCAGTGTTATATGCTGTTCTATGCACAGAAACCGCTTTACTACAAAGCAAACGAGGATTTGAGTTGCGTGCGTATTTCCCCGCGCAGAGATCCATTCTTGTCTACAGCTGGTTGTTCCTCTAATGCAAAATAGTCATGCAAGTAACAGTATTCTTTGAAGGAGCCTTTTGGAACAATATCAGAGAAAAGGCTGATCTGATCATCAGGGACAGATATCCATCCATATAGGCTATAGCAACATCTACGGACACCGATCGGTATTCTTACAGCGATCCTCTACAGTTATTGGCCAAAAAAGGGAAGTCAAATCAGTATCTTTTTTTCATGTTGGCTCTCTACAACATTCTTGGTCTGAATGTTTTATTTTTCTTTCGAGTTACAGGTAAATATATAACAGCATGATATTCATATAGTATACCCCTTGACTGCTTTTGCCTTTTGCTTTAATCAATTGTGCTTCATCCAGCTCTAAAAGTGTTAATGGTTGGTGGGAATCTTTTTTATTGGTTTAATGATAATATGTGTTATTTCAAGCTGGGGCATCCAAAGTTGCACGCATCTGTCTTCTCTTCACAATTGGAGAACATAGAAGTCAAGTCAAGCTTGAAATAACTAGTGGATATCGTATGTTTGTTTTTTCAGTGGCAAATTTGAAAACTTCATCCTATACCATACCAACAATAAGTGGTTCTGATGATTTCTACAGTATTCAATTCGTATTAATCGACCAATAAACTAGATACCGATAATTATACTAAAGACCATAGTCGATCTCCATTAATGCACACAAAGATCCTTTCTTAGCATTGGGGACACAATACTCTCCAATTTTAACATAAGATTGTAAAAGCTATTTAATTATCATTTTGTTTTTTTATTAAGTATAAAAATAATTATGTTTTCAAAGTAAATGTTAAAATTCGGATTTATACAAAACAAAGCAACATAAATATCTTTTGTCACTCAACTAATTAATGGATATTTTCTGCGACTATAGCCTCTCTTTCCCTTTTTAAATTGAAACTATAGTACATCTTTCCCTTTTGTGCAACTCTTCTTTTAGTTTAATTAGATGTTTTTCATCACAGACAATAATATCAAAAAAAACATCGACCGCTGATTTTTTTTATTCGTTCTTGTGACATGTTTTTCATTTTTTTTTTTTACGTTGAATTGATATCAGCTCACTTTTTATTATTGATCTATTCTTATTTTGAACCTCGAACTGATAAATTACAGTTGAATTGTTGTAATGTCGATTTGTCAACAAGTCATCATTGTTACATGTACTTTTATGTTTATGTTAACTGTGTTTATCCTTTATTATTATAATAATATTTGTTTGTTTTTATCATTTGATTTTTTTTTCAAGTAACTAATTTGTGCACTATAATAGTTTTAAAGGAAGCATATCGATTAGTCTATTCTTATCTTGTAGACTGTTATAATTTCAAGGTATTTCCCTTGTATTCAATAGAACTAAGGGTTATTAGTTCAAATAAAAAAATCCATCCTGATTAGACACCGGAAAACATTTTCGTTTGCTTGATTATCAAGAGTTTTGAACCAATCCAACAAACAAAACATAAAGATCCTTATTATGCCAAAGACATCTTACAAGAATTATTATAACATTAAGTTACAAGAATGCCATCAAGTTCCATTTTGCTGATTTTTACTACTTATTTTGTGTTTTTCCACAAAATATCCAGAAACATTGGACATGGTACCTTTCTAGGACATGACATGACCATACAGAAAGAAATTGGAACACCAGACAGCAAACAAAAGCACAAAAAACCAACCAGGAAACAAAGAGCAGATGGTGTAATAAACCTAACAGAAAAACCCCAAATTGATCCAGTGAAAGAACAAGAACAATGCGTGAAATCGTACCTGATTGTTAAGCACGCGTAAGAGAGAGCGAGAGATTTTTCGAGCTTTTAACATGCAAGTACCATCAAATACTAACAACTCAACCAAATATTATACGATTATAGTAAATGTCAAGCTTTCTAGACAAAAATACCATTAAATTTGCTTAGAGTACAACATTGACCACACAAAACCTGTGCTATTCATCAGGAACTTTGGAGAAAGCTGCAATGGTTCTCAAAAATATGTGCGCAAAGTTAGGAGCTTAGATCTTTTGCACTTTGATACACATTTTGTTTCTATCAAAGACCACTTTCAGCGAAAAGGATTTACTTAATGTGCCAACTTCTTAAGGTGTTGAAACAGTTTCTGTTTTATCCATTGCCTGTCATAAGGCAAAAAAGCTTGGATCCTGTGATCATAGCTGCAAGCAAGAAATAAATAACGAAATCAATTATCCCACCAAAGGAATAATAAGTTGCATGCTACAAATATTAGATAAAGCGACTATGCAAGGACATAAGTTGTAAACTGTTTAGCTTTCCATGGAAATCTATTCAAACAATCCAAACCAAAACAAACAAATAATCCATTGCAAGATGCTGTCTCCCACATATGCAAAGACACACTCATCATTACTGCATGATCGTTGGACCATTCTCAGTGCCTAAGCAATACATAGACTTCCCATCAGCCATATTCATTTCATTCAATGAAGGACAATGTTACCCAGACTCTTTATTTTTACATTTAGTGTTTACCACCTGTGTCCAGCACATATGTATATAGATATGGTCCTCTAATTATATATATGGTGTTAGGATCCACTTACACCATGTAAAACTCATTTAATTTTACACTTTTTTGGATAGTTGGATGAAAGTAAATGGACGACTGAGATTATTTCCTTGTATTTTTTTTTTCCCTTAAAAATCTCCTCATTTCCTACTATTAATCTCAGCCATCTATTTACCTCATCCAATGGTCCAAAAAAGGTGTACATGGTGTGAGAGGATCTTACCCTTACACACACGCACACACACAACTTACAGAACAAAACTTATTCAAAAACATATTTGAGATTCAGCAGAAGGAAATAGTCCATGGCTACTTACAAACTCAAAACACAGCTATTCCTTGAGGTTCAGGTTTTACATGACAAATGCATAGCTTTGAGTAATGGTTATTATGATGGACACATGACTACTAAGCATGCAATATAACATAAACTACATAAGAATGATCCATTAAAAAGAAAGGAAAAAGTGGAGGACAATAGAGAAAAGAGAGACATACACAAGGGCGCTCATATCTGCAAGGCCATCGATGAAATTGTAAAGATCAGCAATGTCATACGTGATGTTTCCTGTTGCTGGATTTAGATCCTTAAGTTTCCTTTCATATAATCCACATATCCCTGCACATGCAAAATGGCATAAACTGTCTAATCTTTCAAACAATGGAAAGGAAGAAGAGAGTAGATTCAATCTGGAGACTCATGTTGGAACCACTCTAATCCATTGCAACTCGGAAATATAAATAATTTAAAGAAACACAAATGATAAGCAAAATCAAATCTAAAGAACATTTTAAACTCCACAAACCAACTTCCAAAAGGTACAGACCACTCTGCCTGCAATCGATGCCGATTGCAAGAACAGTAGGAACTTAAATCCGAATCCCACAGGCAGTCCGGTCAGTCGAATTAGCATATACTTGTAACATATAGACAACATTTCATACGATATACGAAAAATTAAACAAAAACATACCATCCATAGCTTGACTTATTGAATCATAATCCATAAACGTCCTCGTTGCTCTGCTCTGTGAAGTTTGCATCAAAATAATGGTGTGCCTGTTTGACTAAATTTCGCATACAAAACAAACGGAGGAGATTAAAAATGCACAACTGACCATATTAATCCAATTTTTTTTAATTACTAATTGAGCGTGATTCACACGCCGGAAAGAATCAACCAATCTAACAATTAATTTCTACAAAGGAAATCATAAATCGTTTAGCAACAATATAACAGGAAAAAAGCTGCAATTCGCTCGATTTAGAGAACCGTGCCCCTTAGTTTCGTGTTGTTGATTAAAACATTTGACGAAACCCTAGTTTCCAGAGGAAAGAACATGAAATTAAAAACAGAACAGATTTTTAGTCAATTAAAAGAGAAATTACCATGTCTGCTGCTACCGTATGTTGGAGAGGAATCCGATAGAGAATCTGCGGCTATCGTTCAAGTGATGAAAAACCAAAACGAAGATCGGAAACCTATACACGAACAAAAGAAAATAAATTGTAAAAAACAGTTGGGTAAAATACACCACGGGTAACTCTATTATTAGATATTTTACAATTGGATCATTATATTTAGAAAGATTAAAATTAAGTCACTTAAAATTAATTGATTGTAACGATCATATCACACGTCATTAAATCTCAAACTGTTGTTTGACATGTAATATTTTGTTCATGCAAAATCTAAATTATGTGTATAATTTTTACAGTTATATTACAATGTGTTGTCCTATTATTAGTACGTTACAATTTAGTCGTCATATTTGAAAAAGTTGCAATCTAGTCTGTTATAGGTATTTATCTAAATCTATTTTTACAACCATCAAACTCTTCTTCTCTCCATTCCTTCTCATGGAATGGATGACTTCTTAAGCAATTATAATATTATCAATATTTGTATAAATGCGACACTTTCAGAGTATTATATGTGTCCTCATTTGTTAATTAACGGTTAAAATTAATTAGCATAAAACGCTAACGAAAGAATTTAATTCATCCTTTTTTGTTAGAGAAAGGATTCAATTGATTACAAAACCTTCATGAGAGTTCAATTGATTTGGAGACATAGAAATTCAATATTCGATTTTTTTATTGGAAAGGGCTATTACCACAAGCCTCATTAAAAATCTCACTAAGCCTAAATAGAGGAAAAGAGTACTCGTGGTAATAGTTATAATGAATTACAAGTCATATACAACGGCATACCATTTCAGGACAAAGCTTGATCAGTAATAACTAAGGGGATGACTTTCGGTGGAGCATGTTCATAGAAGAACTCCCTCACCGCCATACCACGAACCAACCTAGCCAAACCATCTGTAACCAAATTTGCATCACGTCTAACATGAGACACTCGCACCTTCCAATCCTTGCTAATAAGATCTTTCGTCTTGGTCACAAGAGCATTATCCGAAAGAGCCCTCGACGTACCATCAAGAATGTGCACCACTGTTAAATTGTCTATTTCAAGTTCCACTTGTTGATAACCCATCCTCCATGCCTGAAACAAACCGTCATGGGCTGCCCAAAGCTCCACAACAAGAGCTGCACACGACCGTAAGCTTCTTGCATACCCAAACCGCCATGCACCCTCATGATCTCGGACAACAACTCCGGTTGCAGCCATATTTCCAATACCACCCATTGCATCATCGACATTCAGTTTCACCCAATCCTGCATCGGACGATGCCATTTCGTTTTCGGATGCCCAACACTATCATCACTCTACTGCTAGCCTCGTAAACCTCAGTCCACATTCTCCGGCAATTGCCAACAACATCACGAACTAACTCCCTGCCACCATTAAAAATGAAATAACAACGGTTTTTCCAAAAAGTCTAGCAGGTTATAGCGAAAAGAAGAGCCCAACGATCCCCAAACATCCAACCTTGTACACCCCCACACAGATTCCCTTCAAACCAAGCACCAAACGATGTGTCAAAAAACCATTGATGGTGTCGGTGGTGAACCAGCACAGGACCAAACCTGCTTTGTTCTTGGACAATTACGGAGCACATGTTCCAAGTCTTCGGGTCTATGAGCGCAAATCGAGCAAGAGCTGGAATTGGCTAAATGTCGGCGACATCTCTCGACATTAGTAAGCAAACGATCATGGTATGGCAACCATAAAAAGTCCGAATATGTTGTGGCACATCTAAACCTCATATAATCTTCCACAACCTTTGTACACTAGGCACACTGTGAGCATCGAGGGCTGCATAAGCCGAGGAGGTTGAGAATATGCGATTCAACTCCCATCTCCAACCCGGACGGTCTCGATCTAAAGCCCCAAGTGGGGGAACCATTGTCGTGATCTTCAAGACAAACATCATTTGGCAATACTTGCCGCAAACGCATATCATCCTAATTTTCATGTGGGTCCACCATTACCGCAACAGGCAGGGGGCGAGGATAAGACATTGTGGTGCAATACATAGCTAAAGGCTCCGGTAAGTCAACCTAGATATCCCACCAGAAATCGGTTCGCCAATCGTCCGTGACCTGCCAGCAAATACCACGCCTTACCTCCTCCTAAATATGACTAATGCCCTGCCAAAGCCAAGAACATCGAGGATGCCGAATGGAGCTCGGAAGATCCCCCTCTCATCTATACTTAGATTTGAGGACTCGTACCCATAACTTGCCTTCATCACGCGCTAACTGGAATCCCAATTTCATTAAAAGAGCATTATTTTGCCGATTCAGTTGACGTAACCCCAAACCACCATTACCCCGAGGCAAAGTCACTATATCTCATCTGACAAGTGCAATAGCGGAAGAACCATTCACCAAGCCCCACACAAATCTACGTATCTTTTTTCTCATGGCATCATAAATACATTTTGGTAACCACGTCGTTTGTATGACATATGCCGGGATGGGCTGCAACACCGCCTTAGCTAGAGTAATTCAGCCAGCAAGCGATAAAGAACGTGTCGCCATCTTGATAACTGACGCTCAATTTTCTCCAATAGGAAATGATAAGTATCACGCGTAACATGCTTATGTAACAGGGGAACGCCAATGTACATACCCAGGTCTTCAACAATTTCAAACCAAAAGCTAGATGCAATAAACTGCTTGAGCTCCTGCGTACAATTCCTCTAGAAATAGATTTGTGTCTTAGTCACACTCACAAGATGTCTTGAAGACGCACAGAAACTACTCAAAATATCACCAATCACCATGAGCTAATTAGACAAGGCCTCCGCAAACAAAACCAAATCATCAGCAAAATATAGATAGGAGAGGTCGGGTCCATTCCGAGATAAGTGGATGCTTTTCCATTCTCCAGTATTTATCTTGCGCACAATCACATGAGATAAACGTTCCATGCAAAGGACAAACAGATACGGAGAAAGTGAGTCACCCCGCCGGATACCCCGTGTAGGTGCAAAGCTCACGGGCCTAACACATATCATAACCCATCCGAAACTAGTATGAGTTTGAGCCACCCAATCAAGTAAAGGAGGCTTCAATCTATCAACAAGAACCTTAGTGATCAAATTATACAGAATAGTGCATAGGCTAATCGATCATAATTGCCGGATGGTTTCAGGACTCGCCACTTTCGGGATAAAAAACAAGTAGGGTTTGATTGGCCGAGTTCACCAGATCACCAGGGTAAAGAAATCATGCATAAAGCGAAATAATCTATCAACGAGACGCATAAAGAATGAAGGAGTGGTGCGCGATCCATTCTGTCAGGCAAAAGGTACCGCTACCTAGGACTGATTTTATCGGCAAACAACCATCAACGAGTGGGGATAAAACATTTCAAGTGACCACCGACAACACCATGAATCAGAAACTAGTGCCGAGTGAATATCTGTGCGAACAACGATCGAACGCTAGGGTATGCTGAAACCTGTCACGAAGACAGATGAACCAAACCAAAAAAACAAAACAAAAACATGTCACAAAGACAGAAAAAGAAGCATGTCACTAGGACAGAGAAAGAGCGTGCTACAGAAGCAGGTATTCTTATTGAAATAAAAACAAAAAAATTGATAAAATCGGTGGTCGACAATCAATACGAAGATTAATTGCCGACCACCGATTAAAGGGATTGAACAAAAAAAGCAGCTAAAATTGAAATAATTTTGAGAGAGCGGCTAAGATGTAAATTCTAATTGTACTTGTACAATTTTATTCTTATATGTGCCCATTTATACTTTTTTTCTTGGATAAATTAAATATATAAAAGTTATAATGTCCAAAAATGCTGCTAACTTTGACTAAATAAACATTTCGGTCAATATTTTTTTGAAACATTTTAACCTTCAACGTTTCATTTTAGGTGAAAATGTCTTTATGAATGAAAATTATTAGTCAACTAACATTAAATGTCTTAAAATGACGTGGCAATACACGCTAACAATACATAGCAGTGTCATATAAATAAATGTGCTGACTTTATAAAATAACACATCAGTCAAAAAATAAAATTATATAAAAATATAAAATTATTTTTTCTAATGACGTGCTATTCTGTCAAGTTATTCTAAGCGGTTTATCGCCAGTTGACTGGCAATTTGCATTTCTTGACATTATAGCTAAATAAAAACATAAATAAAATGACAAAAAAACCTTTCTCTGCAACTTTATTCCTAAAGGAAATTATGAAAAGAAAAAAGTAAACAACTCACTCTGTAACTGTTAAAGAGAAATTTGAACAACTGCAAACTAAATACAGACCATGACCATGGAAAAGAGAAACAAAAAGTACATATCAGACATATAGCAGAATATCCAATTCCATCTCTTTTTCTGAAATCTACATGTATGATTTATCTACTTATTCTATCACGAGGAGAAGCGAATCACATTAATGCGGTGGCCTCGAGATTCATGCTGCGAGGAGTTTCTGAATGTCCTTCTGCAACATATCATCAGAACGAAAGAATTAGTTCCTCGGATTTGATTCCAGACAAAGGAGTTTATGAATGTTCAATATCCATTGCACCACCAAGTACGAACAAGTATCGACATAGGGGTGCAAACGGGTTCATACCAATCACCTAACCTACCGCTATTTCTAAACAGTAGCCAATTCAGAAAATTTGAAGGAATTGCATTCAATTACGTTATAGCAGCTTTTGAAATCGGTCTGGATGTTCTAACAGACAGGACAGTTGCACATAGAATCGGCATTTCAATGCCCCGAAAAGAGAAAAGCATTGAATATATATGCAGAATATGGTTGATATCCAAAATCCACCACTTTTTCTCAACACATATACCATTCAAAATGCAAACAAACCATTAGCTCTAGTAAAAGCTTTCAACATTGATTCTGATACCAGACGAAGCTGGCAAGATATAATCGGCCTGGATGTTCTAACAGACAAGAGAGTTGCATATAGAATCGGCATTTCAATGCCCTGAAAAGAGAAAAGCATCGAATATACATGCAGAATATGGTTGATACTTGATATCCAAAAGCCACCGGTTTTTGTCAACACATATACCATTCAAACTGCAAACAAACCATTAGCTCTAGTAAAAGCTTTCAATACAGATCTTCCATCACAAGCCTTAGGACATAAACCATCTTAAATCATACTCGAGACTATGTCATCGAAACCCTAGTGCTTCAAGTTATACAAGATTAACCAAGTTGGCAGAGAGAAGAAGAATAGTTATAAATACATACCTCAATTTGGAAAGGTGATGTCGTTGGTGGATACCTCTCAACAACTTTGCCATTTTTGTCCACCAAGAACTTCTCAAAGTTCCACTTGACCAAGTCGCCAAAAAATCCACCTGCGCTCGACTTAAGAAACTTGTAAACGGGAGCAGTATTCGGTCCATTCACATCAACCTGTTTCATTAAACTTTCTTTAGTCCTCAAAAGAGTTCATGTCTACCATGAATGCTATAATCAAGTAGCAAAGCAGCCGGACTCACCTTATCGAATATCGGGAATTCAGCTTTAAACCTAGTACATGCAAATTTTTTAATCTGGTCATTCGATCCAGGCTCTTGTCCCCCGAACTGATTGCAAGGGAAAGCTAGAATCTCAAATCCTGTCGTAGAACAAATAGTATTACACAAACATGATAACATTGCCAAGGAACAAAACCACAAACAAAGTACTAAGAAACAATTATCCCAACAAGAATAGTTAGCTGGCCTTGATTCTTGTATTTCTCATATATGTGAGAGAGCTCAGAGTAATTTGATGTCGTCAAACCACTAAGAATCAAAACAAAAAAAAAATTAATCAGACAAAGTAAAAGGACATAAAACAGACAAAAGCTGAAAACAACAGTAGAAAGAATGTAATGTAATTCATCTTGAAAAGGAGGGTTACCATTTTGAAGCAACATTAACAATCAAAAGAACTTTTCCCTTGAATTTGCTAAGAGGAGTATCCTTCCCGTCAATATCCTGTTCAAAAAGAGATCCATTAGTAAAGTTCAAAGGTATTATCAAGTCCTAATTCTTCCCAATTCTGCAGCAAAATTGAAACTTTTTTTCACCCAAGATCGTACCTTTACGGTATAGTCGTATAGGGTCTTATCCGTAGCAGCTCTTGCAAAAATCCCAGAAGATCTAGATTTAAAGACAACCCCGGGAACATTAAGCGACTGTAATGAAAACCCATGTTGGAGAAAGGCTGATTTTGAAGACCCAAGCGAGGATTTGAAGGAAGGAATTGAGGAAGACATGGAAGGCCACGGTGAAGACAAAAGTGGGTTCTTTTTGGCTTGAGAAAAATCAAGAAGAGAAGGAATAGTTGCAGAGAAAGCCATGGAAGCCATAGTTTCTCTCTTTCTTTAACCTTTGTGTCTGAAACGCAACTGTTGTGGTTGGAAAAATGAAAATACGAATAGGTATTGGAAGACAACAAAAAGAGTTGTGGACAGTGTAAACTGTAAACCATAAACTGCGAAGCCAAATGGAAGTTTGTTTATAAGGAATTTGTAGTGGAAGGTGAAATTCCACGTAGGTTTATATCATGTGTGTAGTGTGTTTTTGTTCCTAATATGCCTAGTTCCATGCTCAGCGTACTTTTAATTTGTTTGTAAGCTGTATCATTTTTTTCTTCTCGATATAAATTTTGAAAAGCAACTTAAAATATTATCAAAATTTTAATATTTTAAGTTGTTCGAACAAATTTCAAAATTTAGTTTTTTAACCGTACCATAAACCTACGGTACCGCATACTAACCCACGTTAGGGACTATCCTGCAACAAAAACAACAGTCAAGGTGCACTTTTTTGGGGAACGTTGCAGTTTTAATCAATAGCCAAGTGTTTAACTGGCAGTGATTCCATTTGGAATCTTGAGAACCTTCACGGTTGGCTTGGTTCCTGAAGTTTCTCTGATGACCGGCTAATGAACTTGTACGATTTCTAGGACATATCACATATCCAAGTTTGAGCCTTTGCGGGAAGAGTTGGGGCAAACAAAATTGTGAAATGGGCCTTGAAATCACAATCCCAAAATCAATTGGGTCCATTCAAAAACCCTAACTTTGTATCTTCACATGTATTTCCCCTTGCGTGCTGAATATATTCCTATGTTGTAGTTTGTTCCAGAAAAGGGATGATTTTTTTTTTTGAGATATGGGGTTCTAAAAAAATTGAAACTTGTTTGTTATCCATCTTTCATTTTCATTGCCTTTTATTTTGAGTGAATTCAGTGTTTTCTGAATGCATGTGATAAGAGTTTATGTGATTGTCAAATTGCAGGGTTTAAAGTTTGTTCATATAGAAACATTATAGTTTGCTTTAAAGTTGAGATTTTCTTTTAGGGCGTCCTGTATGAACATACATTATAGTTTGTTAGCTTAATATCTTGTTATGGTTATAGCTAATGATTTCAAATTCTGAATATATTTGGTTAATACTCCTTTATTAATTTAACATGATTGTATTCGAACCGTCTGAATCTGATATGTCTTCTATATGAAATATCTTTCATATTGCTCCATTTTGGGTGAAAGGAGCTTTTGTTCTAATCAATTATCAACTAATAATACAGATTATTGGAATATAGTGGTTCTTCTGTCAGAATGATTATGGTTGGAAGTATTTCTGAGGATGTCATGTTTCGAGTTTTGTTAATTCGTGATTAAGTCCCGTATGGTTGTTGATTAGTTCATTGGTGTCTGCTTTGATAGTCATGGTGTCATTTCCCCTTTCAGAGGGTGTATTCTATTGTGGTTGATTGTAGTTCCTTATCTGGAATAGCTCGTTTTTCATGCTCTATCTTCAAGGCTTTATCGAACGAACACGGAAAATGTCGTTTTCCAATGTGCAGTATATCGAACAAAATGACCCTGGAGAAGTATGTGTCTGTCAATGGAATTTACTGTCTGTTTGCATTTCACAGCATTTATCTGCCAATAAACTTGTAAAATTTCTATGGCATATCCCAGGTAGAGTTAGAGCCTTAGAGGGAAAGAGATGCGTCCGATCTCCTTAAGAAACTTCGGTACAAGCTCGCAAATCCAGAGTCGGGCTAGTTTATGTAGCTGCTGTAAATATGGACAAATATCAATATGCAGGATTTAGGCGGGTGAACCATTACTACATTGACGCTCTAAGGACCCTGCAGTACATTACAGTGCTGATATATTTAGTGAAGAATGCATCCGTTTTTATCTTCGTGTGTTCTTACAAATGTAAGATTACTGTGTGTAATAGGGTGTGATTTGCAGTTTGAAGTAAATGGTTTTTTAGTTGTCCTAATTCTTGGCAGAGCACTCAAGTTTGTGTAACTGCTGTAAATATGGACAAATATTGATATGCAGGCTTTAGGTGAGCGAGTCATTAGTACATGGCCGTCCCGTCCATAAAGAAACTGCATTACATTACATTGCAGGTTTGAATAGGTTCGTAAAACAAATTTACGATTGAAAACTTGCAAATTTAGTGAAGAATGCATCTGTTTCGATCTTTCCTTTCCAAGTTCTTATGACAGATTTACTGGAATATTGTGGTTGGAAAATGTTCCGAGTCCAGTTTCGGTTAGTTTATTGGTGGTCCATAAAGAAAATGTATTGCGATCAAGGAGAGAGGGCTTGCCTGATTCACAACTCATGATAGGTGTGGTCGATCTTTCATCCCGGGAGATGTACAAAGAGGTTTCCGGTCATATGAAATGAAGGTTTCTATCGCAGGTCACGACGAATGTCGTTTTCTATTGTTGATGCAGGCTGTTGTTGGTCCAAGTAGTTGGATTATGTGGTCTGCTCACCATGTTTTTATGTGGTGTATGAGCTTCTGCGTAGTGAAACAAAATGGTAGGACATGCCCTCCGGCCTCATGTTGTTAGTTCTTGTTAGGGTAAGCAAATAGTTAAAGCCGGTTCGTTCGGTCAGTTTTATCCGATTTAATATCGATCGGTTCGGTCGATTAAATCGATTTATTATATAAATTTTATCGTTGACATTGACAATAGACTTGACTTATTCTTGAATCGGATGCTTATCAACTTGTTCAACAAAACCAAAAATCGTGGGCTCCTCTCCTTTATAAATAATATCTCGTTTTTCAACGTCCAGCTAAGGCTTAGGATTAATTTATATAATCTAGTTTAAAATTTTAAATAATAATTAAAAGGATCATTATTAAGTACATCCTTCTTATATCATGTACAGTTTACAATGAATTGAAAATAATTGCCAATAAAACAACTTTCATAATCTAATAAAATGTTGTAAAGAAATGTTTGATTTAGTGAAAAATACTTTGATACACAAGTTTGTGTAAATTCCTTTTAATTTTAAGGTTTAGAGATTTAAATTGTGGTTTAGGCTTTAGAAGTTCAGGTTGTATGGTGTACAATTTAAAGCTTATGATTTTAGAGTTTAAAGTTGAGGGTTTAGGGATTTAGGTTTTATAGCTTAAATATGAAATGTTGTGTGTATCAAAATATAACCTTAATTTAAACCCTAATCCCATAATTTAAGCTAAAATTAATCATTAAATATATTAGGTTTAAAAAATTTTAATTTGATTAAAAAGCAGGAAGCCAAAAGATTTTAAGTATGGTGATTAGCCAATGCACTAATGGTGAAAATTTGGAGAAATTATTAGATGAATTTGGTTTATCAGTTATTCATGCTCTCAGCCAATAAGATCAAACTATCTTATTTTTTTGGTTACTCTTCCGATTTTTTATGGCTTTGTTTTGATTAATCGAAACCGACTCATATTGTACACTTAGTTTTGATGAGGGGGTCTGATTTCAATGGATAAGTCTCTCAATCGAAATTTTAGGGATACTAAATTGCTTACTCTTTAGACCAATTATTATGTGTTCCATGAAATTGAGAAAATCTCATACAACTAAACTAACGCACCATATAATTTTCTTTCTAGCTATTTAATAAATTTAGACATGGGAATCTGATATTTAGATTTTAGACAGCAACATTGCAATCTGCAAACATTCTTGCAACTTTGAAGTAATTTTGTGTTTGCAGTGCCTGCTCTCCAAATAAATAAATTATAATTTTTTTATTCAAATTCAATCCAAAGAAAATCAATAAAGCTCTCTCATTTGCTACTTCCCTTTCCCTTTCTCTGCCATAATTATTTCACCCTCTTCCTTTCTCATAATTCCTCGACGTTTTCCCTTTCAGATTCCCAGAAAATTCTCCTGGGTTTTTCTTAGATTTCCTAAAGGACTCCATTTCTGTCACTATTAAGATATTTCCTCTGTTTACAACTCGCTCCTCTAGTGTTCCCTGTAAGGATACTTTTCAACTCTTCTACAAAGCATCAACTTTTTCTTTTCCCTCTCTTTTGAATCTTGTGTTTTTTTCATATTTATGCATCAAATCAGCATCTGGGTTTTTATTGTTTTGTTATTTAAGAGTGCCTTTAGTTGTTTTAGCTTAATCTGATCTTACCAAAGTTTGTGACTTTTAGTTTGTCGCCTAGCTTTCCCAGTGTAAATTCTATGTTTTATTTTTATTGAAAGTTTTGGCATTCAATCTAGGATTCTGTTCTTGTAGTTGTATGTTTCTTCTTATTGTCTTCTTTCGGCATTGGTTTTTACTTGCTATTCAAGATTCAGTTTTGAACCAGCATAGAAATACCCTTGTTTAAGGCTCTTCTGATTTCTGTTTTTTTTAGATAATGTCTGAACCAAAGCTTAGTTCTTTTAGCTGTAAAACTTGGGAGATCAAATTATAAGTACACCTGAATTCGAAAGCTGTTAATCAATCTTAGCACGGTTCATTCAATTGCAGAAAAGATGGGTATATATCTCAGCTCCCCTAAAACCGAAAAGCTCTCCGAAGATGGCGAGAATGATAGGGTTCGATACGGTTTATCATCGATGCAAGGATGGCGTGCAACTATGGAAGATGCTGTGAGTAACAAAAATTAAACCTTTGATATGGTTCATTCCGCCGTCTGTTTTCCTTATGTTATATGTATTGTACCTTACATTATCTTATATTTCTTGCAAATTACCAAATTCTATTTATACCATGGATGTGTTGGTTACTTTTATTATTTGTTTTCTTAGCATGCTGCATATCCTGATCTAGATGCTTCTACTTCGTTCTTCGGTGTTTATGATGGTCATGGAGGTAAGACTTGGATGGCTCAGTTACTTCTTATGATAGTTTTTAGTTCCATAAACGGGTTATCGTTTTCTGTACTTGAGGTTTTTGTTGCTTCCCATTCATATGCATTTTTGTCTTTAAAGGCTTCTATCGGTCTGAGAATAGCATCCTGCTTTTGTCTCGGTAATGGCTTTCAACTTATCTGGATTCATAACTTGCAGGCAAGGTGGTTGCAAAGTTTTGTGCCAAATATCTTCACCAGCAGGTTCTCAAGCATGAAGCATATGCAGCTGGGGACATCGAAACATCTGTTCAGAGAGCATTTTTCAGGTTGTTTAATTTGATTATGTTTGTTCTTCACTGTTTTCAGTGATACTGTTGGTTGTTCGATTCTTCGATGCTTGTTTCCTTTTTGTTCCACCTTTTAGGACTGCTAACATCTCATTATGATTTTCACAATGTTTAGTCCCCCCTCCCCTAGCGATATAGTACGTATGCTTGCTCCATACATCGTGTAATAGCATCTCTATGCCATTATTACAGTTTTAGCCTCGAAAAGTAAAAGTGACACTACTGGTGTGACTGTTTTAAGACGGGCGTTGCTTTCTAGCTTAATTTTAATAATGATTATGCTGCCATTCTTCTTTTTTCTTTTTGCAACTTGAATGTCTTACAGTTGTTCCTTTCATATGTTTCTAACTGAAGTTACGTCTAGTGCAGAATGGACGAGATGATGCGTGGACAAAGAGGATGGAGAGAATTAGCCATTTTGGGCGATAAAATAAACAAGTTTACCGGCATGATAGAAGGATTGATATGGTCTCCTAGAGGTGGTGATACTAATGACCAAGTTGATAATTGGGCCTTCGAGGAGGTACCTACGAAAACAAGAAGAGTATAGCCGGGTTATCATCCTTATCTATGATGGAAACCAACATCAAAGAAGAAAAATCAAACTTACATTGCATGATAATATGATTCATCCATAATTTTCCAGCATCAATTCGTTTGTATAATTAAGGCACGAGAATATTTCCGTGTAGTTGACATTTGTTTCTGCAATTGTAATCAGGGCCCTCATTCTGACTTTTCTGGACCGACTTCTGGGAGCACAGCCTGTGTTGCAGTTGTTAGAAACAACCAACTTATTGTTGCGAATGCGGGTGATTCTCGTTGTGTGATATCTAGAAAGGGCCAGGTAATATTCTATTAATGACTGTTATTTGGTTCCAACCGGGTTCTAAAATCGAGATTACTTTTGTTAATCAATTTCAATTGCCCACATGGAGGGGAACACTCTTTTCTGTCCGAATTAGTGTCTATTTTATTTTTTCCTTATATGGCTTCCTTTTTTCTTAGGCATACAACCTCTCTAGAGATCACAAACCTGATCTCGAAGTCGAGAAAGAAAGGATTTTAAAAGCTGGTGGGTTTATACACGCGGGACGTGTCAATGGCAGTTTGAATCTTGCAAGAGCAATAGGTAACTAATCTACATCTCTGCTCGATACCTAGAAAAAGAAACAAATATTCTCCGTAAGTGGAATAACATTTCTACACATCCATAGGTTCCTATGCAAATGAATGCTTCCATACACATCTAATATTCGTTTGGCTGCAGGGGACATGGAATTCAAGCAGAATAAATATTTATCTGCTGAAAGGCAAATCGTAACTGCTAATCCAGACGTAAACACCGTAAGTATATTCTCTGTTGGCATTGTAGCCAGGTCACTATTAAATTTTTCTACTTTTGCTTTGAATGCGCTTATCAATCTCGAAAATATTTAGAGATTGCGGAATCTAACTTCTACATCTTTCGAATTTTTCTATTAGGTTGAGCTCTGTGATGATGATGACTTCATTGTTCTGGCATGTGATGGAATCTGGTACTTATATTTTATTAAGTTGGTTACTTGTACCCTCCATGGCTCACCATGTAACGCCTTTTGAATTATGAATTGTATATTTCAGGGACTGCATGTCAAGTCAGACGCTAGTCGATTTTATTCACGAACAACTGAAATCGGTGTGTACATAAGCATCGACAACTTCGGTTGATCTGTTATTTTTGAATACTCGGTTTATGCCTTTCTTTTCTTTATGATTGTCTGCTCAGTACGAACTGTTGAATTGAATGCAGGAAAGCAAGCTTTCTGTTGTTTGTGAGAGAGTACTTGATAAGTGCTTAGCACCATCGACAGCCACCGGTGAGGGTTGCGACAATATGACCATGATCTTGGTGCAGTTCAAGAAACCAATCAAGTCCGCAGAGGAGCAGAAATCCTCGAGTTCCGAATCCGTTGAGATTGAATCGAAGGTAGAGGAAAGTCCAGAAAACTAGTAGTTGCAACTGTTGGTGGACCCTTCGGTTCCTCAGGGGATATTGATGTTAAAAGAATCTTTGTATTATATTGTACCTTTTAGAACAACCACATAAACTTCAAATGATTCCAAAAACATCTTAGATTTATAGCTTCATTCATTTATGGGGGAGTCTAACGTACAATAAGGTGACGGTACAGTAAGTTACAACACGAAACTTAAAATGTTATATTTTTTTATAATATTTTAGGTTAGAGATCTCATGATAAATGTTGATATTTGAAGACAAGTTTTGATACTTAACATCAACATAAAATATTATCAAAAGTAACAAATATAAATACTTATCCCTGCTTAAAATGTTATAAAAATGTAACGTTTTAGAATATTTCGATTAGTACTGCACTTTAACCGTAATATTTCGATTATTTGTTTTGCGGTTGCAATAGTTGTAGTGCTGCTGCTTGCTGTCATGTCTCTCATAATGATAAATTCTCAATGAAAACCAATTAATCTTCCTCAAAAATTCCAAGGTGAAAATAAAAAGAAAAAAAACACCATAAATTATTTATTTATTTGTATTTTACAACCGAACACTTTTTTCAATGTTTTTTTTATTTTTTTTAAAAAACAAAAGGTTAAATTACTTGGGAGACCACCAACTATTAGATCTGACCTATTTTAACCACCAAATTATAAAAATTTAAAATTCGACTATTCAACTATTTAATTGGACCTATTTTGACCACCAGCCACTAAAATCTAATAAAAAAAAGGAAAATACTTTGATGCACAAGCTTGTGTAAACTTTAGTTTACACAAGCTCTTTAATTTTAGGGTTTAAGGTTTAGGGTTGTAGGTTAAGGTTTAGGGGTTTAGTATGTAGGGTATATAATTTAAGGTTTATGGTTAGAATTTAGAGTTTAGGGTTTAGGGCTTAGGGTTTAGGTTGCTAGGGTTTGTGATTTAGATTTTAAATTTTATAAAAGGATTGTGTAAAAAAAAATTACACAGCTTGTGCATCAAAATAAAACCCTAAAAAAAATAACGTGTCAGTTAAAATAAATTTGTATAATTACATATTTGGTCATTGTTAGTTACATATTATATCAATTTGGTCATAATTTTAATTTAACTTGACATTACAAATGCACGATCACCGGCTGCCTCACCTTCCACTACCCCCTACCACCACCACCGCTCCTCCACCTTCAACAGCAACACCTCCTACAAGCTTTCTTTTAACGTTTCTTTTTATTTCATTATCCCCTTCAAAGTCTTCATACTTTCCTCACTTTTTCAACAATCCCAATCTAAATCTCACTTCTTTTTCATCAAAAAAAAAAAAAAAAACGGTGGGGTTCTCAAAATTGTTTGACTACCCTTTAAACCTTTAAAATCCCAATTTTATTTTGCTTGTTTGTAAGGGAAATGAGGGATGTTTTCATGGTTGGCAAGGATAGCTCTCGCTTGTTGGAGACCAGTGAGTCGATATGTCAGTATGAACAAAGATTATAACAATGACAATAGTGATGAGGTTGAAGAAGATTCTTCTTCTGTACATGACTTACTTCTTTGTTGTAGAGACCTTGAAAACACTCTTATGTCGATTTCTCATTTGCTGTTGTTCAAGCCAATGAGATCATCGAAGATCATAGTCAAGTTGAGACTGGAAAATATGCAACTTTTGTTGATGTCTATGATGGACATGGTGGCCCTGATGCTTCCCGCTTTATCTCTAATCATCTCTTTCAAAACTTGATTAGTATGTTCTTTTCTGTCTTAAATGCTTGATTAAGTTGTTTAGGGATTGATCTTCTATTTTCTCTCCTTTGACTTCTTGGGGTGTAGTTTTCTGTATGGATTGCTGGTACCTTTAACTTTCTTGGGGACTTCTTTGCTTAGTTTTTCTTGGAATGATATATGTGTTGTGGGTAAATAAAAATTCTGTTTTTTCTGTAAACCTGTTAGGGATCAAACATTGTCATGTGATGTAATATGTAACTAGCAAAGATCAAATATATAATTATACAAATTTATTTTAACACGTCAAACATTGTCATGTAATATAAATATGTAACTAGCAGAGATCAAATATATAATTATACAAATTTATTTTAACTGCCACATCACTTCTCCGTTATATTTTCATTAAATTTTAACAGTTGATAGTCAAAATAAGTCCAATTAAATAATTGAGTGATCGAATTTTAAATTTTTATAATTCAATGGTCAAAATAAGTCAGACTCAATATTTAAATGGTCACCCAGTTAGTTTATCCAAAAAAAATTGAAGAGGGTATTTGTTCTATAAAACAAATTGGACCCTTAGAGTTTTTGTAAATAAAGGAAATTTGCGATTACAAGAGTAGAACTTTTGACAAAAGAATCACAAGATCCTCTCAACATACATTGGGAAGAGGTATTCTACAATCAACTAGTAGTCCAAAAAATGAGCATCAAAGTCTACATATCAAAGCATTGATTGTATCTTAGTCTTCAACCATAACCTAAGACAAATATAATAAGCCTGTTCTACACATTTAATCAATCTTGACGGATGAGTAGATAAGCCTTGTGAACCAAAAGCATGCATAAAATCCAATGGTGCCGGTTAGAACGAAAAATGCATATGATGCAATTAGCATGTACCCAAAGTAAAGCATACCGGAAACCAGTTTACTGATCTCAAGCTTTGTGAAGAAGTAGAATGTGGCATAGAGGAAGAGGTACAAGGCCGAGGAGCCCGATGTCAGATATGACCTCCACCACCACAAATAATCTTCACTGCATAACTGGAAGTAGCAAAGCACGATGGTAATTTCAGCACAAGTGATAAGGAGGATAATGAAGACCAAGAAAAGGAAACCAAAGATGTAGTAGAACTGATTCAGCCAGATTGAGGTGAGAATGAAGAACAGCTCAATGAAAACGGCTCCAAAGGGGAGTATTCCTCCGATCAGAATAGAGAAAGCCGGGTTCATATACCAAGCCTGTTCGGGGATTTGCCTTGGGATTTTATTCGTCTTAACAGGATCCTCAATTGCTGGCTTCCTGAACCCGATATAACCACCCACAAAAACAAGTGGAACTGATATCCCAAACCATAGGAGAACCAGAGCAAACATTGTCCCAAAAGGCACAGCCCCAGAAGATTTCTGGCCCCATATGAGAGCATTTAAGACAAAGAAGATGGTGAAGACAATGGCCGGGAACATGAAAGCAGTCCTGAGAATTACTTTCTTCCACTCAGTTCCTTTAAACATTTTGTAAAGACGGGCAGAGGCATAGCCAGCAAAAATACCCATGAACACCCACAGTAAGAGCATAGCTGTCATAAGACCACCTCGGTTTGAAGGGGAAAGGAATCCAAGAACAGCAAAGATCATGGTTACAAGTATCATGCACAAAAATTGAACACCAGTGCCCACATAGACACAGAGTAGATCAGAATTAGATGGAGGCCTGAAAACATCTCCATGTACAAGCTTCCATCCTGTCTCTTCCAGGGCTTCTTCCTGGGTTTCTAGTTCGTTATACCTAGAAATATCACGGTATAATGTCCTTAGCATGATCATTGCTACCATGCCCGAAAGGAAGAGAACAATCATCAAAGAATTGACGATTGAGAACCAGTGGATTTGGTCATCACTCATTAAAAGATACGCATCCCATCTAGATGCCCACTTCACATCACTCTCCTGAAAATCAACAGAAGAAAATATAAAAATCTTAGCACCTAATTTGGAAATGATGTTAAAACTCAAAACCACATTGCTAACTTTTTCCAAGTAATATTTCATCAGCCGAATTTACTTAAAAACCAATGATTATAATAGTAGGGGCTTCAGTGCATGGTTGACGTTGTAAACAAAATTGCAATTACAAAAAAACAAGAATTATTTATAATTGAAGATCTGACCTGGTAATCAACATCATAGGTGAATATAATCTCTTTTTTTGCTTCAACTTCTTGAGGAGTGTTAGAATTAACAACCGTTCGTTTATTGTGGGGGTCACATGTTGTTAAACGAGTGTTCTCACTCCACTTCCCCTCATATTCATGTTTGATACTGCATCGTTTTGAAGCAGAGAGAAAATGCCATCAGAACCGGATACTATACCATAGACACCTAGAATTAACAATTTTAGGATATGCATAACTCAGAGAAACTAACCTGTATGGTTTAACCTCAAATCCAACAATTCTTGCAAAGCCTGTTTGCAAATCCTTATGATACTTGACAGTAAATGCCAAATGGTTGTGAATAAAGTATTTTTCCTCCTTGCTCTGAATGTAATCAGACAAAGTAAGCATGCATTTTAGCTGACACATCTACAAGAAAAACGAATTTCTGATAATAATAGATTATTATGCTTACCCCAGCATATTGGCCTTTGACCCCAATATGGTAGCCAAGCTGATAAACAGTGCGAGACTCCAGATCTAATCTTCTAACAGGAACAACAAGAGGAAGGTTATCCAGGATCCTGTCAAATGAATCACAAGTTAATTAGGAAAAGAACCTTCATTTCAGAACAATAACAAGATTGACAGACGAATACCATGTCAGAAAAAAAATAGCTTACATATTCACACGGTATTCATCATCAATCTTCTCCTTAAACTGCTTTGCAGTCTTGCCATCGAGTGTAATTCGACAAAGAATGGTGCACATTTGTGGCTCTCTCATTTTAAACTGCATTAATTCAAGTCAAAAGGGGAATAAGAAAAAAATAAGAAAAAAGTTAATGACCATAAAAAACAATCTGTCTCATTTTCATCAGAGATACAAAAACCAACCACATAAGGAGAGTTTTCAATACGGTCACCGCGAAGCACTTCCCCAAGATTCTCTGCACTGTCCACTATCTTTTTCGGAGTACAAAAAGGAAGCGAATAATAAGAGTAAGGAAGTTGTGTCTTTATAGATGTCAATTTGTTCACTTTCAGCTTCAACAGATCTCCCTGCAAACCCCCAACAAAAGAATCAATAACGAAACAAAACCACAATAGCTCCTCAATAGAACACTCCAAAATGTCAGATCACCTCGCAAGAACCTGATGTGGTTTAACTTTAGTCAAAGTCATTATTGATTAGGTACACAAATACAATCAACACAACAATCAAGTATGCCTTCATTACGATGACATGTAATTAAAACTCTTTCGAGAACAAAATTTCCTATCAGTTGGCATAAAGTACTATCGCAAGATGCCTTAGATAAAAGCAAACAAATGTTTTCAATTGCACATTACGAGAAAGAGTGCACTCTCAACGTTTCTGACAAATAAATCATTAGGTAAAACGAAGCTAATTCATTCAAAACATTCATTCCAACATCCTAGCTGAGTCTGAAACAACTTGTAACAAATAAAGAAATTAAGAAGCCGTCATTTCCATCTCCAACACAGAAAACACTAATGGATCCCTCATCCTGATGTTCTAATGAATACAAACGGAGATCGAGCTGAAAATACGGAATCTAAACCAGATCGAGCAAGCAAGAAAGAAAAAGCAATAAACAAAAACAAAGAAACGGAAAGGAGACCTTCTGGAAGTCCTCGGGAGCGACACCAGGAAGGTAGAAACAGTTGGCGCCGTGAACAAAGAAAAGGAAGAGAAGCGCCGACACCATCGCGGTGGCTGATTTGCTGATAGATCTCGACCGAGATCCCATATCGACGGCGGAGAAACCCTCTTCGAAATGAGCGAATGGGGGGTGAGATCTGGGAACGGAGCGGGAGCGGGAGCGGGAGCGGGTTTGGGGAGTGTTATAAGGAAAATAAACAATTGCGGGGGAGTTTTTCTGTACTGTTTGTCTTGATACGGTGCGTATTGGTTATTTTATTCTTCTATTGCCACGTGTATTCTTCTCCTTTATTTTTTGTATTTTTTTTTCCTTCAGCGTCAGCGGCTGTTCATGGATCACGCGATCTGTATGATTTGGAACTGGGCTGAACTGCTCCATTTAGGCTCAATTCTCTTCTACATATATTATGTTTTTCATTCAACACAATGATGAGATTAATGCTAGGGACAGACTTAATATTTTATGACAATTTTTAAAATATTATATTAAAAATTTACAGATATAAAATTAGATTATTAATATCCCTCGAATTCTTTGCTACCTGATAGTGTTCTAAGGCTTCGTTCGGTATAGTTTCTTAAACAGCGGTTTAAGTGAGAACATCCATTTCCTCAAATGAGAAATTTTAAATTTTTTTTCGAAAAATGTTTGTTTGGGGACCAAATTAGGCACAAAAATGTCCATTTGAAGCGCTCTCTTTGATCCTTCAGTATTGCTTTTTCGTTCAGTAGTCAAAAATTTGTTGAAAAGGTTTTTCGAACGGACCCTAAATTTTCAATGGGAAGCTTGTGATTTATCTTAACGGTTTAAAAGTAATTGAAGGGATGCATTACCAAATCAAATTTATAAATTTAAAAAATAAATTCGATTTGGTTTAGATCATTATAATTTTAAAATTTTTGAATCATAAATCGTTTAAATAACTTGAATTAATTTTTAGCTTTTAGAATTTTGTTGCTTAGCCATACTTGAATCTCTTTAGAGGAAGTTAGAAGAAAAAATAATGGATGGGCAGCTAAGGTTTTCTCGTACGTTGGTTGAGTGTAATTGGTTCAATCTATTCTTTTCCAAATTCAAAACGTATGATACTAAAACTTAATGTTTGACTTTACAGTTATTTTAGTCTATTTTTATAAAAGCCACTAAAATTTTATTAAATCCATAAAAAAACACAATTACAAATGCATTCACTAAAATTTTAAAATGACTTTTAATTGGATAAAATTGTTATTTGATTAATAATTAATATTTACTGCTAACATAATATTGTCACGTATACATAGATGATGACGTGGCATATGCCACATACGTACCACGTGTTCGAAGTAATGACAATGTAACATATTATTAGTTTAGCTTTGTGATTAGATATCGGGATTCTTATCTTAAAGACCTAAGTCTTATCATTTGTACTTTGTAATTTCTCATATTTTTCATGAGATGATGACATGTGTTTTTTTATTGGCAAATAAGTATGATTAATATGTATTTTCATTTTATTGGATGAAATTAACTTAATAAAAAATAAAATATTTTAAAATAATAAATTGGTTTTTGATATGAGGCATCAATATAGACATATGGCATGTGTCATGTCATCACTTTGGACATGTAACATATGTCACGTCAACGACAATTATTAATTGTTAGTTAACTAATAATTTTTATGCAACCAAAGATATTTTAATTCAAAATAAAATATTGAGAATTAAAATAATTTAATTCGTTAATTTCAAAAAAAAAATTTAATTCGCTCATTTATAATCACAATATTTTTTTAACTTTAAAATTTCGATTAGATAATAGTTATGAGATATGTTAAATTAAATTCTACCGTATATTAAATTTTTATTCTTTAATTTGAAGTCTTGTGAATTAGTCATATCGTCTATATATTGTGTAAGTCAATGTTCAAATATTTAAATTTTGAAAAATTAGTATGAAACTAATATGTAAACCTAAAGATGAAATGAGTCTAGGGTAAAAGGATTTAGTCGGTAAGGGTAAGTATTCGATTGAGTCCAGTAAAAAATATCTAGTTAGTTGAGTTGACGAGTCCTATTTTATAACTCAATTTTTTAGTTGAATTGTTTGATTTTTATATACAAACTTAATTGTAAACATTTATAATATTATGATACTAATTGGTTCCGATTTAAACGTCTTTCTACGATATACATATATATTTCTTCATATTTAATTGTAAAAATTTGAATTATTCGAAATTTTATTTTATAACTCAATCAATTTAAGTTAAATTGAATTGAATCTTTTCATATTGAATCGAGTCAACAAATATGTTTTTTAATTGAACCGAATTTTACTAGCCTATTAGTTGGAACAATTGAATATGTTCATACTTATTTGCTTTGAGGAAGGAATGTTCTTCAAATTTCTAGATTATTGAGTTTGAGATAGATTCAGTTGATTAAATAGGTGTGAACATTCGACCGAGTTGAGTATTTTTTTTTAAATTTATCGAGTTTACGAGTACTATTTTATAACTCAAACTTAAACATTAAATAACATCCTTGAATCCTAACATTGATAGATACACATGTGTAAACTAGTATGATAATTAAAATATTTTTCCTATATATTTATTTGAAAAAAAAAACAAATTCTAATTGTTAATAAAAATGATTTTACATAATTATATTCATAGATAAGTCTGACCGAATAATGAAGATATTAGATAATTCGAGAATTTACAAGAACTAAAACGATACTTCTTGTCAGTATACTACATATTCACGACCTAAGAATATAAATTTGGCGACATTATTTTATTTTTACAAATAAACGTTATTTTATATCAAATATATTCAGAGACAAGTCAGTTCAAATCATTTAAATATATAATACTTAAATATTAAATATAATTAGGGACGGTTCAAAAATTTAGAGGGCCTGTGCAATTTATTAAAGTAAGGTCCTTAGTTTATAGTTTATAAAAATATTTTTTTTAAAGAATTACTATAATACAAAAAAAATTGTTTAATCACCCTCTTGAATAACAAAAATTCACTTATAAACATTTAAAAATATAAAATTTTCACTTAAAAGTGCCACTCTTTTTGCATGTTTTAAAGCAAAATCATTTATAACATTTTTAATATCAACTTCTTCCAAAAGATTACTCTCGATTGTCATCAAAACAAGTCCATTTAACCTTTCTTGCGACATAGTTGTCTGTAAGTATAACTTCAACAACTTCAATTTTGAAAAACTTTGTTCTGTAAAAGCAACAATAATAGAAATAGTCAATAAAATTCTATAAGCAATTGTCACAGTTGAGAAGCAATTAAAACGTTTTAAATTTTGTAATAAATCACATTTCTTAAGAGTATTTTTAAAATTATTACAATGAGTTTTGAGATTAACGGCGTCCAATGAATGTGATTCATCAGAATGAAACAAAAGCTAAAAACATTCTCATATAATTGTATTGTTCAAATCTTGTATCCAAAGAAATAATGGCTTGATTGAAAATATACAAGAAGTATTCGATTTTAAATGACCCCTTAAGAGATATTAATGTTCGTATTATGCAATTAATTTGAAGGACGTTGTAAGTTGTTCGCAAGTTGTTAATTATCGAATATAAAAATTTATAAGTATTTAATTTATGTTTGGTCCTTAATTTTGAGGCCCCACTTTTTTCGGGGTCCTGTGCGGTCGCTCCACTTGCACATGTCCAAAACCCACTGAATATAATAAACGTTTAAAATGAAAAAAGAAAGAAAAAAAAATGAAGTAACGTGATCTAAAAGTGTGATAGCAGCATGCAACACCATGTTTGGTTGCTTTCTTGATGGAGGCTATTCAGCCAAAGCTTAGCAGTGAATGAACCATTTGCATTTATCAATTCAAAGTTAATTCTATTAGGTGGATTTAATTAAGTAAGGGTTGTATTAGTTTAAAATGTGATATAATATGTTAAGTAGGTGGATCTAATATAATTTAAATTAATGTCACCTCATAGAAAATTATTTTTATTTTTTATTTTTTATAGAAGTCATTATATTTTTTAATCATTTTACTAGTTTATAGACCATTTTATTCATTTCTAAAGTACAGTATCAAAATGCATTCTCACCCTAGTATAAGAATTTGTATAACATTTTTTGTTTGATAAGATGTTAGTTGACTAATGGTTTTTATCCATATATGAGCTATTTTGACCTAAAATGAAACATTGAGGGCTAAATGCTTCAAAAAAATATGGGTCAAAGTGACCATCATGTTAGAAAATTGTTAAACCAATAATAAAATAAATAGTAAAATACAAATGTTGTATTAAAATATTGAATCGAACATAACAAAATTAGATACAACATATCTAAAACCAAACCGAATGGGAACGAGTTGAGGCCTGTAGCTACACGGTTTCCTTAAGACAAAATTTCGGTCACTCCTTGGTGCTTGAGATTTTTGGTAGTTTGTCTCACATGATACAAAAACTAGATGATCAGCTACAGTAGCACATCTGAAGAGATCATGAACTACAACCTTGCCTCCTATCACCAAAAAATACTTTTAAAAGTCACAAAGTAAAACGATAGAATTTTTTTATTATTTTTGAGTTGTGTTAAACTTAGAAGGTTTACACACTATTTATAAGAGTTTCACGAGGGTTATTGTAACGACCCGAACTTTCGAGTCGACAAATGCGGGTTGACCCGAGTTATGGACCTTCGAGTTAGGTTAGATAATTGGACCCTTTGGGCCGAGTATAGGCTTAATTGGATGGAAATTTTTGATGTTGCAAGCTTGAGAGGTGATTGTTTTATAAAGAGGAAAACCATGGGAGTTGGGTGTTGTGATTAGACCATTTTTAGAAAAGAATGGTTGACCACCCTTTAATTCCCCTTGTTCTCACGTGATTAGGGGGAGGGGGACAAGGACCCTCTTCCTCATTTTTTCTTCTTCTCTTTCTACCCTAATTTTTTCCCATGGAAATGATGTTCATCAAGGTTTAAAAATTAAATTTTTACCTAACATTTTATTATTCAAAAAGCTCCGAGATTCTCGGGATGTCAAACCCTAGTATCGCGAAACCGGGTTCTGTGAACCCTAGCAACTGTCCAGCGGTGCCGCCGGTCATGGTACCGTTGGAAGGCTTGCCGGACCCCCCGGAGAGGCCGTGGCCAGTCTAAGAAGTAGACCGATGGTGTAGGTCGTAGTACCGCCGGTGCTGGAGCGGGCAGGCGACGTGCTTGTTGAGGAGACCCTACGCGATGTGAAGCGGGGTAAACTTGTGAGGGATGGGCAAGCGTCGACCGGTGGAACTGCTGTGGACGACGTTATGGTGGATGGCAGTGGCGTTCCTAATTAGAGGATGATGGCGGCTGATGTAGCGCCGGTTGGTTCGATCGATGAAGCGTCTGGTGCAGCGTCGGTTCGTCCCTCATACGCGTCTGCGGTGGCGGGGAAGGCTGTGAGCGACGGTTCTCCAGTGACCCTTATATCGAACGATGAGGTGGTTGTGCTGGATCAGAATGTTCGAGTTATTAGGGATGGGAAGTTTCCTATTGTGCAGTTTTCGGACCGAGTGCATGAGTTGTATGACCAGAGCATGAGCAAGTCGGTTATCGTTAGGCTTTTTGGGCGAAAAATTGGGTACGGAGCGTTGCTTAGTCGGATAAAGACGTTATGGAAACCTCAAGGGAGTTTCAGCTCGTGGATATTGAGAATGAGTATTTTACCGTCCGGTTTGCTTTGGAAGACGACTTTGTAAAAGTGTTAACGGATGCTCCATGGACGATTTATGGAAGCTATTTAACTGTTCAACCATGGAGTCGTGCGTTTTCCTCTGAGGAACGACATCCTTCTCACGTGATTGTTTGGGTTCGTGTTGAGTTGATCACACAATTGCAAATGGCCAAGAGGGGGGTGAATTGGCAATTAAAATTTGGTAGAAGGTAAGAGTGAAAAATAAAAGTGACACAAGTGGTTAGAGTGGTTCAAGTTCTCCAAATGAACTCTACATCCACTACCTTAGTTCCCACTAAGGATTTTCAACCAATTCACTACTTGAATTCTTCCCCTTTTCTTGGATGAGGAGGTAACCTTACAAATTGATTAAGCTTTCTACCCAAAGCTTAATCCACTCAATTTAAAAAGAGAAGGATTTGGTAAACTCAAACAATTCCTCTCAAAGGATAAATGTTTACCCAAATACAATTTCAAACACCCCAAACTCACAATACAAGATAACAATAAAATCACTTGAGTTGGGTACAAGAATTTGACTTTGAAGAGCACTAGGGTTTGGATTTTTTTTGCTTTGATGTTGCTTGTAGGTTCAATAGTTGTTGCTTGGTCAATTAAAGCTTGTTTTTATACCCTTGCATTGAATTCTAGCCGTTTGGGTAGTTGAGATCATCAATAGAGCCGTTGGGAGCATTTTTCCCGCATTAAATGCAACTTTGCAGCATATCGTATCGGTACTCGGGAAGGGCGTATCGATACCTGCATCAAAGAGGAAAGAGCCGTTGTGTCTGAAAACAGAGCGTATCGATACGCATAGAAGGCGTATCGGTACAGATGGCCGTATCGATACGGTGTTTACTCACTGGAATCCCAAGTCTGGTTTTTATAATAAGTGTATCGATACACATACCAAGCGTATCGGTACGGTATAACGGTCTTTTAAAAATTGGGAAACCAACCAAATGACAAGTAACGATCGAAAAATTAAATGCTCGGATTTTTCAAAGATATTCTTATCGTATCGATACAGTTGCAAAGCGTATCGGTACAGTTTCATTAAAAGAGTTGCCCAGATGAATATCGTATCGATACGGTTGCAAAGCGTATCGGTACGGTAAGTCCATTAAAATTTCAGTGGCAAAAGCCCGTATCGATACACATAAGGGTATCGATACGCCTGGGCGTTCTTGTATACTTTGGCTTGAAAATCAAAATTCCAGTAGCAAAAGAGGGTATCGATACGCCTAAGGGTATCGATACGCCTGAGTGTTTTTGCATAGTTAGGCTTGAAAAACATAGGAAAAGACTTAGATAATTTTTCATATATTTAATAGCTTGTCTTAAGATATTACTTTGTTTAAAATACTTGTCAATTGTGAGACTTTAAAGAATACTTAAAAATTTATTGTTTTGCAAATTGGTCCTTAAGTTTATGTGTTATATCAAAATCAATTTTGGTTTCACAATCTCCCCCTTTTTGATATAACAAAACCACAAATAAATTTTTAAGTTTTTGAAACTTTGAAAAGCTTTCTCCCCCTTACTTTAAGATAGATTTTCAAAAATAAAACATAGACTCTATGATCCTTCTCCCCCTTTTTGTTAGATCAAATATAAATATAGGGATAATAGCAACATAATAGCAACAATAATTCATTAAACTTAAAGCAATCATAAGAGTTCAAATGCATAAACTTCAAATTAAACATAATAGTTCAAATGCATAAACTTCAAAGCAAACATCATAATCCAAACTTTAAAATCCTAAAACATAGATAATAGGCATAAACTTAGATCCTAAAAACAAGAGTGCAATAATAGAATATAAAAGACTAAATGCCCTAAGATTAAATGCATGAACTACTCGTCCCCCTCTTCATCATCATCGTCCTCGTCCTCTTCTTCTTCATCATCTTGAGATGGTTGATTCCTTCGGTTTTGGTTAAGCCAAGCACCATGGAAGGCGGTAAGAGAAATATCCATGGAGTTTTGGCGAGAAGCCATGGTTTCCATCTTCTTCTCCATACCTTTGACGCGATCTTCTAAGGATGTGAATCGAGTATCCATCGCGGTAAACCCGGCTTCCATGGAAGTGAACTTCTCATTGAGGAAAGTCATAAGAGTGCTCATGGAAAAGGAATCAAACGGAGCACGGTGAGAGCTCGAAGAAGCACGAGAAGCATCGACCGGAGCATCTTGTGGATGATCTTGAGTGGTACGAACCCATTCATTATCAATATAAGAGAAACCAGAATGAGCTAGAGAACGCTCATCTATGGGTAGGCCAAGGGTTTCAGGATAGTCATAGGAACAATCAACGTTAAGGGAATGAAAGAGATGACTCAAAGCCGTAGAGTAGTAAAAGGATGAGACTTGTTTGGTGTGACAGTGTTGGACTAAAAAGACAAGGTCGGCAAACATAATTTGACAAAGATTTGGACGTTGACCTTCTCTAAAACACCTAAGCCAAAAATTATATGTTTGACGAATAGTTGAATATTTCCCACCCGATGGACGAAAAAACCAAGAGACAAGAAGATGAAGGGTACGGTCACGAGCATTTAAAACTTTTGTTGAGCCTAAAGGACCCGTACCCAAGGATTGTTCATCATCAATACCAACATTTTCAAAACCAAAGATATTACATAAAAGTTTTTGATCAATTGTAAAGGTTTTGCCCATAACAGAGGATTCAATAGCAATGACATTCTCCCTAGCTTCATCATGAACACATATGGCATTGGAAAAGAATACGATGACTAGATTCCTATAGAGAATAGGGGGAATGCTTAAAAAATTCATAAATTTCCATTGCTTAAGTAAAGGAAGGTATTGAAATTTGAACCGGGCAGAATTTAAAAACGGGATTGACACAACACGTTCTTCCCTAAGATTCATACCTTGAAAAAGTTTATATCGTTCTATATCACCGTCATCGGGAAAACTTAATTGGATGATATAAGGAAGATTAGGTGTAGGATTACCCTCGATATCCTCATTAGGATCGGAAGTAGAACGATGACGCTTAGATCTCTTTTTCGGTGGTGCCATAACCCTGAAAACACATCAAAAAGCGATTCGAATATGTATGCAATTAACATCCTATTCAATCCAATAAATTCTAATAATTCAAGGTAATTGTAAAAAGAAATTTAATTTTAAAAAGACATTTACAATTCTAAAAAAACAGATTTAAAAAAATACGAATAGAAAATATATTCGAATGAAAAATTTTGATTTTTGAGAAAATTTTTATGAAAAAGTTGAAACCCATAAAATAAAAACATGTTTTGTACAAAAATTAAATTGAAACAATTATAAAAATCAAACGAAAATCAAAGAAAATAAAAAAGAAGAGTTTTATACCTTGAATCTTAGATTGGATGAATAAGGTGATGTGAATGCACAAGATTTGTTGACAAAGCTTAGCCTTGATGTGGAGATTAAAAACCCTCAAAGAATTTTTAAGATTGATGGTAAAAATTGAAGGATTGAGGGGGGGTTTATAGGGTATTGCAGCTAGGGTTTTGGAGAGAAAAGAGGGGGTTTTGTTTTTAAAGCTTTTTAACAATAGCAGCCCTAAATAGCCTCTCCGTCGAGACCGTATCGATACGCTAAACACGCGTATCGATACCCTTTAACCCTAATTTTTTATTCGTCGTTACTACCGTATCGATACGCGAGACCGTATCGGTACGCTTTGGCTTTGACTATTTCCCTTGACTTTAACCGTATCGATACGCGGGGTTGTATCGATACTCGTTCAGCTTCAAAGTTTCCCAGTTATCAACCCGTATCGATACGCTTCAGCCGTATCGATACGCCTTTACCAGATTAGGCATTTTTGACAAATTTAAGTGCAAAAATCCAATTTGAAACGTCCCTAAATGCATGTACATGTCCTATGAACAAGTTTTAATGGCTAAACTTAATGCATACTCCCCCTAGCAACATGCATAGAACCAAAAAGAACAAAATTAACACAAGCATGAATCACAAACAATTTCAAGCAAAAATTTTGACATTTTGGGACCTAAAAGGGGTCAAGAAAGGCTAGTTAAACCTAACTCTCTCCTAAGGGTCCAAAAGTGCTCTTTATCTAAAGGCTTTGTGAATATATCCGCTAATTGGTTCAAGGTGTCAACAAACTCTATAACAACATCATTTTTCAAAACATGATCTGTAATGAAATGATGTCTAATTTCTATGTGTTTAGTTCTAGAGTGTTGGATGGGATTCTTAGTGAGACAAATGGCACTAGTGTTGTCACACCTAAGGGGTATGGTTTCTATTTCAACACCATAATCTAAGAGTTGTTGCTTCATCCAAAGGATATGTACTCCGCTTCGGTGGTAGATAAGGCTACGCTATTTTGTTTCTTAGAGAACCAAGATACGAGCATACTACCTAAGAATTGACATGTCACAGAAGTACTTTTCCTATCTATCTTACATCCCCCATAATCCGCATTCGAATAAGTATGAAGGCTAAAGGAAGAATCTTTAGGATACCAAAGGCCTAAGGTAGGTGTGTCTCTAAGGTATCTAAAAATTCTCTTAATGGCAACTAAGTGTGATTCTCTAGGACTAGCTTGAAACCTAGCACACAAGCAAACACTAAACATAATATCCGGTCTACTTGCGGTAAGGTAAAGCAAAGAACCTATCATGGATCTATAAAGCTTAGAATCAACACACTTACCTCCTTCATCTTTGTCAAGCTTTATGGAAGAACTCATAGGTGTGGCTTGAGGTTTTTCATTCTCCAAGCCGAACTTTTTGAGCATATCATTCACGTACTTAGCTTGATTTATGAAGGTGCCATCTTTCCTTTGTTTGATTTGGAGTCCCAAAAAGAATGAGAGCTCCCCCATCATGCTCATCTCGAACTCACCTTGCATTAGCTTAGAAAATTCTTTACAATTACACTCATTAGTAGAACCAAAAATGATATCATCAACATAGATTTGTACTACTAAGATGTCATTGTTATATCTTTTTATGAAGAGTGTAGTGTCCACCTTTCCTTTTTCAAAACCTTTTTCAATTAAGAAATTTGAAAGTCTCTCATACCAAGCTCTAGGAGCTTGTTTTAAACCATAAAGAGCTTTTGTTAGTTTAAACACATGGTTTGGAAATTTTGAATCCTCAAAACCCGGTGGTTGTTCAACATACACTTCTTCATTTATAAAACCATTTAAAAAGGCACTTTTCACATCCATTTGAAAAATCTTGAAATTATTATAACATGCAAATGTTAAAAGCATCCTAATGGCTTCCATCCTAGCTACGGGTGCATATGTCTCATCAAAATCAATTCCCTCTTCTTGGGTATAGCCTTGAGCAACAAGCCTAGCCTTGTTTCTCACTATATTACCACTTTCATCTAATTTATTCCTAAATACCCATTTAGTTCCTATAGTAGATTGATTACTAGGCCTTTCAACTAATATCCAAACTTTACTTCTCTCAAATTGATTTAATTCCTCTTGCATGGCCAAAATCCAAAAATCATCTTTTAAAGCTTCTTTAATATTTTTAGGCTCAATGCATGAAAGAAATGCAACATGGTTCATTAATTTGAGAGATGATCTAGTAGTTATCCCCTTGGATGGATCACCCAAGATTTCACCACCTTTGACATAGTTGAACTCTCTTGGGTAAGATACCTCCTTTTCCTCAAGAGCCAAGTCCTTCAAGGCCTCAAGAGGTAGATCTTGTGTATCCTTATCTTTAGTTGAAACCTCATCAAGGATTCCTACATCATCATCATCACAAGATTCCTTCCTCGGAAGGAGGTTATCATCGAAAACAACATGTATAGACTCTTTAACTACTAGTGTTCTTTCATTAAATACACGATAGGCTTTAGAGTTTAAAGAGTACCCTAAGAAAATAGCTTCATCACTTTTAGCATCAAATTTACCTAAGTTTTCTTTACCATTATTCAAAACAAAACAATTGCAACCAAAAGGATGAAAATAGCTAATGTTAGGCTTCTTAGATTTTAAAATCTCATAAGGTGTTTTCTTCAAAATTGGCCTAATCATTACTCGATTTATAATATAGCAAGCGGTATTTGTGGCTTCCGCCCAAAAATATTTAGGTAAATTATTTTTGCAAAGCATGGTTCTAGCCATTTCTTCTAAAGTTCGATTTTTCCTCTCAACTACCCCATTTTGTTGAGGAGTGCGAGGTACGGAAAAATTGTGGCTAATCCCATTTTCATTTAAAAACTCATCAAAACCTAGATTTTGAAATTCGGTTCCATGATCACTTATAATGTGAGAAATTTTAAGTTCAAGATCATTTTGAGTTATTTTAGAAAATGTGATGAATTTTTCTAAAGCCTCATCTTTTGTACTTAAGAATAGAACCCAAGTAAACCTAGAATAGTCATCTACAAGCACAAAAGCACATGATTTACCACCCAAGCTCATTGTTCTAATAGGCCCAAAAAGATCCATATGAATCAATTGTAAACATCTACTAGTAGAGACATCATTAATGGATTTAAATGAAGTTTTATGTTGTTTACCCTTTGAACATGCATCACAAATTTTATCATTTGAAAATTTAAGTTTGGGTAAACCTCTAACTAGATCAAGGGAAATTAATTTCTTTAAGACACTCATGCTAGCATGTCCTAATTTTCTATGACAAAGCCATGAGTCATGTTCATCATATGCAACTAAACATGTATGGGATGAATGGATGTCATCTAAATGCACCATGTATATATTGCCTATTCTATGTCCTATGAGCATTAGTTGATTAGTTTTAATGTTTACAATTTTGCAACCACTTTTATCAAATAAAACATTAAAATCCTTATCACATAATTGACTAATGCTCAATAAATTATGTTTAAGACCGTTGACATACAAAACATTTTCAATGAAAATAGAAGAGTGATTACCAATGGAGCCTATTCCTTCAATGTGGCCTTTGGAGTTGTCACCGAAAGTTACCACTCCACCACTTTTTGGCTTTAGTTCCACGAATCTACTCTTGTCACCGGTCATATGTCTTGAGCATCCACTATCAAGGTACCATGAGTTTTGGCTTGAAGCTTTGGCCTTGTAGCAATGCTCCCCCTACAAACAAAGAAATTAGGCCTTGATTTTTGGTACCCAAATCATTTTGGGTTCCCTTAGGAATCCAAGAAGCAATAGCATTCATATTATTAGAAATAACGAGTTCCTTAGGAACCCAAACACTTCTAACTTTTTGACCTATAGATTGCTTATTAAAATTTCTTTGTTTAGGGATAAAAGGTTTTCTTTTTACATATTGGGATTTAGAAGGGTTTCCTTTTTCAAAATTATTTTTCCCAATAGCAATTGATGTTTTAAGATTATCCACTTCCTTTGTGTGATAATCTTAAAAACCGGAAAGAAGTTTTTCAAGTTCAAGATTTTTCGTTTTAAGATCATTTGAAAGATTTACTAAAAACAAAACTTTCTTTTCCAATTCGGAGTTAGTTTTTGAAAATGTTTCATTTTGATTTTTCAAATCGGAAATGGTTTTCTTGTTTCTCAAAATGGATTCTTTATATTTTCCTACTAACTCATCGTAAACCTCTTACAATTCATCATAAGCATCTTGAAGCTCATCAAAAGTAAAATCAAAATTAGATAAGTTAGAATTTACGTTTGGTTCATCATCAATGGCCATGAGACATAGATTAGCCACTTCCTCCTCCTCCTCGGAAGACTCATCGTCACTCCAAGTTGCTATTTGAGCTTTGAGCTTGTTCTTCTTCCCAAAGCTCTTCCTTTTCAATTGAGGACATTCGGAACGGATATGGCCGAGCTTTTTGCATTCATAGCAAGTGATTTGGTCCTTTTCCTTTTCCTTACTCTTGCTCTTGAAGTCTCCTTTTCTAATAAACTTTCTCCCACGATTGGACTTCATGAAGCGAGTGAACCGTTTGGCCAACATGGCCATCCCCTCATCTTCATCTTCACTTGAATCGCTTTCTTGATATGAAGCTTTAAGAGCGATTCCAACCTTATTCTTCTCAACATCTTTCTTCTCAACCATTTTCTTTTCTTCTTCTCTTCCCTTCCTCATAATCTCATGGGTGAGTAGAGATCCAACAAGAGCATCAAGCTTGAGAGTCTTCAAATCTCGAGCTTCAATAATAGCCGTTCTCTTGCTATCCCATGACTCCGGAAGAGAATACAACAATTTCCTCACTAGTTTGTCTTCAGGGATGATCTCGCCGAACCCCTTCAATCCGTTGACAATGACCGAGAATCGATCAAACATCTTGGAAACACTTTCATCGGGATCCATCTTGAAATTTTCATAGCTTAGATTGAGTAGCTCGGTTTTTGTCTCATTGACATCACTAGTTCCCTCATATGTTGTCTCGAGGGTGTCCCAAACCTCCTTGGCATTTTCGATCGAAGACACCTTGGAGTAGATATCCGGACCAAGTGCACAAAATATGACATGAAGAGCTTTATCATTCACTTGCATCCTTCTTCGTTCATCATCCGTCATTTTGGCTTTTACTTTTGGGACAAGTCTTGATTCTCCATCTCTCTTCATGGGAATGTATGGACCTTCTTTAACCACATCTCACACCATGTAGTCGGTGGACTTGATAAAGACCCTCATCCTATTCTTCCAATATGAGTAGTTATCCCTATTGAAGAATGGTGGCTTGGTGGTAGATTGGGACTCATATAGGTTGGAGTTGGAGGTGGATGCCATTGCTTGACAAGTTGTTGATCAAACTCTCCTAGAATCGACTCAAGAGGGTTGTAATCCTTCCAATGAGTGTAGCTCTGATACCAATTATTGAGTTGATCACACAATTGCAAATGGCCAAGAGGGGGTGAATTGGCGATTAAAATTTGGTAGAAGGTAAGAGTGAAAAATAAAAGTGACACAAGTGGTTAGAGTGGTTCAAGTTCTCCAAATGAACTATACATCCACTACCTTAGTTCCCACTAAGGGTTTTCAACCAATTCTTTACTTGAATTCTTCCCCTTTTCTTGGATGAGAAGGTAACCTTACAAATTGATTAACCTTTCTACCCAAAGCTTAGTCCACTCAATTTACAAAGAGAAGGATTTGGTAAACTCAAACAATTCCTCTCAAAGGATAAATGTTTACCCAAATACAATTTCAAACACCCCAAACTCACAATACAAGATAACAATAAAATCACTTGAGTTGGGTACAAGAATTTGACTTTGAAGAGCACTAGGGTTTGGATTTTTTTTCTTTGATGTTGCTTGTAGGTTCAATAGTTGTTGCTTGGTCAATTGAAGCTTGTTTTTATACCCTTGCATTGAATTCTAGCCGTTTGGGTAGTTGGGATCATCAATAGAGCCGTTGGGAGCATTTTTCCCGCATTAAATGTAGCTCTGCAGCATACCATATCGGTACTCGGGAAGGGCGTATCGATACCTGCATCAAAGAGGAAAGAGCCGTTGTGTCTAAAAACAGAGCGTATCGATACACATAGAAGGTGTATCGGCACGGTTTTAAGGGGCGTATCGGTACAGATGGCCGTATCGATACGGTGTTTACTCACCGGAATCCCAAGTCTGATTTTTATAATAAGCGTATCGATACACATACCAAGCGTATCGATATGGTATAACGGTCTTTTAAAAATTGGGAAACCAACCAACTGACAAGTAACGGTCAAAAAATTAAATCTCGGATTTTTCAAAGATATGCTTATCGTATCGATACAGTTGCAAAGCGTATCGGTACGGTTTCATTAAAAGAGTTGCCCAGATAATATCGTATCGATATGGTTGCAAAGCGTATCGGTACGGTAAGTCCATTAAAATTCCAGTGGCAAAAGCCCGTATCAATACGCATAAGGGTATCGATACGCCTGGGCGTTCTTGTATACTTTGGCTTGAAAATCAAAATTCCAGTAGCAAAATAGGGTATCGATACGCCTAAGGGTATCGATACGCCTGGGCGTTTTTGCATAGTTAGGCTTGAAAAACATAGGAAAAGACTTAGATAATTTTTCATATATTTAATAGCTTGTCTTAAGATATTACTTTATTTAAAATACTTGTCAATTGTGAGACTTTAAAGAATACTTAAAAATTTATTGTTTTGCAAATTGGTCCTTAAGTTTATGTGTTATATCAAAATCAATTTTGGTTTCACAGTTCGTTTACCAGGTTTACCATACATGTATTACTCTAAAGGTTTCTTTCGGCACATTGCTATGAATATCGGCTGGGTTATTCGGGTGGACTATAAGACGGATACTGGTGATAGAGGACGTTTCGCTCGTCTTGCTGTTATGGTGGATCTAACGAAACCTTTACTCCCTTGTATTGGGATAGATAACTTTGTTCAGGCCATTGAGTATGAGGGGCTTCTCGATATTTGTTTTAAATGTGGAGTGTATGGGTATTCAGCGGTAGTTTGTGGTATTGCCGAATCTAAACCAGAGGATGTGGGGAGGAGTGTTGGCCCGATGTGGAATTCTGATAAATCAGAGGAAGTGTTTGGTCCGTGGATACTAGCGGAGCTGCGCAAGCGTCGGTATTCTAAAGCAAGTGGGACTGCGGTTGGAGCCTCTGCAACTTCGCACAGGGGGATTGGGTCAAGGTTTGATGCTCTCCAGGATTTAGATGATGGAGTTCAAGAACCCTTGCCGACTGTCAATGGGACCGTGAAAGGGACTGCAGGACCATCGAGTGAAAAGACTGGCGAAAGGGTGGAGCCGTCACGGGTTGTGACTAACGGTACCAAACATGGTTTAATGGTACCTCAAGTTTTATCTTTGGGTGAGAGGCAGGATCCGTTGGTTGATACTCATGTACCTAATATAAAGAGTGGTAAGCATTCGACAATAGTTATATCGGATGATGAAGGTTCAGAGAGACAAAGCACTAGGATGAATGAGAAGAACAAGGGGGTGGTTAAAGCTGTAACTCCTCCGGTGCGTAAAAGCCTTAGCGTGAAAAAGCGTAGTGCATTCCAATTCCCACCTCCGATGATCTTATCGAAATGGGTGCAAAATGTGCAGGGAACATCAGGAAAGGATTTGGCTACACAGAAACTGTCGTCTGCCTCTGCTGATCTGGGTATTAATAGTAATGGGGAGGGTGTTGGTGTAGCTCCTCAGGTTTCGACGGTGGTGGATCAGGTTGTGAATGATGATTCGGTTACGATGCATCTAGACAAGGAGAATGTTGAGCCTCGCCAGTGAGGTTAGATGTTTCTTTTATTTTTTCTTTAATAATGATTAAAGTCTTTTTCTAGAATTGTCAGGGCGCTGCAAGCCCTGAGTTTATTGTCTTTTTCGTGATTTCATGAGGAGATATCATCCGCAAGTTGTTGCTATCATGGAATCGCGCATTAGTGGTACTTATGCTGATAGGGTGGTTAAACGGCTTGGTTTTTCGCATTATTTCCGTGTTGAAGCCCATGGTTTTAGTGGTGGTATTTGGTTATTATGGCGCGAGGACTTTGAGATTGAGGTTCTGAAAGTTTCTAATCAGTTTGTCCATTGCCGGATTTCATGCCATGAATCTGGTAGCTTTTTTCTGCTTACTGCAGTTTATGCCAGTCCGTTGGTTGCTAAACGGAAATGGTTATGGCCGGCGTTATTGGAGCTTTCCCCGACATCGGATCAGCCATGGATTCTCGGAGGTGATTTTAACGCGATTCTTAGTCCAGAGGAACATCGAGGTGGTTCGTTATCATCTCTGGGCTTTAGTCGTTTATTTCAAAATTTTGTTTTTGACTCAGGCTTGATTGATATTCCGTTTTTTGGGCCGTTGTTCACTTGGAATAGAGGTAATCTGTATCAGCGTCTGGATCGATGCTTAGTATATGATGGATGGCTTCAGGCTTTTCCAGGTACACATATATCGCACCTTGACCGTATTGGCTCTGATCATTGCCCGTTACTTGTTCAGTTGGATTCGACAGATGTTGAACATAGTGACAGACCATTCAAATTTTTGGCAGCTTGGCAAGATCATCCTGAGTTCGCTAAGGTAATTGAATCGAAGTGGGATAAGTGTAGGGAGGTGCTTTCGAACTTAACTTCTTTGCAGGGCGAGTTGGCCGAATGGAACAAATCAGTCTTTGGGCATGCAGGGAAGCGAAAAAATGAGTTACTACGGAGGTTGCAAGGTATTGAAAATGCCTTACAAAATAGGCATTCTGGGTTCCTCGTTAATCTGCATCATTCGATTAGTACAGAGTTAAATAATGTGCTGCTACAGAAAGAGAGTATATGGATGCAAAAGGCGAGATGTCAGTGGGTTTTGGAAGGGGATCATAATACAAAGTTCTATCATTGGTTTGCTAAGGCTAGACGGAGGAAGAATAATGTTTGTGCCTTGCGTGACGACAATGGGTGCCGGGTCTCTGACGACGGTGAGTTAAAATCTATGGCTGTGAATTTCTTTCAGAATTTGTTTTCGAGTGAGGGTAATGATGGATATGAGTACCCTATTTGCGGGGGTTTTCGAGCCCTTGCAGCTAATGAAGTTTCATCTCTACTTCGGCAAGTCAGTGATGAGGAGGTACGTACAACTCTTTTTGCTATGAGGCCGTTCAAAGCTCCAGGTGTTGATGGTTTTCATTCGTTCTTCTACCAATAGAACAGGAACATTGTGGGTCCTAGTATATGTAATTTTGTTCATGGTATCTTCGCTGGTCTGCCTATTGATCCTTCCCTGAATCAGACTCTGTTGGTACTTTTACCGAAAGTTCCTAGGCCTGAGCATATTAGTCAATTTCGGCCAATAAGCCTTTGTTCTGTCTTATACAAGGTGGTTACAAAGGTTATAGTTAACCGGTTAAAGTCGTTTCTACCAGATTGGGTTTCAGAAGCTCATACTAGTTTTGTTCCCGGGTGTCTGATTTCGGACAATATTGTTATTGCACAGGAGGTTATTCACTCGATGCGTAAGAAATCTGGTCACAAAGGGTGGATGGCCATTAAGGTTGATCAGGAGAAAGCATATGATAGGTTGGAGTGGTCCTTTATTGATGATACTCTCCGTGAGATTGGGTTACCGGACTGTTTTCGGAGTTTAACTATGCGATGTATTATGTCCTCGACGATGCAGGTGATTTGGAATGGCTCGCCGTCTAATTCGTTCACTCCGTCTAGGGGTATACGACAAGGTGACCCTTTATCGCCGTACATTTTTGTTCTATGTATAGAAAGGTTGGTGCATGCTATTGTGAAGGAAGTCCAATCCGGGGCTTGGAAACCTGTCACTCTTGCGTGTAGGTGCCCATGTATATCCCACTTATTCTTTGCTAATGATTTAGTTTTGCTCGCTGAAGCCTCGGTATCCCAACTTCATGTTATTAACCGTGTCCTGAGTGGTTTTTGCGCTGCTTCGGGTCATAAGGCGAGTGTGCAGAAGACTAATATTTTCTTTTCCCGCAATGTGGATGGTGCTACTCATGGCTTTCTCAGTTGTGGTTTTGGTTTTACTGAAGTTTCGGACTTAGGTAAATATCTGGGTGTGCCTTTATTGCATCAACGGGTTACTAATGGGACTTACCAGTTCTTAATACAGAAAGTTAGTGATAGATTGTCAGGATGGTCAGTTAAACTCTTATCCTTGGCGGGGCGTATTTAGTTGGCGAAAGCGGTTTTGGAGGCAATTCCTTCATATACCATGCAAACTACCTTATTGCCTAAAGGGGTATGTATGGAGATCGAGAAGCTGATCAGAAAATTTATTTGGGGTAACTCGTCTGATGGCCGTCATGTGCATCTGGTAGACTGGAATACTCTGTGTAAACCCAAGGCTGATGGTGGCATGGGTTTTAAGCATTTGGAAGACCAGAATGCAGCTTTCTTGATGAAATTGGCTTTTGGCTTGGTTGCTCAACCAGACAGGTTTTGGGTACGGGTTCTGCGTTCTAAATATAGGTGCGACGGGGTGATTCCGAATATTGTAATGCGAGGTAATCAATCTCACCTTTGGAAAGGTATATGTAGTGTTTGGGATGATGTTCGTAGTCATATATCGTGGAAGATAGGTAATGGTGATGTCATTGATTTTTGGACAGATTGATGGGTTGGGGAAATCGGTTGTCTTAAGGATTGGGTTCTTCCTAATATTTTGCTTCCGGATGGGTTGACTCCTTTATCGTTGATGGTAAAGAAGGTTTGGTGAATGGAAGTTGGATGTTTTCCAACATTTGTTGCCCCTGTCTATTGTTATGCGGATTGCTGCAATTATCCCCCTTTGTGCTTTGGTTCCGCGTGACTGTTTCGGATGGGATGCTTCATCCGATAAGAGATTTTCAGTTCGCTCGGCTTACAGAATACGAATGCAGCAGAGTGAGTCGCAGGCTGACCCTATTTGGAGCATGATTGATCGGTTGCCAGGGTTGCCAAGGAGTAAATCCTTCTTGTGGTTGCTAATGCATGAGAGGTTGCTAACTAATGTCGAGAGAGAACGGCGTCACCTCACGACTGGTGTGCAGTGCGGGATATGTGGGAATGAGGCTGAAACGTTAGATCATCTGTTTCGGCAATGCCCGACGGTGCAGGAGTACTGGAAGTCGGTTGTTCCGCCAGAATTTTGGCCGGATTTTTTCAGCATAGAGTTCGTAGATTGGGTACGCTGCAATCTGCAGTCTGTTTATGTGTTTGCTCCTACAATTGTGAATTGGCCTCTCTTTTTTGGATCGTTACTTTGGCTAATTTGGAAGGAAAGGAACCGATTGGTCTTCACCCCTGAGGTTACTTGGAGTTTGTTGATTGTGGAGAGGTGTCGCAATGTTGTGCAAGAATGTGAGCAGGCGAGAACCATGCACTCTCGGTTAGGGACAACAATCGCTCCGGTCCGCATGGGCTTGGAACGATGGACGACACCACCCCCGGGATGGGTCAAGCTCAATTCGGATGGGGCTAGGGTTCAGGCGGATGGTCGGATGGCATGTGGAGGTGTGATTCGGAATGATAGGGGTGAGTGGTTATTGGGTTACTCCAGGTTCATTGGAATTTGTTCGGTTCTTGATTCTGAGCTTTGGGATGTGTTGGAAGGTCTCAAACATGCTTGGGAAAGAGGTTATCGACGTGTTATTGTGGAAATTGTTAATAAGGAAGCTGTTCGGCTTTTAAATATGCCGGCTAGGGACGTTGGAGATTATTCGCTAGTTTATCATATCAAGATGATGTTGTTGAATGATTGAAATGTTCGGTTCCATTGCGTGTCACGTAAGGTTAATGGTGTGGGTGATAACTTAGCGAAACATGGGTTGAGTTTTCTGAGTGGGGTGGCTATATTTTGTCAACCTCCGGATTTTGTGTTAGATGTTTTCCACTCGGATATTAGTGATGACGTTATTGATGTTTGATTTTATGTAGGTTACCTGGTGCACTCTTTTCTCTCCAATTTAGGTTAGGGAGGTTTTTTAACGAGGTGCCCGGATAACCACCCTTCTTTTTTAATAATTTTTTTTTAAATTTTTACCTCCTAAGTTGCATTTAATTTTAACATAAATAACAAATTTATTCCATACTTTGATTCAAGATTTCGGTCAAAATCAACGCTCTAGATTTTGTTGAACAGAATAGTAACTGATGTTATTTTCAACGAAAATTTCTGTTAAAACAAATTTGTCCACAACAAAATTTGAATAAACCAGATGTATTCTTTTTTGAGAAAGAGATCAAGTAAACCCATTGAAACGATAGGAATTAAATCCCCGAAAACAAATTTATTTACTAGGTCTTAGTTTACAAACAAATCAAGATTCCCAAGAAATAAATTCAACCATTTATTTCGAAAATAGAATCATACCTCATTCCCAAAAAATAAATTCAACGATCTAGTTTATTTTACAAATTAGAATCATACTTGATTCTCACATAAATAAATTCAATGATTTATTTTCCTTGCAACGTTAGAATCATACAAGATTCTCATGAAAAGAAATTCAATGATTTGTTTTTCTTACAATGCTAGAATCAACGTAAGATTCTAATGTAGAAATAAATCTAGTGATTTTTTTTAAATGTTATATCTTCTGTTAAATGACGAGATTAGTAGCACTAAAACCCGAAACAAAGATATCAATGCAACACAATTTTGTTTAACAAACAGAAATCAAAAGGAACTAATCCTTTGATTTTAATTTTTGTTGATTCTTGTTTGGAAATGAGATCAAATAAACTTGTTACAACGATATGAATTAAATTCCCGAAAATAATTTTATTTACTAGATCTCAACTTCAAAAAAATCAAGATTTCGTCTGGGTATCCTGTTCGTCTCTATAAATTTCTCGAAAAAAATATTATTAGAAAAACAATAATTCACAGCGTTCCAAAAACACATGCAATAAAAATTATCACATTTAATCATTTTTATTATGACACACGATATTTCTTTTTCATGCCATATTTAATATTTCATATTAAAAGACCAAACTTATTAAGGATTATTAAGAATTACCTTAATACAATATTTAAGATAGTAATAATTAGGGGTGTTCATAAAAACCCGAATTGATATACTATATCGAAAAACTAAAAGAACTCGATTAAATAGTAGGTAATCGTACCAGTAAAATTAGCGGTTAAATGGGACGGAAACGGTTACAATTTTTCGCTAAACGGTTAACCGAAGAAAACGATAAGAAATTTTAAAATTAATTTTATATTAATATTAAATAATTGATTATTACTAATATATGTATCATTATCATACTTAAATTATATTTTATAATGATATTAAATTATTAGTAATATTAAATGTGTAGTATACATGTATTCGAATGTGCATCTATTCTCGTATTGTAATATAGTAGGATATATGTTGTATCCGTTTGTTTTTGTTGGGTTTCCAGCATGATTGTAGGCAGTTTGTGTCTTGGGGCATTGGTTTGATCATACAGCTCCTTTATGGTTCATGTTGTCGTGTCTTTGTTTTATTTACATTTGCTCTTGAACAACTCTGTTGAGCTCGTGTTCATGTTATTGTGACCGTGAAATGAAATACATTTGGAGTACTTTTTTCTCTTTCAGTGTTCTTATCTTGATTTCAGTTGACTCAAATGGTGAAGGAGATTTTAACGAAATTCTTTTATTTGAAAAAAATTATATGATATCACATATTGATTATACAAATATTTGTGTAATTAATATAAATTATTGATTATTACTAATATTTTTATAATTAGTATAAATTATTGATTATTACTAATATTTGTATAATTAATATAAATTTTTTAAAATTATTTTAAGCTTTGAAAACTTTTTAAATATAGGCTTTATTTGGTTGATTTTTTTAAACTATTAAATTTAGTAGTAATAAATATATGAAACTGTTCATGGTTAACCCGGTTATCGTACCGAATAAATCGGTTATTCGTTTAGACGGTAATCGGTTTAAACGGGACAATAATGGTTCATCAAAATGTCGAACTGAAACTTTCGGTAACCCTACCAATAAGCCGTGTCGGTACGGTTAACCGTCCATTAACACCCCTATTAATAATAGTTCTATTCAAAAAAAGTATTAATAATAACGTAATTTTAAAAAAATCACATTGATTCTTACTAACAAAAAAGGCAACATTTTAAACACATATGAAACTATTCCATATTTAAGGCCAAAAATTATTAGATAATAATACCATCATAATAATACAATGAATATTACCATAATTTAAGGTAAAATTAATGCCTTTTTTAATATTTTACCGTCAAAATTGGGGGTGAGCGTTCGATCGAGTCGAGTCGAGTCAAAAAATTTCGAGTTATTCGAGTTGACGATTCATATTTTACAACTCAAATTTTATTTGAAATTTTTTCGATTCAATTCGAGTTTAAGAAATTCGAGTCGAATCGAGTCGAGTCGAGTTTTCAAGTTTCTATAAAAATTTAATTGTAATTATTTATCATGTTATAGTATATTTTGATTCCAATTTAAACGGTTTTCTCTAATCATATAAGATATGTATATATATATTTCTTCATATTTTTTATGCGTGGCAATATTTCTTCATATTTTTATATATCGGTATGTATATATCATTAAAAATTGAGGGGCTCGTCTTGAATTTAAAAATAAATTCACTAATTACTAAAAATTTCGAGTTATTCGAGTTTTCATTTTACAACTCAAACTTTATTTGAAATTTTTACGAGTCGAGTCGAGTCTATGGAATTTCGAGTCGAGTCAATACAAGTCGAGTATTTTCGCCTCGAGTCGAGTCGAATTATTCGGTTTTTTCGAGTCGAGTCGAATTTTGCTCACCCTAGTCAAAATATGAGCATTTACTATTAATGATAATATTCCATAAAAGAATAATCAATTAGTTATTACGGAAAGTAACCATGAAAATGATGATGGAAATAAAAATTACCGCATGGTAATATAAGGAATAAAGTGTTAACAGTCATGAAGTTAGTTGTAAAGAGTAGTTACAGGATTAGTTAGTTTGTTTGTGTACAATTATTTAGTTAGTTGGATGCGTAAATCTTGTATAAATATCTTTTTTCCTTAATTTCTTGGGCTTTCTTTTTTAAAGTCCATATCCACTTTGTTTCTAGAGTTTTTCTCGTACTCTTCTTTTTTTCCCTATGTGCTTCATAAATCACCATTTTTACATTCGGTTGGTTTATCATCTACACATATCAAAGATTGTTATGTATGTCCTTTAGCAAAATAAACTAGGCTTCCTTTTCCAGTAAGTCCTTCTAGGGCTACTTTACCCTTTGACTTGATACATGTAGACTTATGGGGACCTTATCGTGTCTCTACACACAGTGGATATAGATTCTTAATTATTGTAGATGATTTTTCTAGGATGACTTGGGTATATCTGATGAAACTTAAGAGTAATATTGTTCTCTTCCTAAAACAATTTTGTGCCTTTGTTCAAACACATCATTCTACTTTTGTAAAAATAATAAGATTTGACAATGGGACTGAATTTTTAACTCTGAGTGTTCAACCTTCTTTCTTTCTTTGGCAATTGTGCACTAAAGTTCTTGTGTTTGTACCCCTTCGCAAAATAGAGTGGCTAAGAGAAAACATAAACACCTATTAGAAGTTGCTCGAGCCCTCCATTTTCATTCCAATGTTTCCCTTAAATTATGGGGGGGGGGGATGTGTTTCTACGACATGTTATATAATTAACAGGCTTCATTCTTCCATTTTGAATTGGCAGTCCTTTTGAGCTATTTTACAAAAAGCCTCCAAATCTTTCTCACATGAAAATATTTGGTTGTCTCTATTATGCTTCAAAAATCCAATGTACTGATAAATTTACTTCTCGAGCTATTTCATCTTGTAAAATCAATATTTGATTTTGATATAACATATAATCTAAGGACCAAAATGCAAAGTAAATAAATTTTTAAGTACTCAAAAGACTCACATTTGACAAGAAAATTTTAGACTTAAAATGTTTTAAAGTCAAAACTTAAACCTCATAAAATTTTCTAAGTGTTTCAAAGTCAAAATACTCAAAATTGCCTAGGCGTTTCGAAACACTCCCAAGGTGTTTCGATACGAATTGATTTTAGAAGCTTACTAGAAAATTTCGTTTCGATACGAAATTCCATGTTTCGAGACTAGGGTTTCAAAACGGGCTTCCCGTTTCGATACAACTTTCATCTAGGCTTTTGTTTTTTAAGTGTCATCTCGAAACGGCTCATAACCGTTTCGACACAAGGGTTAAGTATTTTCAAAATTGAGCATTAAATGAACTAGCCGTTACTTGTAAGAACGAAATTTTTGAAAATTGGTTAACTGTTTCGATACACTCCTTTGGTGTTTCGAAACGGAGTTTGATAGTTTCAAATGTGTGCAAAACTATTTCGATACAGCCAATATGTAACCCCCTTAGACCCGCCTATGCGTTACAACGGATCCTAGGAAGTCACATTAGGGTCACAAGAGCGACCCACAGTAAAAATATACGTAAAAACTTTTTTCTTCTTCTCAAAACACTTATTAACTGTAAAACCAACTTCTCTTTTAAAATATCATTTCGGGATGTCATTTAAACACATAATAAAAACTTTAGAAAATGCTTTACAAATACTATCATAGAACAATACATGACATACATGCCCACTAACTATACAGTACTGTACTCCAAAAGCAACGCCGAGAGAACTCCGAACACTGGTGTCAAACGTTATACCATGATATATCCCTTTAACCTGCGATGGTAAAAACAACGTGAGCTTGAAAAAGCTTAGTAATACAAAACTACCAAAAGATGCTATAAGCTCATGCAGATATATGGTAGGCATAAAATTTTCAGGATGTTCCACGTAGTAACAGTTTCCATTTCTGTTCTACTATTTCGAGGTAGCATCATACTCGAGAATATCGATACTTGCTCTTTATTCATACATCGAGAATTAGACGATAATTATATAGGCTGGTAACATACGAGGTAAGAATTAGAGAGTTTGGTGCCTAGTGTGTTCCAACGGTGCATCATTAATGCATGGAATATAATAATGCAGTAAACCTTTTTTATTTCAAATACATTTGTTTCAAATAGCAGTAAAATTCATTTTAATTCTTTATTTACCCTCCAACCATACTCCATTATTTAGTTTCCCCCAGTGCGGTATCATGTACAGGCATTAAACCGAGCCCATTGGGCATGGGTACCATCCTAAGGATATACCTTAGAATACGGGCGGCCCTTGCCGAAGCATAGGAACCGAAAACGGGCGGACCTGGCCGAAGCCTAGGATCCGAAAACGGGCGGACCTGGCCGAAGCCTAGGATCCGAAAACGGGCGGACTTACCAGCTGGATCAGGGCTGAGCCGTAGGTAACTTCGTATCATGTCCCAATTACCCCAGTGAATCAGATCATCATTAGTTCATTAATCAATAACTGTATTATTTTTTTTAGTAACACATTATCCATGTAGCTTGTTTACCATATCGGGTGCATATGCATATATCATAAATATAGTACGGTCATGCTTAATTATAAAACATGTCATGTGAGTCCAAATATGTCAATCAAGTGCACGTGATCGATATCATAACATGTAAAACAGTATGCAAAACAATCGTGTGGCACACATGGAACACACTAGGTGGAACAATTTATTCCTTGGAGATATTTGACATTTACGGAAGAGAACACATTAAACTTTTGACAATTGAACGGATCTTTGAAACAAGGCCCCTATTAAAAGAGGGGTTTGTACTAACGGTTCAAACCAGATAGTCAAAAGATGATACATCAAGATCTTGAGAGTTTAGGCATATCATGAGTGATTTAGCCATTTAAGCCTACTAGGGGCATTATGATCATTTTATCATACACGGGCATTTTGGTAATTTATACCAACAAGGCGTAAACGGTAGCTCAGAAATTCTACTTGTTCATCAGGTATCCAACCAGACATTCATAGATTTCTACGTCAAGACCTTTCACTATATCAGATACGTTCGGGACTATTTTGATTACTTTGGCCAACGAGGGCATTTTGGTCATTTAATATCAGGGGTGATTTTGTAACTTAGCTCGATCATGAGGAATTTATGATTTACAGTAATTAAGATTTCCAGAAGTTTATCGAGCCTCCAGAACCATTCGAACTAACATATTCCAACCTTGTAGTACTAACCAACCCTTCTGATGCATTCAACTGTATCGTATATCTGAACGGTTGCTTTCATATTTCACTACAAGACTTGCCACGGAATAGTCGAACTAATACTTTGTACGGGAAGACTTCCACCCTTATATTAATATCAAGAGTGTTTGACGTACGTAAGTCATGCTTCAACCCTTGAGGGCATTTCAGTCATTTTAAAACTCGGGATATCCATCATTTCTGTCGATTGAACCATTTATTGTATTTCAATCATTTAAATATTCGTGGGTGTCTCAGCCATTCCAGAAATTTCGGTACCTCCAGCCACTTCATTCATTTCAGAACTCAAGGGTTTATCCATCCTTCCAGTTAATTGCAAACCTCGATGTCCGAGAATACTTCATCCCTTTTTGTCAATACAATCATTTCGATTAATTTTAACCATAATAGTATTTCCAATACTTTTAGCCATTTCAATCAATTCAATATTCTGAGTCGCTTGATTAATTCGGAGGCATGGATAGTTTCCCGTAAGTTTACATTCGGAGATTTATTCCAAATTCAAAGAAACCTAACACCTTACAATCTCGAAGGTTTAATTCTTGTTTTCCATAACTTTACAAGTAGATCGAGGTTTCCAGACGAATCGAGTTGTTTTACCATATCCACTGTAGATTCCTAGATCTCTTCCAATTCCAAGGATATTTTAGTCATTCTCATACTTTAAGGGCATTTTCATAATTTTATATCCAAATATTTTTAACATTGATCACTTGACACTAATAGTCGGATTTGGAGATTAATTGTCTTATTAATTACTTATTAAACTCCATATCCTTCTGATTTATTGATCTTCTTATTCGAGCATTGCAATCTTATCTAGAATATCATACTTGTTTCCATATTCGGTTTGACTGGAGCAAAATTAACAGTACTTATCATCATTTTTATGCATGCATTAACAAATACCAACATGCTCATAAAGCATACAAGAGGTAGTAGTGTATTACCTTTAATACTTACTACATCGGTCGACCATGATACCCCGTTCGATCACTCTCGAACCCGAATGCGACGTCCTCAACATCCCGAATACAAGGAACTTTGAATACCCCGAAACGGAAATGGAAACCAAAACCGACGTAGTCCCGACGACGACTCCAACGACGGCGGACGGTCGATCAACAGGCATGGTTTTGCTCACTACGCGACGGGGAGTGCAACGGTGGCCTTGGCATCTTGATCGGACGGGAAATGCGGTCGAAAATCACACCGGAAGTTGAAGGGAGGCTTTTGGTTTTCCGTCGGGCTTCAATCGGAGATTAACGGCAAACGGTGGCCCATATTTGCGCGTGGTGGCCAGGGGTGTGGTCACGAGGGGGAGCCGGCCACGTTGTCACTGGCAGTGCACAACACCGACGAGCGGTGGAGGAGATCAGGTGGACGGTCGGTGGTGGGAGATGAACGGTTATGAGAGGATGAAGGTTCTGGATTCTTAGACAAGTGGGGCATTAATTTTACGATAAGGAGGGTAGTTGATAATATATCAGACTTGGTTTATTTATTTATTTTTATTACCCAAAAAGATTTAGCTCAAAAGAATTTTCTTAGCCTATTCTAATAAAGAAATCGATTAGCCCAACTGGTTTAGATGCAGGCCTATACAACTAAAGGTCAAGTGTTCAATCCCCTTTGGTTGCATATTTTTTTACACAATTTCTTCCATATATAGCTTTAACTATTTAATTAATTTGAGGGTGTTACAACTCTCCCCTCCTAAAAGAAATTTCGTCCTCGAAATTTACTATGGTCAGAGAAATACAGAAACTACTCTTTTGTCCATTCTTGTACTGAAACTTATCTATCAGAGTATGTTTGTTTCTCGGGACTCACAAACAATCACGGATCAATCTGGGAGTGTCCTTAGTTACTCAAATTGACTTTGGACCCATAATCACCCCATTATACATTTTGGACCAATTAATCAGGATATAACAACTGAACTCGTATGAACTTCATGTGGTGCCAAAGAAACACTTGTTTTATAACCTTTATAATAAATGGTCTCTGTCAGGAATGTGAAACCTTTCCAATAACCACAATAATCATACCTCTTAGAAGCATCTCCTCTATGATATGAGTTAGTCTACTAAGTCGACCATCAATTTACGGATGAAGAAATGTTCCTAAAATCCAGACGAGTACTCAAGGCTTCCAACAGGGCCCTCCAGAATTAGGATGTAAACATCAAACTTTCATCAGAGATGATTTATAACAGTTTACCATGCTTCGAATTTCAAGGAAAAGTCTTTCTTTGTGACGACCAAACATAATCAAGGTCTTAAACGAATATCACTTACCTTCACAATAATATTCAGACAACCCCTTTTTTATAAGGTCTTTCTTCAAGACGATCAAACATAACCAAAATTTTAAACGGATGTCACATAACTTCAGCGTAATACTCCAATAATCGTTTACTTCGTGCATAACAGAGTCACTGCATAATCTATACTTTCACCAATCTCGCGGTCACCTTTCTTTTAAATTTCGTAGCACCTTTATTCGATTTTTAGCAAAAAATATTCCCAACATAAACATTATCATCGAATAACCTTACGTGAAATCATACATCAGTTACCTTGCATAATCAAGCATTTATTCTAAATCTGTTTCAAACCTTCTTCTTCTTTTTCATGCATTAACCATATCAGGTTCTTTATCCAAATTCAAATCCATCACGTTAATCCAATTCATAGACGAATGTTACAAACATTCTTTGCTAGCACAAATTGAGCTATAATAGACAGAATGATTAGGTACACTTATTGCATGAAAGGGTTCAACATCAGAGTCTTGGCACTGAGGAGTACGGTTATGATCTAGGGGCATGCACAGACCAAACACCCTATGACAGACGATCGGCCGATCTACCCAGAATGACCAACTCTAAGCTCTGATACCACTAAATGTAACCCCCTTAGACCCACCTATGCGTTACAACGGATCCTAGGAAGTCACATTAGGGTCACAAGAGCGACCCACAGTAAAAATATACGTAAAAACTTTTTTTTTCTCAAAACACTTATTAACTGTAAAACCAACTTCTCTTTTAAAATATCATTTCGGGATGTCATTTAAACACATAATAAAAACTTTAGAAAATGCTTTACAAATACTATCATAGAACAATACATGACATACATGCCCACTAACTATACAGTACCGTACTCCAAAAGCAACGCCGAGAGAACTCCGAACACTGATGTCAAACGTTATACCATGATATATCCCTTTAACCTGCGATGGTAAAAACAACGTGAGCTTGAAAAAGCTCAGTAATACAAAACTACCAAAAGATGCTATAAGCTCATGCAGATATATGGTAGGCATAACATTTTTAGGATGTTCCACGTAGTAACAGTTTCCATTTCTGTTCTACTATTTCGAGGTAGCATCATACTCGAGAATATCGATACTTGCTCTTTATTCATACATCGAGAATTAGACGATAATTATATAGGCTGGTAACATACGAGGTAAGAATCAGAGAGTTTGGTGCCTAGTGTGTTCCAACGGTGCATCATTAATGCATGAAATATAATAATGCAGTAAACCTTTTTATTTCAAATACATTTGCTTCAGGTAGCAGTAAAATTCATTTTAATTCTTTATTTACCCTCCAACCATACTCCATTATTTAGTTTCCCCCAGTGCGGTATCATGTACAGGCATTAACCCGAGCCCATTGGGCATGGGTACCATCCTAAGGATATACCTTAGAATACGGGCGGCCCTTGCCGAAGCATAGGAACCGAAAACGGGCGGACCTGCCCGAAGCCTAGGATCCGAAAACGGGCGGACCTGGCCGAAGCCTAGGATCCGAAAACGGGCGGACTTACCAGCTGGATCAGGGCTGAGCCGTAGGTAACTTCGTATCATGTCCCAATTACCCCAGTGAATCAGATCATCGTTAGTTCATTAATCAATAACTGTATTATTTTTTTTAGTAACACATTATCCATATAGCTTGTTTACCATATCGGGTGCATATGCATATATCATAAATATAGTACGGTCATGCTTAATTATAAAACATGTCATGTGAGTCCAAATATGTCAATCAAGTGCACGTGATCGGTATCATAACATGTAAAACAGTATGGAAAATAGTCGTGTGGCACACATGGAACACACTAGGTGGAACAATTTATTCCTTGGAGATATTTGACATTTACGGAAGAGAACACATTAAACTTTTGACAATTGAACGGATCTTTGAAACAAGGCCCCTATTAAAAGAGGGGTTTGTACTAACGGTTCAAACCAGATAGTCAAAAGATGATACATCAAGATCTTGAGAGTTTAGGCATATCATGAGTGATTTAGCCATTTAAGCCTACCAGGGGCATTATGATCATTTTATCATACACGGTCATTTTGGTAATTTATACCAACAAGGCGTAAACGGTAGCTCAGAAATTCTACTTGTTCATCAGGTATCCAACCAGACATTCATAGATTTCTACGTCAAGACCTTTCACTATATCAGATACGTTCGGGACTATTTTGATTACTTTGGCCAACGAGGGCATTTTGGTCATTTAATATCAGGGGTGATTTTTTAACTTAGCTCGATCATGAGGAATTTATGATTTAAAGTAATTAAGATTTCCATAAGTTTATCGAGCCTCCAGAACCATTCGAACTAACATATTCCAACCTTGTAGTACTAACCAACCCTTCTGATGCATTCAACTGTATCGTATATCTGAACGGTTGCTTTCATATTTCACTACAAGACTTGCCACGGAATAGTCGAACTAATACTTTGTACGGGAAGACTTCCACCCTTATATTAATATCAAGAGTGTTTGACGTACGTAAGTCATGCTTCAACCCTTGAGGGCATTTCAGTCATTTTAAAACTCGGGATATCCATCATTTCTGTCGATTGAACCATTTATTGTATTTCAATCATTTAAATATTCGTGGGTGTCTCAGCCATTCCAGAAATTTCGGTACCTCCAGCCACTTCATTCATTTCAGAACTCAAGGGTTTATCCATCCTTCCAGTTAATTGCAAACCTCGATGTCCGAGAATACTTCATCCCTTTTTGTCAATACAATCATTTCGATTAATTTTAACCATAATAGTATTTCCAATACTTTTAGCCATTTCAATCAATTCAATATTCTGAGTCGCTTGATTAATTCGGAGGCATGGATAGTTTCCCGTAAGTTTACATTCGGAGATTTATTCCAAATTCAAAGAAACCTAACACCTTACAATCTCGAAGGTTTAATTCTTGTTTTCCATAACTTTACAAGTAGATCGAGGTTTCCAGACGAATCGAGTTGTTTTACCATATCCACTGTAGATTCCTAGATCTCTTCCAATTCCAAGGATATTTTAGTCATTCTCATACTTTAAGGGCATTTTCATAATTTTATATCCAAATATTTTTAACATTGATCACTTGACACTAATAGTCGGATTTGGAGATTAATTGTCTTATTAATTACTTATTAAACTCCATATCCTTCTGATTTATTGATCTTCTTATTCGAGCATTGCAATCTTATCTAGAATATCATACTCGTTTCCATATTCGGTTTGACTGGAGCAAAATTAACAGTACTTATCATCATTTTTATGCATGCATTAACAAATACCAACATGCTCATAAAGCATACAAGAGGTAGTAGTGTATTACCTTTAATACTTACTACATCGGTCGACCATGATACCCCGTTCGATCACTCTCGAACCCGAATGCGACGTCCTCAACATCCCGAATACAAGGAACTTTGAATACCCCGAAACGGAAATGGAAACCAAAACCGACGTAGTCCCGACGACGACTCCAACGACGGCGGACGGTCGATCAACAGGCATGGTTTTGCTCACTACGCGACGGGGAGTGCAACGGTGGCCTTGGCATCTTGATCGGACGGGAAATGCGGTCAAAAATCACACCGGAAGTTGAAGGGAGGCTTTTGGTTTTCCGTCGGGCTTCAATCGGAGATTAACGGCAAACGGTGGCCCATATTTGCGCGTGGTGGCCAGGGGTGTGGTCACGAGGGGGAGCCGGCCACGTTGTCACTGGCAGTGCACAACACCGACGAGCGGTGGAGGAGATCAGGTGGACGGTCGGTGGTGGGAGATGAACGGTTATGAGAGGATGAAGGTTCTGGATTCTTAGACAAGTGGGGCATTAATTTTACGATAAGGAGGGTAGTTGATAATATATCAGACTTGGTTTATTTATTTATTTTTATTACCCAAAAAGATTTAGCTCAAAAGAATTTTCTTAGCCTATTCTAATAAAGAAATCGATTAGCCCAACTGGTTTAGATGCAGGCCTATACAACTAAAGGTCAAGTGTTCAATCCCCTTTGGTTGCATATTTTTTTACACAATTTCTTCCATATATAGCTTTAACTATTTAATTAATTTGAGGGTGTTACAACTCTCCCCTCCTAAAAGAAATTTCGTCCTCGAAATTTACTATGGTCAGAGAAATACAGAAACTACTCTTTTGTCCATTCTTGTACTGAAACTTATCTATCAGAGTATGTTTGTTTCTCGGGACTCACAAACAATCACGGATCAATCTGGGAGTGTCCTTAGTTACTCAAATTGACTTTGGACCCATAATCACCCCATTATACATTTTGGACCAATTAATCAGGATATAACAACTGAACTCGTATGAACTTCATGTGGTGCCAAAGAAACACTTGTTTTATAACCTTTATAATAAATGGTCTCTGTCAGGAATGTGAAACCTTTCCAATAACCACAATAATCATACCTCTTAGAAGCATCTCCTCTATGATATGAGTTAGTCTACTAAGTCGACCATCAATTTACGGATGAAGAAATGTTCCTAAAATCCAGACGAGTACTCAAGGCTTCCAACAGGGCCCTCCAGAATTAGGATGTAAACATCAAACTTTCATCAGAGATGATTTATAACAGTTTACCATGCTTCGAATTTCAAGGAAAAGTCTTTCTTTGTGACGACCAAACATAATCAAGGTCTTAAACGAATATCACTTACCTTCACAATAATATTCAGACAACCCCTTTTTTATAAGGTCTTTCTTCAAGACGATCAAACATAACCAAAATTTTAAACGGATGTCACATAACTTCAGCGTAATACTCCAATAATCGTTTACTTCGTGCATAACAGAGTCACTGCATAATCTATACTTTCACCAATCTCGCGGTCACCTTTCTTTTAAATTTCGTAGCACCTTTATTCGATTTTTAGCAAAAAATATTCCCAACATAAACATTATCATCGAATAACCTTACGTGAAATCATACATCAGTTACCTTGCATAATCAAGCATTTATTCTAAATCTGTTTCAAACCTTCTTCTTCTTTTTCATGCATTAACCATATCAGGTTCTTTATCCAAATTCAAATCCATCACGTTAATCCAATTCATAGACGAATGTTACAAACATTCTTTGCTAGCACAAATTGAGCTATAATAGACAGAATGATTAGGTACACTTATTGCATGAAAGGGTTCAACATCAGAGTCTTGGCACTGAGGAGTACGGTTATGATCTAGGGGCATGCACAGACCAAACACCCTATGACAGACGATCGGCCGATCTACCCAGAATGACCAACTCTAAGCTCTGATACCACTAAATGTAACCCCCTTAGACCCACCTATGCGTTACAACGGATCCTAGGAAGTCACATTAGGGTCACAAGAGCGACCCACAGTAAAAATATACGTAAAAACTTTTTTTTTCTCAAAACACTTATTAACTGTAAAACCAACTTCTCTTTTAAAATATCATTTCGGGATGTCATTTAAACACATAATAAAAACTTTAGAAAATGCTTTACAAATACTATCATAGAACAATACATGACATACATGCCCACTAACTATACAGTACCGTACTCCAAAAGCAACGCCGAGAGAACTCCGAACACTGATGTCAAACGTTATACCATGATATATCCCTTTAACCTGCGATGGTAAAAACAACGTGAGCTTGAAAAAGCTCAGTAATACAAAACTACCAAAAGATGCTATAAGCTCATGCAGATATATGGTAGGCATAACATTTTTAGGATGTTCCACGTAGTAACAGTTTCCATTTCTGTTCTACTATTTCGAGGTAGCATCATACTCGAGAATATCGATACTTGCTCTTTATTCATACATCGAGAATTAGACGATAATTATATAGGCTGGTAACATACGAGGTAAGAATCAGAGAGTTTGGTGCCTAGTGTGTTCCAACGGTGCATCATTAATGCATGAAATATAATAATGCAGTAAACCTTTTTATTTCAAATACATTTGCTTCAGGTAGCAGTAAAATTCATTTTAATTCTTTATTTACCCTCCAACCATACTCCATTATTTAGTTTCCCCCAGTGCGGTATCATGTACAGGCATTAACCCGAGCCCATTGGGCATGGGTACCATCCTAAGGATATACCTTAGAATACGGGCGGCCCTTGCCGAAGCATAGGAACCGAAAACGGGCGGACCTGCCCGAAGCCTAGGATCCGAAAACGGGCGGACCTGGCCGAAGCCTAGGATCCGAAAACGGGCGGACTTACCAGCTGGATCAGGGCTGAGCCGTAGGTAACTTCGTATCATGTCCCAATTACCCCAGTGAATCAGATCATCATTAGTTCATTAATCAATAACTGTATTATTTTTTTTAGTAACACATTATCCATATAGCTTGTTTACCATATCGGGTGCATATGCATATATCATAAATATAGTACGGTCATGCTTAATTATAAAACATGTCATGTGAGTCCAAATATGTCAATCAAGTGCACGTGATCGGTATCATAACATGTAAAACAGTATGGAAAATAGTCGTGTGGCACACATGGAACACACTAGGCGGAACAATTTATTCCTTGGAGATATTTGACATTTACGGAAGAGAACACATTAAACTTTTGACAATTGAACGGATCTTTGAAACAAGGCCCCTATTAAAAGAGGGGTTTGTACTAACGGTTCAAACCAGATAGTCAAAAGATGATACATCAAGATCTTGAGAGTTTAGGCATATCATGAGTGATTTAGCCATTTAAGCCTACCAGGGGCATTATGATCATTTTATCATACACGGTCATTTTGGTAATTTATACCAACAAGGCGTAAACGGTAGCTCAGAAATTCTACTTGTTCATCAGGTATCCAACCAGACATTCATAGATTTCTACGTCAAGACCTTTCACTATATCAGATACGTTCGGGACTATTTTGATTACTTTGGCCAACGAGGGCATTTTGGTCATTTAATATCAGGGGTGATTTTTTAACTTAGCTCGATCATGAGGAATTTATGATTTAAAGTAATTAAGATTTCCATAAGTTTATCGAGCCTCCAGAACCATTCGAACTAACATATTCCAACCTTGTAGTACTAACCAACCCTTCTGATGCATTCAACTGTATCGTATATCTGAACAGTTGCTTTCATATTTCACTACAAGACTTGCCACGGAATAGTCGAACTAATACTCTGTACGGGAAGACTTCCACCCTTATATTAATATCAAGAGTGTTTGACGTACGTAAGTCATGCTTCAACCCTTGAGGGCATTTCAGTCATTTTAAAACTCGGGATATCCATCATTTCTGTCGATTGAACCATTTATTGTATTTCAATCATTTAAATATTCGTGGGTGTCTCAGCCATTCCAGAAATTTCGGTACCTCCAGCCACTTCATTCATTTCAGAACTCAAGGGTTTATCCATCCTTCCAGTTAATTGTAAACCTCGATGTCCGAGAATACTTCATCCCTTTTTGTCAATACAATCATTTCGATTAATTTTAACCATAATAGTATTTCCAATACGTTTAGCCATTTCAATCAATTCAATATTCTGAGTCGCTTGATTAATTCAGAGGCATGGATAGTTTCCCGTAAATTTACATTCGGATATTTATTCCAAATTCAAAGAAACCTAACACCTTACAATCTCGAAGGTTTAATTCTTGTTTTCCATAACTTTACAAGTAGATCGAGGTTTCCAGACGAATCGAGTTGTTTTACCATATCCACTGTAGATTCCTAGATCTCTTCCAATTCCAAGGATATTTTAGTCATTCTCATACTTTAAGGGCATTTTCATAATTTTATATCCAAATATTTTTAACATTGATCACTTGACACTAATAGCCGGATTTGGAGATTAATTGTCTTATTAATTACTTATTAAACTCCATATCCTTCTGATTTATTGATCTTCTTATTCGAGCATTGCAATCTTATCTAGAATATCATACTCGTTTCCATATTCGGTTTGACTGGAGCAAAATTAACAGTACTTATCATCATTTTTATGCATGCATTAACAAATACCAACATGCTCATAAAGCATACAAGAGGTAGTAGTGTATTACCTTTAATACTTACTACATCGGTCGACCATGATACCCCGTTCGATCACTCTCGAACCCGAATGTGACGTCCTCAACATCCCGAATACAAGGAACTTTGAATACCCCGAAACGGAAATGGAAACCAAAACCGACGTAGTCCCGACGACGACTCCAACGACGGCGGACGGTCGATCAACAGGCATGGTTTTGCTCACTACGCGACGGGGAGTGCAACGGTGGCCTTGGCATCTTGATCGGACGGGAAATGCGGTCGAAAATCACACTGGAAGTTGAAGGGAGGCTTTTGGTTTTCCGTCGGGCTTCAATCGGAGATTAACGGCAAACGGTGGCCCATATTTGCGCGTGGTGGCCAGGGGTGTGGTCACGAGGGGGAGCCGGCCACGTTGTCACTGGCAGTGCACAACACCGACGAGCGGTGAAGGAGATCAGGTGGACGGTCGGTGGTGGGAGATGAACGGTTATGAGAGGATGAAGGTTCTGGATTCTTAGACAAGTGGGGCATTAATTTTACGATAAGGAGGGTAGTTGATAATATATCAGACTTGGTTTATTTATTTATTTTTATTACCCAAAAAGATTTAGCTCAAAAGAATTTTCTTAGCCTATTCTAATAAAGAAATCGATTAGCCCAACTGGTTTAGATGCAGGCCTATACAACTAAAGGTCAAGTGTTCAATCCCCTTTGGTTGCATATTTTTTTACACAATTTCTTCCATATATAGCTTTAACTATTTAATTAATTTGAGGGTGTTACAACTCTCCCCCCCTAAAAGAAATTTCGTCCTCGAAATTTACTATGGTCAGAGAAATACAGAAACTACTCTTTTGTCCATTCTTGTACTGAAACTTATCTATCAGAGTATGTTTGTTTCTCGGGACTCACAAACAATCACGGATCAATCTGGGAGTGTCCTTAGTTACTCAAATTGACTTTGGACCCATAATCACCCCATTATACATTTTGGACCAATTAATCAGGATATAACAACTGAACTCGTATGAACTTCATGTGGTGCCAAAGAAACACTTGTTTTATAACCTTTATAATAAATGGTCTCTGTCAGGAATGTGAAACCTTTCCAATAACCACATTAATCATACCTCTTAGAAGCATCTCCTCTATGATATGAGTTAGTCTACTAAGTCGACCATCAATTTACGGATGAAGAAATGTTCCTAAAATCCAGACGAGTACTCAAGGCTTCCAACAGGGCCCTCCAGAATTAGGATGTAAACATCAAACTTTGATTAGAGATGATTTATAACAGTTTACCATGCTTCGAATTTCAAGGAAAAGTCTTTCTTTGTGACGACCAAACATAATCAAGGTCTTAAACGAATATCACTTACCTTCACAATAATATTCAGACAACCCCTTTTTTATAAGGTCTTTCTTCAAGACGATCAAACATAACCAAAATTTTAAACGGATGTCACATAACTTCAGCGTAATACTCCAATAATCGTTTACTTCGTGCATAACAGAGTCACTGCATAATCTATACTTTCACCAATCTCGCGGTCACCTTTCTTTTAAATTTCGTAGCACCTTTATTCGATTTTTAGCAAAAAATATTCCCAACATAAACATTATCATCGAATAACCTTACGTGAAATCATACATCAGTTACCTTGCATAATCAAGCATTTATTCTAAATCTGTTTCAAACCTTCTTCTTCTTTTTCATGCATTAACCATATCAGGTTCTTTATCCAAATTCAAATCCATCACGTTAATCCAATTCATAGACGAATGTTACAAACATTCTTTGCTAGCACAAATTGAGCTATAATAGACAGAATGATTAGGTACACTTATTGCATGAAAGGGTTCAACATCAGAGTCTTGGCACTGAGGAGTACGGTTATGATCTAGGGGCATGCACAGACCAAACACCCTATGACAGACGATCGGCCGATCTACCCAGAATGACCAACTCTAAGCTCTGATACCACTAAATGTAACCCCCTTAGACCCACCTATGCGTTACAACGGATCCTAGGAAGTCACATTAGGGTCACAAGAGCGACCCACAGTAAAAATATACGTAAAAACTTTTTTTTTCTCAAAACACTTATTAACTGTAAAACCAACTTCTCTTTTAAAATATCATTTCGGGATGTCATTTAAACACATAATAAAAACTTTAGAAAATGCTTTACAAATACTATCATAGAACAATACATGACATACATGCCCACTAACTATACAGTACCGTACTCCAAAAGCAACGCCGAGAGAACTCCGAACACTGATGTCAAACGTTATACCATGATATATCCCTTTAACCTGCGATGGTAAAAACAACGTGAGCTTGAAAAAGCTCAGTAATACAAAACTACCAAAAGATGCTATAAGCTCATGCAGATATATGGTAGGCATAACATTTTTAGGATGTTCCACGTAGTAACAGTTTCCATTTCTGTTCTACTATTTCGAGGTAGCATCATACTCGAGAATATCGATACTTGCTCTTTATTCATACATCGAGAATTAGACGATAATTATATAGGCTGGTAACATACGAGGTAAGAATCAGAGAGTTTGGTGCCTAGTGTGTTCCAACGGTGCATCATTAATGCATGAAATATAATAATGCAGTAAACCTTTTTATTTCAAATACATTTGCTTCAGGTAGCAGTAAAATTCATTTTAATTCTTTATTTACCCTCCAACCATACTCCATTATTTAGTTTCCCCCAGTGCGGTATCATGTACAGGCATTAACCCGAGCCCATTGGGCATGGGTACCATCCTAAGGATATACCTTAGAATACGGGCGGCCCTTGCCGAAGCATAGGAACCGAAAACGGGCGGACCTGCCCGAAGCCTAGGATCCGAAAACGGGCGGACCTGGCCGAAGCCTAGGATCCGAAAACGGGCGGACTTACCAGCTGGATCAGGGCTGAGCCGTAGGTAACTTCGTATCATGTCCCAATTACCCCAGTGAATCAGATCATCATTAGTTCATTAATCAATAACTGTATTATTTTTTTTAGTAACACATTATCCATATAGCTTGTTTACCATATCGGGTGCATATGCATATATCATAAATATAGTACGGTCATGCTTAATTATAAAACATGTCATGTGAGTCCAAATATGTCAATCAAGTGCACGTGATCGGTATCATAACATGTAAAACAGTATGGAAAATAGTCGTGTGGCACACATGGAACACACTAGGTGGAACAATTTATTCCTTGGAGATATTTGACATTTACGGAAGAGAACACATTAAACTTTTGACAATTGAACGGATCTTTGAAACAAGGCCCCTATTAAAAGAGGGGTTTGTACTAACGGTTCAAACCAGATAGTCAAAAGATGATACATCAAGATCTTGAGAGTTTAGGCATATCATGAGTGATTTAGCCATTTAAGCCTACCAGGGGCATTATGATCATTTTATCATACACGGTCATTTTGGTAATTTATACCAACAAGGCGTAAACGGTAGCTCAGAAATTCTACTTGTTCATCAGGTATCCAACCAGACATTCATAGATTTCTACGTCAAGACCTTTCACTATATCAGATACGTTCGGGACTATTTTGATTACTTTGGCCAACGAGGGCATTTTGGTCATTTAATATCAGGGGTGATTTTTTAACTTAGCTCGATCATGAGGAATTTATGATTTAAAGTAATTAAGATTTCCATAAGTTTATCGAGCCTCCAGAACCATTCGAACTAACATATTCCAACCTTGTAGTACTAACCAACCCTTCTGATGCATTCAACTGTATCGTATATCTGAACAGTTGCTTTCATATTTCACTACAAGACTTGCCACGGAATAGTCGAACTAATACTCTGTACGGGAAGACTTCCACCCTTATATTAATATCAAGAGTGTTTGACGTACGTAAGTCATGCTTCAACCCTTGAGGGCATTTCAGTCATTCTAAAACTCGGGATATCCATCATTTCTGTCGATTGAACCATTTATTGTATTTCAATCATTTAAATATTCGTGGGTGTCTCAGCCATTCCAGAAATTTCGGTACCTCCAGCCACTTCATTCATTTCAGAACTCAAGGGTTTATCCATCCTTCCAGTTAATTGTAAACCTCGATGTCCGAGAATACTTCATCCCTTTTTGTCAATACAATCATTTCGATTAATTTTAACCATAATAGTATTTCCAATACGTTTAGCCATTTCAATCAATTCAATATTCTGAGTCGCTTGATTAATTCAGAGGCATGGATAGTTTCCCGTAAATTTACATTCGGATATTTATTCCAAATTCAAAGAAACCTAACACCTTACAATCTCGAAGGTTTAATTCTTGTTTTCCATAACTTTACAAGTAGATCGAGGTTTCCAGACGAATCGAGTTGTTTTACCATATCCACTGTAGATTCCTAGATCTCTTCCAATTCCAAGGATATTTTAGTCATTCTCATACTTTAAGGGCATTTTCATAATTTTATATCCAAATATTTTTAACATTGATCACTTGACACTAATAGCCGGATTTGGAGATTAATTGTCTTATTAATTACTTATTAAACTCCATATCCTTCTGATTTATTGATCTTCTTATTCGAGCATTGCAATCTTATCTAGAATATCATACTCGTTTCCATATTCGGTTTGACTGGAGCAAAATTAACAGTACTTATCATCATTTTTATGCATGCATTAACAAATACCAACATGCTCATAAAGCATACAAGAGGTAGTAGTGTATTACCTTTAATACTTACTACATCGGTCGACCATGATACCCCGTTCGATCACTCTCGAACCCGAATGTGACGTCCTCAACATCCCGAATACAAGGAACTTTGAATACCCCGAAACGGAAATGGAAACCAAAACCGACGTAGTCCCGACGACGACTCCAACGACGGCGGACGGTCGATCAACAGGCATGGTTTTGCTCACTACGCGACGGGGAGTGCAACGGTGGCCTTGGCATCTTGATCGGACGGGAAATGCGGTCGAAAATCACACTGGAAGTTGAAGGGAGGCTTTTGGTTTTCCGTCGGGCTTCAATCGGAGATTAACGGCAAACGGTGGCCCATATTTGCGCGTGGTGGCCAGGGGTGTGGTCACGAGGGGGAGCCGGCCACGTTGTCACTGGCAGTGCACAACACCGACGAGCGGTGGAGGAGATCAGGTGGACGGTCGGTGGTGGGAGATGAACGGTTATGAGAGGATGAAGGTTCTGGATTCTTAGACAAGTGGGGCATTAATTTTACGATAAGGAGGGTAGTTGATAATATATCAGACTTGGTTTATTTATTTATTTTTATTACCCAAAAAGATTTAGCTCAAAAGAATTTTCTTAGCCTATTCTAATAAAGAAATCGATTAGCCCAACTGGTTTAGATGCAGGCCTATACAACTAAAGGTCAAGTGTTCAATCCCCTTTGGTTGCATATTTTTTTACACAATTTCTTCCATATATAGCTTTAACTATTTAATTAATTTGAGGGTGTTACAACTCTCCCCCCCTAAAAGAAATTTCGTCCTCGAAATTTACTATGGTCAGAGAAATACAGAAACTACTCTTTTGTCCATTCTTGTACTGAAACTTATCTATCAGAGTATGTTTGTTTCTCGGGACTCACAAACAATCACGGATCAATCTGGGAGTGTCCTTAGTTACTCAAATTGACTTTGGACCCATAATCACCCCATTATACATTTTGGACCAATTAATCAGGATATAACAACTGAACTCGTATGAACTTCATGTGGTGCCAAAGAAACACTTGTTTTATAACCTTTATAATAAATGGTCTCTGTCAGGAATGTGAAACCTTTCCAATAACCACATTAATCATACCTCTTAGAAGCATCTCCTCTATGATATGAGTTAGTCTACTAAGTCGACCATCAATTTACGGATGAAGAAATGTTCCTAAAATCCAGACGAGTACTCAAGGCTTCCAACAGGGCCCTCCAGAATTAGGATGTAAACATCAAACTTTGATCAGAGATGATTTATAACAGTTTACCATGCTTCGAATTTCAAGGAAAAGTCTTTCTTTGTGACGACCAAACATAATCAAGGTCTTAAACGAATATCACTTACCTTCACAATAATATTCAGACAACCCCTTTTTTATAAGGTCTTTCTTCAAGACGATCAAACATAACCAAAATTTTAAACGGATGTCACATAACTTCAGCATAATACTCCAATAATCGTTTACTTCGTGCATAACAGAGTCACTGCATAATCTATACTTTCACCAATCTCGCGGTCACCTTTCTTTTAAATTTCGTAGCACCTTTATTCGATTTTTAGCAAAAAATATTCCCAACATAAACATTATCATCGAATAACCTTACGTGAAATCATACATCAGTTACCTTGCATAATCAAGCATTTATTCTAAATCTGTTTCAAACCTTCTTCTTCTTTTTCATGCATTAACCATATCAGGTTCTTTATCCAAATTCAAATCCATCACGTTAATCCAATTCATAGACGAATGTTACAAACATTCTTTGCTAGCACAAATTGAGCTATAATAGACAGAATGATTAGGTACACTTATTGCATGAAAGGGTTCAACATCAGAGTCTTGGCACTGAGGAGTACGGTTATGATCTAGGGGCATGCACAGACCAAACACCCTATGACAGACGATCGGCCGATCTACCCAGAATGACCAACTCTAAGCTCTGATACCACTAAATGTAACCCCCTTAGACCCACCTATGCGTTACAACGGATCCTAGGAAGTCACATTAGGGTCACAAGAGCGACCCACAGTAAAAATATACGTAAAAACTTTTTTTTTCTCAAAACACTTATTAACTGTAAAACCAACTTCTCTTTTAAAATATCATTTCGGGATGTCATTTAAACACATAATAAAAACTTTAGAAAATGCTTTACAAATACTATCATAGAACAATACATGACATACATGCCCACTAACTATACAGTACCGTACTCCAAAAGCAACGCCGAGAGAACTCCGAACACTGATGTCAAACGTTATACCATGATATATCCCTTTAACCTGCGATGGTAAAAACAACGTGAGCTTGAAAAAGCTCAGTAATACAAAACTACCAAAAGATGCTATAAGCTCATGCAGATATATGGTAGGCATAACATTTTTAGGATGTTCCACGTAGTAACAGTCTCCATTTCTGTTCTACTATTTCGAGGTAGCATCATACTCGAGAATATCGATACTTGCTCTTTATTCATACATCGAGAATTAGACGATAATTATATAGGCTGGTAACATACGAGGTAAGAATCAGAGAGTTTGGTGCCTAGTGTGTTCCAACGGTGCATCATTAATGCATGAAATATAATAATGCAGTAAACCTTTTTATTTCAAATACATTTGCTTCAGGTAGCAGTAAAATTCATTTTAATTCTTTATTTACCCTCCAACCATACTCCATTATTTAGTTTCCCCCAGTGCGGTATCATGTACAGGCATTAACCCGAGCCCATTGGGCATGGGTACCATCCTAAGGATATACCTTAGAATACGGGCGGCCCTTGCCGAAGCATAGGAACCGAAAACGGGCGGACCTGCCCGAAGCCTAGGATCCGAAAACGGGCGGACCTGGCCGAAGCCTAGGATCCGAAAACGGGCGGACTTACCAGCTGGATCAGGGCTGAGCCGTAGGTAACTTCGTATCATGTCCCAATTACCCCAGTGAATCAGATCATCATTAGTTCATTAATCAATAACTGTATTATTTTTTTAGTGACACATTATCCATATAGCTTGTTTACCATATCGGGTGCATATGCATAGATCATAAATATAGTACGGTCATGCTTAATTATAAAACATGTCATGTGAGTCCAAATATGTCAATCAAGTGCACGTGATCGGTATCATAACATGTAAAACAGTATGGAAAACAGTCGTGTGGCACACATGGAACACACTAGGTGGAACAATTTATTCCTTGGAGATATTTGACATTTACGGAAGAGAACACATTAAACTTTTGACAATTGAACGGATCTTTGAAACAAGGCCCCTATTAAAAGAGGGGTTTGTACTAACGGTTCAAACCAGATAGTCAAAAGATGATACATCAAGATCTTGAGAGTTTAGGCATATCATGAGTGATTTAGCCATTTAAGCCTACCAGGGGCATTATGATCATTTTATCATACACGGGCATTTTGGTAATTTATACCAACAAGGCGTAAACGGTAGCTCAGAAATTCTACTTGTTCATCAGGTATCCAACCAGACATTCATAGATTTCTACGTCAAGACCTTTCACTATATCAGATACGTTCGGGACTATTTTGATTACTTTGGCCAACGAGGGCATTTTGGTCATTTAATATCAGGGGTGATTTTTTAACTTAGCTCGATCATGAGGAATTTATGATTTACAGTAATTAAGATTTCCATAAGTTTATCGAGCCTCCAGAACCATTCGAACTAACATATTCCAACCTTGTAGTACTAACCAACCCTTCTGATGCATTCAACTGTATCGTATATCTGAACGGTTGCTTTCATATTTCACTACAAGACTTGCCACGGAATAGTCGAACTAATACTCTGTACGGGAAGACTTCCACCCTTATATTAATATCAAGAGTGTTTGACGTACGTAAGTCATGCTTCAACCCTTGAGGGCATTTCAATCATTCTAAAACTCAGGATATCCATCATTTCTGTCGATTGAACCATTTATTGTATTTCAATCATTTAAATATTCGTGGGTGTCTCAGCCATTCCAGAAATTTCGGTACCTCCAGCCACTTCATTCATTTCAGAACTCAAGGGTTTATCCATCCTTCCAGTTAATTGCAAACCTCGATGTCCGAGAATACTTCATCCCTTTTTGTCAATACAATCATTTCGATTAATTTTAACCATAATAGTATTTCCAATACTTTTAGCCATTTCAATCAATTCAATATTCTGAGTCGCTTGATTAATTCGGAGGCATGGATAGTTTCCCGTAAATTTACATTCGGAGATTTATTCCAAATTCAAAGAAACCTAACACCTTACAATCTCGAAGGTTTAATTCTTGTTTTCCATAACTTTACAAGTAGATCGAGGTTTCCAGACGAATCGAGTTGTTTTACCATATCCACTGTAGATTCCTAGATCTCTTCCAATTCCAAGGATATTTTAGTCATTCTCATACTTTAAGGGCATTTTCATAATTTTATATCCAAATATTTTTAACATTGATCACTTGACACTAATAGTCGGATTTGGAGATTAATTGTCTTATTAATTACTTATTAAACTCCATATCCTTCTGATTTATTGATCTTCTTATTCGAGCATTGCAATCTTATCTAGAATATCATACTCGTTTCCATATTCGGTTTGACTGGAGCAAAATTAACAGTACTTATCATCATTTTTATGCATGCATTAACAAATACCAACATGCTCATAAAGCATACAAGAGGTAGTAGTGTATTACCTTTAATACTTACTACATCGGTCGACCATGATACCCCGTTCGATCACTCTCGAACCCGAATGTGACGTCCTCAACATCCCGAATACAAGGAACTTTGAATACCCCGAAACGGAAATGGAAACCAAAACCGACGTAGTCCCGACGACGACTCCAACGACGGCGGACGGTCGATCAACAGGCATGGTTTTGCTCACTACGCGACGGGGAGTGCAACGGTGGCCTTGGCATCTTGATCGGACGGGAAATGCGGTCGAAAATCACACTGGAAGTTGAAGGGAGGCTTTTGGTTTTCCGTCGGGCTTCAATCGGAGATTAACGGCAAACGGTGGCCCATATTTGCGCGTGGTGGCCAGGGGTGTGGTCACGAGGGGGAGCCGGCCACGTTGTCACTGGCAGTGCACAACACCGACGAGCGGTGGAGGAGATCAGGTGGACGGTCGGTGGTGGGAGATGAACGGTTATGAGAGGATGAAGGTTCTGGATTCTTAGACAAGTGGGGCATTAATTTTACGATAAGGAGGGTAGTTGATAATATATCAGACTTGGTTTATTTATTTATTTTTATTACCCAAAAAGATTTAGCTCAAAAGAATTTTCTTAGCCTATTCTAATAAAGAAATCGATTAGCCCAACTGGTTTAGATGCAGGCCTATACAACTAAAGGTCAAGTGTTCAATCCCCTTTGGTTGCATATTTTTTTACACAATTTCTTCCATATATAGCTTTAACTATTTAATTAATTTGAGGGTGTTACAACTCTCCCCCCCTAAAAGAAATTTCGTCCTCGAAATTTACTATGGTCAGAGAAATACAGAAACTACTCTTTTGTCCATTCTTGTACTGAAACTTATCTATCAGAGTATGTTTGTTTCTCGGGACTCACAAACAATCACGGATCAATCTGGGAGTGTCCTTAGTTACTCAAATTGACTTTGGACCCATAATCACCCCATTATACATTTTGGACCAATTAATCAGGATATAACAACTGAACTCGTATGAACTTCATGTGGTGCCAAAGAAACACTTGTTTTATAACCTTTATAATAAATGGTCTCTGTCAGGAATGTGAAACCTTTCCAATAACCACATTAATCATACCTCTTAGAAGCATCTCCTCTATGATATGAGTTAGTCTACTAAGTCGACCATCAATTTACGGATGAAGAAATGTTCCTAAAATCCAGACGAGTACTCAAGGCTTCCAACAGGGCCCTCCAGAATTAGGATGTAAACATCAAACTTTGATCAGAGATGATTTATAACAGTTTACCATGCTTCGAATTTCAAGGAAAAGTCTTTCTTTGTGACGACCAAACATAATCAAGGTCTTAAACGAATATCACTTACCTTCACAATAATATTCAGACAACCCCTTTTTTATAAGGTCTTTCTTCAAGACGATCAAACATAACCAAAATTTTAAACGGATGTCACATAACTTCAGCGTAATACTCCAATAATCGTTTACTTCGTGCATAACAGAGTCACTGCATAATCTATACTTTCACCAATCTCGCGGTCACCTTTCTTTTAAATTTCGTAGCACCTTTATTCGATTTTTAGCAAAAAATATTCCCAACATAAACATTATCATCGAATAACCTTACGTGAAATCATACATCAGTTACCTTGCATAATCAAGCATTTATTCTAAATCTGTTTCAAACCTTCTTCTTCTTTTTCATGCATTAACCATATCAGGTTCTTTATCCAAATTCAAATCCATCACGTTAATCCAATTCATAGACGAATGTTACAAACATTCTTTGCTAGCACAAATTGAGCTATAATAGACAGAATGATTAGGTACACTTATTGCATGAAAGGGTTCAACATCAGAGTCTTGGCACTGAGGAGTACGGTTATGATCTAGGGGCATGCACAGACCAAACACCCTATGACAGACGATCGGCCGATCTACCCAGAATGACCAACTCTAAGCTCTGATACCACTAAATGTAACCCCCTTAGACCCACCTATGCGTTACAACGGATCCTAGGAAGTCACATTAGGGTCACAAGAGCGACCCACAGTAAAAATATACGTAAAAACTTTTTTTTTCTCAAAACACTTATTAACTGTAAAACCAACTTCTCTTTTAAAATATCATTTCGGGATGTCATTTAAACACATAATAAAAACTTTAGAAAATGCTTTACAAATACTATCATAGAACAATACATGACATACATGCCCACTAACTATACAGTACCGTACTCAGAAAGCAACGCCGAGAGAACTCCGAACACTGATGTCAAACGTTATACCATGATATATCCCTTTAACCTGCGATGGTAAAAACAACGTGAGCTTGAAAAAGCTCAGTAATACAAAACTACCAAAAGATGCTATAAGCTCATGCAGATATATGGTAGGCATAACATTTTTAGGATGTTCCACGTAGTAACAGTCTCCATTTCTGTTCTACTATTTCGAGGTAGCATCATACTCGAGAATATCGATACTTGCTCTTTATTCATACATCGAGAATTAGACGATAATTATATAGGCTGGTAACATACGAGGTAAGAATCAGAGAGTTTGGTGCCTAGTGTGTTCCAACGGTGCATCATTAATGCATGAAATATAATAATGCAGTAAACCTTTTTATTTCAAATACATTTGCTTCAGGTAGCAGTAAAATTCATTTTAATTCTTTATTTACCCTCCAACCATACTCCATTATTTAGTTTCCCCCAGTGCGGTATCATGTACAGGCATTAACCCGAGCCCATTGGGCATGGGTACCATCCTAAGGATATACCTTAGAATACGGGCGGCCCTTGCCGAAGCATAGGAACCGAAAACGGGCGGACCTGCCCGAAGCCTAGGATCCGAAAACGGGCGGACCTGGCCGAAGCCTAGGATCCGAAAACGGGCGGACTTACCAGCTGGATCAGGGCTGAGCCGTAGGTAACTTCGTATCATGTCCCAATTACCCCAGTGAATCAGATCATCATTAGTTCATTAATCAATAACTGTATTATTTTTTTAGTGACACATTATCCATATAGCTTGTTTACCATATCGGGTGCATATGCATAGATCATAAATATAGTACGGTCATGCTTAATTATAAAACATGTCATGTGAGTCCAAATATGTCAATCAAGTGCACGTGATCGGTATCATAACATGTAAAACAGTATGGAAAACAGTCGTGTGGCACACATGGAACACACTAGGTGGAACAATTTATTCCTTGGAGATATTTGACATTTACGGAAGAGAACACATTAAACTTTTGACAATTGAACGGATCTTTGAAACAAGGCCCCTATTAAAAGAGGGGTTTGTACTAACGGTTCAAACCAGATAGTCAAAAGATGATACATCAAGATCTTGAGAGTTTAGGCATATCATGAGTGATTTAGCCATTTAAGCCTACCAGGGGCATTATGATCATTTTATCATACACGGGCATTTTGGTAATTTATACCAACAAGGCGTAAACGGTAGCTCAGAAATTCTACTTGTTCATCAGGTATCCAACCAGACATTCATAGATTTCTACGTCAAGACCTTTCACTATATCAGATACGTTCGGGACTATTTTGATTACTTTGGCCAACGAGGGCATTTTGGTCATTTAATATCAGGGGTGATTTTTTAACTTAGCTCGATCATGAGGAATTTATGATTTACAGTAATTAAGATTTCCATAAGTTTATCGAGCCTCCAGAACCATTCGAACTAACATATTCCAACCTTGTAGTACTAACCAACCCTTCTGATGCATTCAACTGTATCGTATATCTGAACGGTTGCTTTCATATTTCACTACAAGACTTGCCACGGAATAGTCGAACTAATACTCTGTACGGGAAGACTTCCACCCTTATATTAATATCAAGAGTGTTTGACGTACGTAAGTCATGCTTCAACCCTTGAGGGCATTTCAATCATTCTAAAACTCAGGATATCCATCATTTCTGTCGATTGAACCATTTATTGTATTTCAATCATTTAAATATTCGTGGGTGTCTCAGCCATTCCAGAAATTTCGGTACCTCCAGCCACTTCATTCATTTCAGAACTCAAGGGTTTATCCATCCTTCCAGTTAATTGCAAACCTCGATGTCCGAGAATACTTCATCCCTTTTTGTCAATACAATCATTTCGATTAATTTTAACCATAATAGTATTTCCAATACTTTTAGCCATTTCAATCAATTCAATATTCTGAGTCGCTTGATTAATTCGGAGGCATGGATAGTTTCCCGTAAATTTACATTCGGAGATTTATTCCAAATTCAAAGAAACCTAACACCTTACAATCTCGAAGGTTTAATTCTTGTTTTCCATAACTTTACAAGTAGATCGAGGTTTCCAGACGAATCGAGTTGTTTTACCATATCCACTGTAGATTCCTAGATCTCTTCCAATTCCAAGGATATTTTAGTCATTCTCATACTTTAAGGGCATTTTCATAATTTTATATCCAAATATTTTTAACATTGATCACTTGACACTAATAGTCGGATTTGGAGATTAATTGTCTTATTAATTACTTATTAAACTCCATATCCTTCTGATTTATTGATCTTCTTATTCGAGCATTGCAATCTTATCTAGAATATCATACTCGTTTCCATATTCGGTTTGACTAGAGCAAAATTAACAGTACTTATCATCATTTTTATGCATGCATTAACAAATACCAACATGCTCATAAAGCATACAAGAGGTAGTAGTGTATTACCTTTAATACTTACTACATCGGTCGACCATGATACCCCGTTCGATCACTCTCGAACCCGAATGCGACGTCCTCAACATCCCAAATACAAGGAACTTTGAATACCCCGAAACGGAAATGGAAACCGAAACCGACGTAGTCCCGACGACGACTCCAACGACGGCGGACGGTCGATCAACAGGCATGGTTTTGCTCACTACGCGACGGGGAGTGCAACGGTGGCCTTTGCATCTTGATCGGACGGGAAATGTGGTCAAAAATCACACCGGAAGTTGAAGGGAGGCTTTTGGTTTTCCGTCGGGCTTCAATCGGAGATTAACGGCAAACGGTGGCCCATATTTGCGCGTGGTGGCCAGGGGTGTGGTCACGAGGGGGAGCCGGCCACGTTGTCACTGGCGGTGCACAACACCGACGAGCGGTGGAGGAGATCAGGTGGACGGTCGGTGGTGGGAGATGAACGGTTATGAGAGGATGAAGGTTCTGGATTCTTAGACAAGTGGGGCATTAATTTTACGATAAGGAGGGTAGTTGATAATATATCAGACTTGGTTTATTTATTTAATTTTATTACCCAAAAAGATTTAGCTCAAAAGAATTTTCTTAGCCTATTCTAACAAAGAAATCGATTAGCCCAACTGGTTTAGATGCAGATCTTTACAACTAAAGGTCAAGGGTTTAATCCCCTTTGGTTGCATATTTTTTTTACACAATTTCTTCCATATATAGCTTTAACTATTTAATTAATTTGAGGGTGTTACACAATAGTTGTTTCAATACGGCCCCTTAATTTTTCGAAACACCTTCCCGTGTTTCGATACAGTCCCCTTGTTACACATAACGACTCTTTCTTTTTAGAGGTTGTTTCGATACATGGCCACATGTTCCGATACGGGTAGTTGCAGAACTACATTTATGGATGGAAGTGAGAGCCCCAACAGCTCTATTGATGATCTCAACCACCCAAACGACTAGAAATCAATGAGAAGGTATAAAAGCAAGCCTTAAAAGCACCAACAACAACTATGAACCTAAAAGCAACATCCAAGCAATCAAATCCAAACCTTTGAGCATAAGTGTCAAATTCTTGTACCTAACTCATTTGGAGTTCTTTATTGTAAATCTTTTTAGAGTTTGGGGAGTGTTATTTGTAATTGGGTAAACAATTAGCCATTGAGAGTTACTTTTAAAGTTTGTCTATCTTTCTCTTGTAAAGAGTGTTCTTGGGTCAATCTTTGGGTAGAAAGATTGATCGGTTTGTAAGGTTTCCTCCTAAGCCGAGAAAAGGGGACAAATTCAAGTTAGTGAATTGTTGAAATCCTTAGTACGGTGCTGAGGTAGTTGATGTAGTGCTTATTCGAAGCTTGAACCACTCTAAATTGCGTTGTCTTCATCTTTTAAATTTCCTACTTGCAACCTTCAATTTTTATTCTACCAATTCACCCATCTTTTGGTGTTTAGCCATTGTTTGATCAACTCAAAAATTGGTATTAGAGCTACACTTATTGGAAGGACTAACATCCTCTTGAGTAGATCTTGGAGGAGTTTGATCAATCGCACTTCAATGAACATTGTGCTATGGCATCCACCTCCGGCTAAAACCTCTTCGAGTATCTATCTATCACCAAACCAAACGATTACATGGTTTGGGACGTGGTAGAAGACAGTCTTTCTTTTTCGATGAAGAGAGTCGGTGAAGGAAGGCTTGTTCCGAAGATGAAAAGCTGAAATGACCGATAAAGATAGAAGATGTTTGCAAGTCAACGACAAAGCCTTGCACATGATATTTTGTGCTCTCAGTCCCGACATATACTCAAAGGTGTCTTCAATCGAAAGTGCCAAAGAAGTGTGGGACACTCTAGAGACTACATATGAAGGAACAAGTGACGTTAAAGAGACGAAGACCGGGTTGCTCAATTTGAGTTATGAAAACTTCAAAATGGAAGTCGAAAAAAGTGTCTCCAATATGTTTGATCGGTTCTCGGTCATCGTCAACGAACTAAAGGGCTTCAGTGAAGTTATTCCCGAAGAAAAGCTAGTTCGACTTCTACTCTACTCTCTTCCGGAGTCTTGGGATGGTAAGAGGACGACCATCATCGAAACTCAAGATTTGAAGACTCTAAAGTTAGACGCCCTTGTTTGATCTCTACTCACCCATGTGATCATAAAGCAAGGGAGAGAAGAAGAAAAGAAGGTAGAGAAGAAAGAGGTTGAAAAGAAGAAGCTAGGAATCACACTCAAAGCTTCATACAACGAAAGTGATTCTAGTGAGGAGGATGAAGAAGAGATGGCCATGTTGGCCTAACGATTCACTCGATTCATGAAGTCCAATCGAGGAAGAAAATTCAATAGAATAAGGGACTTCAAGAATAGAGGAAAAGAGGAAGAAAAGGACCAACTCACTTGTTATGAGTAAGTAGCCCGGCCATAACCGAACCAATTGCCCTCAATTGAGGAAGAAGAGCTTTGGGAAGAAGAACAAGCTCAAAGCTCAAATGGCAATTTGGAGTGACGAGGAGTCATCTGAGAAAGAGGAGGAAGTGGCCAATCTTTGCCTCATAGCCTTTAAGGAGGATCATATGGTAAACTCTAACTCATCTCTTACTTATAATGAATTATATAATGAATATGATGAGTTACAAAATGTTTACGATAAATTGGTTGAAAAATACAAGGAGTCCATTTTGAAAAATAAGAAAATCATTTCCGATTTAAAACTTCAAAATGAATCTTTTTCTAAAACCAATTCCGAATTGGAAAAGAAAGTTTTATACTTGTTAAATATTTCTAATGAACTTAAAAAGAAGAAAAAATAGACCAAGAAAAAATTCTTTCCGATTTCCAAGATTATCACACAAAGGAAGTGGATAATCTCAAAAATTCTATTACTATTGGGAAACATGCTCTTGAAAAGGGAAATTCTTTAAAAACCCAATATGTTAAGAGAAAAACATTTTACCCCAAACAAAGAAGTCTTCAAAAGCAATCTAAAGTTAAAAGAATTAGGAGTGTATGGGTTCCCAAGGAACTCATAATTTCTAATAATGTAAATGCAATTGCTTCTTGGATTCCTAAGGGGACCAAGCTTTTCAGAGCTAACTCTCACGGACACAAATCATTTTGGGTACCAAAAATCAAAGCTTAATCTCTTTGTTTGTAAGGGGAGCAATGCTTCAAGGTGAAAGCTTCAAGTAAAAACACGTGATACCTTGATAGTGGTTGCTCGAGGCACATGACCAGAGACACAAGTAGATTCTTGGAGCTTAAACCAAAAAATGGAGGAATTGTGACATTTGGTGACAACTCCAAAGGCCACATTGAAGGTATAGGCTCCATTGGTAATCTCTCATCTGCATTTATTAAAAATGTTTTATATGTCAATGCTCAAAAACATAATCTATTGAGCATTAGTCAACTTTGTGACAAAGGGTTTGATGTTTATTTTGATAAAAATGGGTGTATAATTGTGAACATTAAAACAAATAAAATAATGCTCATTGGTCATCGCATAGGAAACATTTATATGGTGCATTTAGATGACATACATTCATCCCATGCATGTTTAGTTGCACATGATGAGAATGATGCATAGTTGTGGCATAAGAAACTAGGGCATGCTAGTATAAGTGTTTTAGAAAAATTGTTTCCCAAAATCTAATTAGAGGTTTACCCAAACTAAAATTTTCATTAGATAAAATATGTGATGCTTGTGCTAAGGGTAAACAAAAGAGAACCTCATTTAAACCCATTAATGATGTTTCGACTAGTAGGGTGTTACAATTAATCCAAATGGATTTATTTGGGCCTATTAGAACTATGAGCTTGGGTGGTAAGTCATATGCATTTGTATTGGTAGATGACTTTTCTAGATACACTTGGGTTCTATTCTTAAGTACTAAGGATGATGAAGCTTTAGAAAATTTCATCACATTTACAAAAGTTACCCAAAATGATCTTGATCTTAAAATCTCACATATTAGAAGTGATCATGGAACCGAGTTTCCAAATATGGGTTTTGAAGATTTTTCTAATGAAAATGGGTTTAGCTATAATTTTTTGGCTACTTGCACTCCTTAACAAAATGGGGGTATTTGAGAGGGAAATAGAACTTTAGAAGATATGGCTAGGACCATGCTTTGTGAAAAAAAATTACCTAAGTATTTTTGGGCGGAAGCCACTAATACAGCTTGTTATATTACTAATAGAGTAATGATTAGGCTTATTTTAAAGAAAACATCTTATGAGATTTTGAAATCCAAAAAGCCTAACATTAGATATTTCCACCCTTTTGGTTGTAAATGTTTTGTTTTAAACAATGGAAAAGGCAACATAGGAAAATTTGATGCTAAAAGTGATGAAACAATATTTTTAGGTTATTCCCTAAACTCTAAAGCCTACTGGGTATTTAATAAAAGAACTTTGGTTGTTGAAGAGTCTATACATGTTGTTTTCGATGATAACCTCCTTCCGAGGAAGAAATCTTGTGAGGATGATAATGATAATGATAATGTATGGATCTGTAACGCCCTGGTTTTGGGCCTAGATGTTTTGGACATTGGACCGGACCGGTCAAAAAACAGTTCGAATCGCGTTAGGTGATTTAAGGAAATCAAGGATCGGGATAGGATAAAAATATGGTAAAATTGCTAAAATCATGTTTAAGAGGTTGGTCAAATCAATTTTACAAAAAGAGTTTCGGAAGTAATACATTTTGGGTAGTGACCAAAATGTAAAGTTTCAAAACTGTGGACAAATGCAATTTTTAAAAGAGGAGCCAAAATCTTAGAATCTTTAGGGAGCTTTATGGCAATTTAGCCTTTCCTTAATATGACATGTGTTTTAAAAGGATTTTAAAGTGATTTAATAAAAGGGTTTTTATTTAATTAAAATTAATAAATAAGAAAAACATTTTCAGCCAAACATCATTTTAACTCATTTTCTCCGTAATTATTTTCTCCCAAACACTCTCTCATTATTTTCCAAATCAATTTCAAGATTTCTCTTCAAGATTTCCAAGTTTTGTGAAGCTAAAACTTGTCATTCATTGAGGAAAGCAAGGATTGGAGGTAAATCCCATTCTCAACCTTCAATCTAGGTTATTTATTGAAATTTACAAGATCTTTGGCTTCTAATTAATGTTTTTGGTTGAGTTTTCATTATAGTTTCGATTTGAGATTGAAATCTTGCAAAAATATGATGAAACTCTTGATTTTCGGACTTGTTTTGTTAAGCTTTGTTTTGGATTGATTTTAATTGAGTTTTGAGATGGTTAATATGTTGAAAAGAGGTTTTGTTGATATAGATCCCGAAATCCTTGAGATCCTTAAGTTTCTTGATAGTTCTTGTTGGGTTTTTGAGGTGAAATGATGAAGTAATGCTTGCTGGAGGTAAAAGGATGGGTTTAGGTTGATTTT
>BSYR01000026.1:69592500-69780000 GCA_030270665.1 Hibiscus trionum | reverse complement strand
ATAAAAGGATGGAAGTGTAAGGGATACATGGAGCTACGGCTCAGGGCTACGGCTCATTTATGATTTATGATATGGTGTACAGGGAATCCGCGTATCCAATGGTACCAATATAATATGTGTTCGATATGTTATACCATGACATGTTTATGATAAGATATATGATTATATTATGTTATGTTAGTGATATGGATATCTGATCATGTTATGCTTATACTGTTATAAAAGCATGCAAATAAGTTAGATTAATTTATATTTAATCATGACACTCATATTATTGTTAATTCATTTACATGACTACCTCACTAGGCTATGTAAGCCTAACATACGTGTCTCATGCATTTTCAGGACCCTGATAGATTTCCAACCTTTGATCGTGTGGTGCAGTTGCAAGTCACATCTCTACCTTATGTGTATGATATCTTTCATGAACTCCTAGTAAAGTGGCATATGATCCAACTTTTGTATAAATTGTGTTTTGTAATTTAATAATGTGGTTTTATTTTAGTAATTTAGAAAAGTCCTATTAAATAAATGTTAGAACAATAATAATGATAGATACGAATAATTTTCTAATAAGAATGATTAGAAAGGACTCTAAGATTTTTGTAAGTTGTTAGGCTCATTTAAATATGTAAAGAATTTTAGTAAGATAATAAAAAGAAATAGATTTGAATATTTTACAAAATAGTCACTAAATATTGCATCGTCTAATCAGGTAGATAAATAACCTCCGATAGTAATGAGGTTTTACAGGCTAATAACTAGTAAGTTTAATTTCAGTATATTTTCACGAAATTCAGATAAAGACCTTTAATTTGTGAAAATTACAATTTAGTCCCTAAGTTTGAAAAAGTTTAAAATTGACCCCAATTGAGTAAGTTGTTAATAAGTTGAGTGTTAAGTCTTAAAAGAGATTAATAAAATATTACGAAATGATTTTTTTGAACTTTGAATTTATGTCTCCGATCTCCGCATCGTTTCCGGTAGCGCTCTCCGACCCGGTTCTCTACCAGGCCGGGAAGGGGGTGTTACATTTGTGGTATCAGAGCTAGAGTTTAGTCGATTCTAGGACTAACCAGGCATTCGTTAACGAGTCTATGTCTCATATGCCACTTAGGAGTTGATTAAATATGTATTTTGTGACTTGCAACTTACACGATTTAATTCTTATGTGTGTCTAGACCCAAAATGACCGCTCCTACTATTAGGAAAGAAACAAATGAGACCGAACATGATTCCTCTTCCACTCGAGGGGAAAATGTGAGGCCAGAACCAAGTACCGAACAAGTGGCTCAGAATGATCCACCTCATCTTCCACCTATGTTGTCGGCTCAACAAGACTATTTGATGTCTATGGCCGACATGATAAAACAAGTAGTGGTGTCTCTTCGACAAGAAGCACATTCCTCATCTGCTGAAGCTGCTCAGCAGATCTCTCGAGCTCCAATAGATAAGCTAAAACGTTATCAAGTTTATACATTTACTGGCCAAGATCTGGATAATCCTGAAATCGCAGAATATTGGCTAGAAAATACTTTGAAAGTAATCAACAAGCAACTAAAGTGCCCCGAGGAGCATAAGTTGGAGTGTGCCTTAGCCCTGATTACAGATGAAGCACAAAGCTGGTGGCACACTGTAACTCTCACTGTACCCGAACATAAAGTAACCTGGGAATTTTTCCTCCAGGAGTTTCGTAAAAAGTATATTAGTGAGCATTACCTCGCTGAAAGACGTAAAAAGTTCCTCCATTTGAAGCAAGGAGGAAGGCCAGTGGAGCAGTACATTCATGATTTCTGCAAGTACGCTAGATATGGTACTGATATCATCCACACTGAAAAAGAAAAATGTAGAATGTTCATAGATGGCCTCTGCGATGAATTACGTCCTCTTTTTGTTGCTCTGGAAATCGAGGATTTTCAAATTCTGGTGAATCGAGCCATTGCAACTGAAGCTTCTCAAAGAGCCTCGGAAAGAAGGAAGGGAAACCAAGCTCGACCTGATAAAAGATTCCGAGAAGATTCCAAACCTCCTCTATCTCAAAAAAGAGGAAGACAATGGGACCAAAGGTCATCTGCCAATCAACAGCTACCTAACTCTAATTATGTCTCTCAATTTCCATCTGGTGGGACCACTGTTACGCGTACGACCTCAATAAACAGTACAGGAGGCTCTGCCAAAAGTTCTCAGATCCCTCTGTGTAATTTTTGTCAAAAGAGACATTTGGGACAGTGCCGTAAACAGTCAGGTTCTTGTTACCTGTGCGGAGAACCTGGTCATTTCATCCGACAATGCCCCCAAAATCCACAAGCCCCTACCTCTATAGCCTCTCATAACGTTCCAGTAAAAGGGAGGGGATTAAATCAAGCACCGTCTGGTTCTTCCGGAAGGCCCCATAACAATAATGCTCCTTCAGGAAGCCGAAATCTAAAGACCTCAGCCCAGATGTACCACGTTCGAGGACGCGAACAAGAAGACGACCCTGATGTTGTTGCAGGTATGGTGGAGTTAGGTTCTGAATTTGTTTATGCTTTGATAGATCCAGGCTCCACGCATTCCTTTATTAGTGAACCTTTGATTGAAAAATATGCCTTAAAATATGATCATGTTGCTTCTGAAATACTTGTGTCAAACCCATTAGGAGATAGTGTAGCAATCCAAAAGATCTGTAGATCTTGTCCCCTAAAAATCCAAGGAATTCCTTTTCCGGCCAATTTGATGGTCTTACCCTTTAATGAGTTCGACCTTATCCTTGGTCTAGATTGGCTAGCTGAACATCAAGCATGGGTAGATTGTTCTAAAAAGAAATTATATCTCCGTGGTCTAGGTAGAGAAAGCATCACCTTGATGAAATCTAAATGTCAGAGTAGTCTTATGTGTGCCTTAGAATCTAAGAAGGAATTGAAGCCTGAAGATATATCCATAATAAAAGATTTTCCTGACGTATTCCCTGAAGAACTTCCGGGACTCCCTCCTGTACGTGAAGTTGAGTTTGGGATAGAAGTTCAACCTGGAACTACTCCAATTTCTATCGCTCCATACAGAATGGCTCCAATAGAGTTAAAGGAATTGAAGGCCCAAATCCAAGACCTTGAAAGTAAGGGGTTTATTCGACCGAGTTCCTCACCCTGGGGAGCACCGGTTTTATTTGTGAAGAAGAAAGATGGATCGATGCGCTTATGCATCGACTATCGACAACTGAATAAAGTAACAATAAAAAATAAGTACCCGCTTCCTAGAATAGACGACCTATTTGATCAACTAAAGGGTGCTTATGTCTTTTCTAAGATAGACCTCCGATCTGGTTACTATCAAATGCTCGTGAAGGAATCAGATGTTTCAAAAACAGCCTTCCGAACCAGATATGGTCATTACGAATTCTTGGTGATGCCTTTTGGGCTCACCAATGCTCCTGCAGCCTTTATGGATTTGATGAACCGAATATTTCGACCTTATCTTGATAAATTTGTCGTTGTCTTCATAGACGACATTTTGATCTATTCGAAAGATTCTGTTACTCACAAAGAACATCTTCGGATTGTACTCCAAACCCTCCGTGAAAAACAGCTCTATGCCAAATTTAATAAATGCGAGTTTTGGCTGACCGAAGTATCTTTTCTCGGTCATGTGATATCTTCCGCGGGAATTCAAGTGGACCCAAAGAAGATTCAAACCATTCTCGAATGGATACCCCCGAAAAACGTGGGAGAAATTCGTAGTTTCCTGGGTCTTGCAGGATACTATCGTAGGTTCGTTAAGGGGTTCTCCTTGATTGCTTCACCCCTAACGAAGCTTCTCCGCAAAGACATTCCTTTCATGTGGACAGTGGACCAACAACGGAGTTTTGACCAGCTTAAACAAATCCTCACCCACGCTCCTGTCCTAGTACAACCGGAACCAGGAAAAGATTTCACAGTATACAGCGATGCATCCCATCAAGGACTGGGCTGTGTCTTGATGCAAGAAGGTAAAGTTATAGCCTATGCCTCACGTCAACTCAAACCGCATGAGCTTAATTATCCAACTCATGACCTTGAGCTAGCTGCGGTTGTGTTCGCACTAAAGATCTGGCGACATTACCTCTATGGTGAAAAGTGTTATCTTTTTACTGACCACAAAAGCCTGAAATACCTTTTGACCCAAAAAGAATTAAACCTTCGTCAACGTCGTTGGATGGAGCTTTTGAAAGATTATGATTTGGTAATTGATTACCATCCCGGTAAAGCAAATGTGGTGGCGGACGCTCTTAGCCGGAAGCCCACTTCTTCTCTTAGATGTTTAAACGCTCACTTTCGGCTCATGAAGCGTGGCAAGATATTAGCCGAGCTCAGGGTACAATCGACCATTGTGTCCCTGATTAAAGCACTTCAAGAAGATGATGAGGAGTTGCAACCTATTTTAGCCCGAATCAAGGATGAACCGGACCCTGATTTTGCCATAAATTCTGACGGCTTGTTATGCTTTCGTAATCGTATATGTGTTCCAAACAATGATGATCTTCGGAACCAGATCCTGCGTGAAGCACATGCTAGCCCTTTTTCTATTCACCCCGGAGCTGTTAAGATGTACAAGGATCTAAAAGAGATCTACTGGTGGTCCGGTATGAAAAGTAAAATCACAGATTTTGTAGCAAGGTGTTTGACTTGTCAACGGGTTAAAGCCGAACATAAAGTACCGACGGGACTCCTTCAAACCATTGAGCTGCCACAGTGGAAGTGGGAACGTATCACTATGGATTTTGTAAGCGGATTACCTCCGACTCCAAAGAAAAACAACGCAATCTGGGTCATCGTAGATCGATTTACCAAGTCAGCTCACTTTCTTCCTGTAAGAATGGACTTCAGCTTATCCAAGCTAGCAGAGTTGTATATCAGCGAAGTTATACGCTTGCACGGAGTTCCAACATCAATAATTTCTGATCGAGACCCACGGTTTGCATCCCGATTTTGGAGAACCTTACAGGAGGCATTGGGAACTAGAGTACATCTCAGTACTGCATTCCATCCCCAAACCGATGGCCAATCTGAAAGGGTTATTCAGATTCTGGAAGATATGCTCCGAGCCTGCATTATTGACTTTGGGAAAAATTGGGAGAAATCCCTACCCTTAGTGGAATCTTCCTATAACAATAGTTATCAGTCGTCTATTCAGATGGCTCCTTTTGAAGCATTGTATGGCAGAAAATGCAGAACTCCTCTGTGTTGGTCCGAACTTGGTGAAAACAAGGTGTTGGGACCACAATTGCTCAGAGAAACAGAAGAGAAAGTTCAAATCATTCACTCTCGATTGAAACAAGCTTTTGATAGGCAGAAAGCTTACGCTGATCTAAAACGAAGAGACATTCAGCATAATGTGGGAGACAAAGTCTTTCTTAAAGTCTCTCCATGGAAGAAAGTATTTCGGTTTGGAAAGAGGGGAAAACTCAGTCCTCGTTTCATTGGACCTTTTGAAATTACTGAAAGAATTGGCCCAGTAGCTTATCGACTTGCACTTCCTAGCGAGTTCGATAAAATCCACAATGTCTTCCACGTGTCAATGCTCAGAAAGTATAGATCCGATCCATCTCATATCTTAGAGCCGGAAGAATTAGAGCTGAATCCTGACTTGTCTTACGAAGAGGAACCAATTCAGATTCTGGATAGAGAAATCAAAAGACTAAGAAACAAAAATGTTGCATTGGTTAAAGTCTTGTGGAGAAATCACAAGAGGGAAGAGGCAACATGGGAACCTGAGGACACGATGAAAAAGCAATATCCTCATCTGTTCGATTCAGGTAAAAATTCGAGGACGAATTTTCTTAAGGGGGGGTGAGTTGTCACATCCCAAAAACCGGTCTAGTAGAAATTAGGTTCGAAATTTTTATTCGGTTTATTATTATTTTATGGAGTAAGTAAAAATTTATTATTATTTTATGTAGTAGTTAAAATTATTATTATTTTATGGAGTAGATATGGAGTAGTTAAAATTATTATTATTTTATGGAGTAGATATGGAGTAGTTAAAATTATTATTATTTTATTATAAAAAAAAGGAAAAAAAAAAGAAAAAGAAAAGGAATAGTTCACCGAAGTAGTATAAAAGGGGAAGAGAATTGAGTGATTTTACACGGCAATTGAAGAAAACAAATCAGTAGGTTACGATCCAATGTTTGATTGGTAGTCTGATATTTTCGATATAGTAATATCAAATTTCTGCCGACGACGGGGTAAGCTCAAATCTCTAGTTAGATTAAGTTTCGGTATCGAGTTTGATTAATATTTTTATATATATTCGATACTGTCTTATTATTTTAATTAATTTTTATCGTAGTACACGAGGTCGATTCAGATCAACTTTCAAGCCCAATAAATAAAAATAAAGCATCGGTCTGTCAAGGTGAGTGTAGATGCATTTGTCTCGGGTGACACGGTGTCATTCCGATATTTTTTTTATGTTCTGATATGTGGGTATAGTCGTGTCAGGGGTAGGCTCGGTGCCTTCCTATTGCATTAATTATGAATTTATTTGCATCTGGTAAGTACCCTGCATTATTTTGATATGCTTAAAAAATGATTATAATATGCTACATGTATATGAAAATAATATGAAATATTATCTGATATGGAGCTACGGCTCATCTTGCTATTTGATATGATATGATCTGAAAATCATGGACTATGTGAAATTATGTGTATTTATGGACGTTGGATACAATTGGCATGCCATAGGAATATTCGAGCTCACCATGTAAGGGAGGACTACGGTCCAGGGCTACGGCCTATATGTGGGAGATAAAAGGATGGAAGTGTAAGGGATACATGGAGCTACGGCTCAGGGCTACGGCTCATTTATGATTTATGATATGGTGTACAGGGAATCCGCGTATCCAATGGTACCAATATAATATGTGTTCGATATGTTATACCATGACATGTTTATGATAAGATATATGATTATATTATGTTATGTTAGTGATATTGATATCTGATCATGTTATGCTTATACTGTTATAAAAGCATGCAAATAAGTTAGATTAATTTATATTTAATCATGACACTCATATTATTGTTAATTCATTTACATGACTACCTCACTAGGCTATGTAAGCCTAACATACGTGTCTCATGTATTTTCAGGACCCTGATAGATTTCCAACCTTTGATCGTGTGGTGCAGTTGCAAGTCACATCTCTACCTTATGTGTATGATATCTTTCATGAACTCCTAGTAAAGTGGCATATGATCCAACTTTTGTATAAATTGTGTTTTGTAATTTAATAATGTGGTTTTATTTTAGTAATTTAGAAAAGTCCTATTAAATAAATGTTAGAACAATAATAATGATAGATACGAATAATTTTCTAATAAGAATGATTAGAAAGGACTCTAAGATTTTTGTAAGTTGTTAGGCTCATTTAAATATGTAAAGAATTTTAGTAAGATAATAAAAAGAAATAGATTTGAATATTTTACAAAATAGTCACTAAATATTGCATCGTCTAATCAGGTAGATAAATAACCTCCGATAGTAATGAGGTTTTACAGGCTAATAACTAGTAAGTTTAATTTCAGTATATTTTCACGAAATTCAGATAAAGACCTTTAATTTGTGAAAATTACAATTTAGTCCCTAAGTTTGAAAAAGTTTAAAATTGACCCCAATTGAGTAAGTTGTTAATAAGTTGAGTGTTAAGTCTTAAAAGAGATTAATAAAATATTACGAAATGATTTTTTTGAACTTTGAATTTATGTCTCCGATCTCCGCATCGTTTCCGGTAGCGCTCTCCGACCCGGTTCTCTACCAGGCCGGGAAGGGGGTGTTACACTACCTGGGTGTCACGCATCGTTGCCCCCATCCAACCCTTACCCCGCGGGGAACCGGTTGAGGTGTGGGCGGACAATGGCCAGCCGCGGGCAGTGGGCAAAACGACCCTCCCCCACTCCGTCCCTCCCCTCCCATCTCCCTCCATAGGGAAAATTCGATATAACTAATGTCTCGGTCGGGTGACTAGGTGGTTGGACGTCACCGCCCCCACCACCGCCGCCGGAAAGCTTCCACGGTGGATGGCCTTGAGGCCTAAAATCGCGATCGTCCCTCCCCATTCCTTCTCAACTTGGAAAACATCGGTGAAGATAAAAGAATGACGGCTTGGTTACGGGAACAATTCCCCGAGTCGCCCCTTCGTAAAATAGCACTCCCAAGGGTAGTGAGGCATTTACTTAAAACGGACCCATCTAGGCACTTGTGGTGCCAAAGCCTCGAACCCTACCGTGCTTGGGAAAAAAGTGTCCACGTTTCAGACATGGCTCCCACGGGGCCCTTGGGGTGCGGCAACCAAGCACCCCATCGGTAAGATGAACGCACTAGGGTGTGGGAGCCTCGAACAACATCGGGCGGTCGAAGGCCCTACGGTGCGGAAACCCCGCACACCATTGGGAGGTCCAAGGCCCTTGGGTGGCCACCATCAGGGTGCTGAGAAAAGGTGTCCCCATTTCAGACATGGCACCCACGTGGCCTTTAGAGTGCGGCAGCCAAGCACCCCATCGGCGGGATGAACGCACCAGGGTGTGGGAGCCTCGCACACCATCCCGGTGAACTAGACCCTTCTATGCGGGAGACTCGGTCACCTCGGGCCCTTGGGGTGCGGCAGCCAAGCCCCCCATCGGTGGGAGGAACGCACTAGGGTGCGTGAGCGTCGCACACCATCGGGGTGAGCCAGGCCCTTGGGTGCGGGAGCCTCGGTCACCATCGAGAGGATGGGCACTTGTGTGCGAGAGCCTCGCACACCATCGGGGTGGACCAGGCCCTTGAGTGGGGGAGCCTCGGTCACCATCAGGAGGATAGGCACTTGGGTGCGGGAGCCTCACACACCATCGGGGTGAACCAGGCCCTTGGGTGCGGGAGCCTCGGTCACCATCGGGAGGATGGGCACTTGGGTGCGGGAGCCTCGCACACCATCGGGGTGAACCAGGCCCTTGGGTGCAGGAGCCTCGGTCACCGTCGGGAGGATGGGCACTAGGGTGCGAGAGCCTCGCACACCATCGGGGTGAACCAGGCCCTTGGGTGCAGGAGCCTCGCACACCATCGGGAGGATGCCGACACTAGGGTGCAGAATCCCTGCACACCATCGGGAGGTCCTAGGCCCTTGGGTGCGGAATCCCCGCACACTATCGGGAGGTCCTAGGCCCTTGGGTGCAGGAGCCTCGCACACCATCGGGTGAACCAGGCCCTTGGGTGCGGGAGACTCGCACACCATCGGGAGGATGCCGACACTCCCTTGGGTGCGGGAGCCTCGCACACCATCGGGAGGATGCCGACACTCCCTTGGGTGCGGGAGCCTCGCACACCATCGGGAGGATGCCGACACTCCCTTGGGTGCGGGAGCCTCGCACACCATCAGGAGGACGCCGACACTAGGGTGCAAAATCCCCGCACACCATCGGGAGGTCCTAGGCCCTTGGGTGCAGGAGCTTCGCACACCATCGGGTGAACCAGGCCCTTGGGTGCGGGAGCCTCGCACACCATCGGGTGGATGTCGACACTAGGGTGCGGAATCCCCGCACACCATCGGGAGGATGCCGACACTAGGGTGCGGAATCCCCGCACACCATCGGGAGGTCCTAGGCCCTTGGGTGGCCACCCTCAGGGTGCTGAGAGAAAGTGTCCCCATTTCAGACATGTCAATGTCTACTGGGAGCAATGCTGAAAAGTTTTTTTAGCTCTTTAGGGGGAGTGATCCGCGACCCCCCCGGCACCCCCTAAGGTAAAGTACACAAATGATCACTAAACTATCCCTAAAAATTTAAAATGGTCACCAAACTTTTAAAAATTACATATTGATCAGTAAACTCTACTTTTTATTACAAAATGATCACGAGACCGTTAATTGTTGGGATACGTGACAATTTGTATAATAACATATTTAATCTTTAATATTTACACATTCAATCAATTTAGACATCAACAATAAGAGTTAAATTAGGAATAAATTGATTAAATGTGTCAATATGGAGGATTAAATGTTATATTATTCAAAATTTTGCAAGTGTCAGTCACCTAATTAACGACAATTAAAGTATCAGTGACTATTTTGTAACAAAAACTAAAGTTTAATACCCATTATGTAACATTTGAAAATTTAATGACCACTTTATATTTTTAGAGATAGTTTAGTGACTATTTGTAAACTTTACCCAAAATATTAATATCAATTTTAACGGTAACAAAGTTTCAGAAATTTAGAATTTGGAATTTGCTCTCACTCTCGCTCCCGTTCTCCCTCTTTCTCTCTATGGCTCTCGCATTTGGGACAAGAAAGAGCATAAAGAAGATGAGGTTTTGCAGAGTGTGGTTTATCTTTCCTATCTCCAATAATGGCTTCCGGTTCACATCAGGTTTCTCCTGAATCATATCTTTTCTAAAAGCGCTAATTTTCTTTTCACTTGATTTTGATTTTAAAATATCAAGATTTTGGTTTTAAAATATCAACATGTACTCTAGTTTCTTCTTCGAATAAGTTTCTTACTCATAAACTAGGAAGAAATTAGATTATCATCTTGTGTTTTATTTTGGAAAACTGATGCTCGCAAGAAAACCCCACCTGAGAAAAAAATTGGTAAGACAAAGGCATGGACTGGCATTTGTTTTTGTGTCTTTTTTTTTTTTTAATTTTTCTTGAGTTGTTTTCCTTTTGATTAATTGATGTTATTTTAAGAAATAAAAAAAAGATTAAAGAAACAGTAAAATGAAAATGACGGAAGAAGAAAAACTATTGAAGGAGGCAAAGAAATTGCCATGGGAAGATCGGTCGTTGCACAAACTGGAAGGTGAGGAACGAGGCTAACATTGATTTAGCGATAAGCGACATAGGTCAGTTTCTTTTCTCTTTTTGAAAATTTTGAACGACTCAGGTCTGGATTGGTGGATCTTTGTGATTTTCAAATGTACAACCCCGTTCTTCAAAAAGACAGTGGCGGATTCGAATGCTCCTGTGCCGGAGAAGGTGTTGGTTGCTTTCTTACAAGTGGCCGGCGCAGATTCCAAAAAGTGATGCCGTGTTAACTTTAAAATTTCTTTTGTGAAAAAAATATTATTTAGTGAATCTGCATTTTGTGAAGTTGCTTCCGATTTTGCCATCATGGCGAAATGTCTCACAGGCAGGCCTAAGACGGTTGAGAAGGCCCAGTCAGTGTTCATGCTCTAGGTAGAATTGGAGGATGTTGATGCTTTTCTAGTATGTTTGATAATTTATTAAAACAATTATTTTCCTTAAGCTATGTATGATCCAAATTAAAATTTGATTAATGTTGACTGAGTGGGTAGTAGGGAAAAAGTAGAAATAAGAGTTGGATTAAGAAGGGCATTATCGGATCTGTTACTCTCATTGCTGTGCATCGGGGTCCTTCATTTACTTTTGGTTTAATAATTAAAATGTGCTTTAGCTTTATTCCCTTGCCCTTTAACACTTAACAGTTATATTGAAATAAAAAACTTATTATTTTGTTCTGCTGCATGAAGAAAAAAGAGCCTAAAAACAAGAAAATTCTTTTTGAATCATTAGATGTTTGGTCTAACGACAACCTTTACTTACATCATCATCTTTGCATTCTTCCAATTCTTGTTGAAGCCCCTCCAGCGAAATATCATCACTACAAACAAGAAAAAGGAAATTAAAATCTCAATCATCCTAAGTTGTAAACAAGTCATTTTGTTTTCAAATTAAGAGTTCAAAGAAATTAAATCCCTAAAAAGAACCTGCTAGCATCTTCCTCAACAATCAAGTCTCCGACAAATGTCCCAAAATCAATGTGTGTATGCTAAGTTTCCTTAATATCTCTTTCTACCCAAATGCATTTGATGGATTTTAGGCTATATATCAAGCTGTTGTTAGAATTTATATGCTACTATGTTATTTTCATGTGGTTATTTTATATATAAAACTTATGATCTTCTTAAAATTGACCTGTCAAACTAAAAATCGCAGATTCAAGCCAAATCAATTCCACCACTTATGATTGGTAAAGATGTTCTTGGGGCTGCAAGGACGGGTTCTGGGAAAACCCTTGCTTTTTTAGTACCTGCTGTTGAGTTGTTATTTAATGTTCGATTCACTCCTCGTAATGGAACATGTGTTATCGTTATTTGTCCCACAAGAGAGCTTGCCATTCAGGTAAATATTTAAAACTCTTGATCATTCTTGTTGTTATCAATGTTTTTCTTTGGGTTAAAACTTATTTTCTTTTCCTGTAATTTCCACATGTCACTAAATAATTAATTAATTTTATTAAAATAAAATTAGGACTAAATTGATAGAGTATATAAGTAATAAGGACTAAATGTGTAATTATACCCTTTTTTTTTTAACTGCCACATCACTCTTCCGTTAACCTTTAACGGCTGGTGGTCACATTGATACCATTTAAATAGTTTGGTGGTTTAATTGAGTCGATTTTTTTTAATGTAGTCATTTTAATACATTTACCATAGTATGGTGGTCATTGGTTAGTTTACCCTTAATATTTTAATCAATGAGTAAAAGGGGAAAAAATAAAATAAACCCCCGGTTCGGTTCAAAAATTTAATCCATGAAATGAAAATAAAACTCCCCCTTTGTTTTGCTTCCATATGAAAATCTAGTTTCCAAGAAAGACCGAAACTTGAAAAAACCCGAGAAGAACCAAAACAGGATAACTTATAACAAAATTTTAGAGTTTCCCTTTTAATCTTTGGTAGAAATGAACTCCGGCCACAACAACAACGGGAAGAACGACAGTTTCGATAGTTTAAGCCAAGATCTCGGTTTACACTTCTTGGAGCTGGTTCGGATCGGCTCGTCTAAGGCTCCGGTGGAGATTGACGAGGATGAGAAGGTGGCACCGACTGAGCTCAACACGATAAATAGCTCGGCAGGGTTCTTGGTGGTGGCGCCTGATAAGTTGTCGGTGAAGTATACGGGCGTAAACCTCCATGGCCATGATGTCGGTGTGGTTCAAGCCAATAACCCGGTTCCTGTAAAGCGTTTGGTTTATTACTTCGAGATTTATGTGAAGGACGCTGGATTCAAGGGACAAATTGCTATTGGATTCACCAGTGAAGGCTTCAAGATCCGAAGGCAACCGGGGTAATCTAGGGCTTTTATTTTTCTTTGTTTCAAGATACTGTTGTTGAAAACGTGCTTTAATTGGAGTACTTTTCATTTGAATTAATTTGCATTTGGTTGATGAAATGAGGGAAAAAAGAGTGAAAATGAAGAAAAAAAGAAAAGCAAGAGAGAAAGATAACCGAGTGCTTTTCAATTGCTTAACCAAGCAGCAAAAAAGAAAGAAAAGCAAGGATAGAGTGAGAATTAATTTCTTTTGATGATTTCTAGTTTTATCTGTTGATTTTTTTTGCTCCAATAGGTTGATTGAAAAGCCAAAAAATGAAGGGCAAGAAAATGTGTTCACTACTTAATGTTCATGTTTATTAGGTGCAACTTAGAAAACATAAATTTTCTACTACTTAATTCGTTTTTCTTTTCCCTCTTTCTTGTTTTAGTTTAACAGTATGTATGATCATGTATAGCTGCTTGAAAATGGAAAACAATGCATAAGAATATTAAATCCAGGGTACTGTCTTGTTTCAATTCTTTTTTGATTCAAACTGTTTTTTTTCTTCCGAGTCTGTAAAAAGAGGAAATGGATTCACTCTTATTATGTGGACGTGGACTTAGTTGAAGTGAAAGGGTGGAACCTTGCTGCGTCAAGAATAAGAACTGATCTTGTGTTTTGCTTGTTGTTCATTCAGTTCAACTGGTTTTATGTTTCTTTTTGATGAGAGGTTCCGGATACTGGGAGAAGTGAATCCCCTCCTATGTAAAAGAAATGATTTTGAGTTGAGGGTTTTTATTTTTGGTCTTTCAGTTCAATTGGGTTTATGTCTTGTTTTGGTGAGAGGTCCTGGATATTTAGAGAAATCAATCTCATTTTAGTGCTTGGGAATGGAGGGGGAGAAAAAGAGGGGAATGAATTTTCTCTTTTAATATTGTGGGAAACGCAAGCTTTTCTAAGCATGAAAGAAATATAATCAGGATGACAGCTTTTAAGTCGGTGTTTTTTTGTTGGGATTCATCAATTTTCTGAGAATTTGTAGGAAAATAAGAAAGATTTTATTTTTCTTAACTTCTTATATGTACATACTAATTTCAAAGTATCCTTAACTGTGGCAGGTGGGAAGTAAACAGTTGTGGGTATCATGGGGATGATGGATTGCTATATCGTGGGCAAGGAAAGGGAGATGCTTTTGGTCCAACATATACAACAAGAGATACAGTTGGTGGTGGCATAAAATTTGCTTCACAGGAATTCTTTTTCACGTAAGTGCAGCTGTATATCATGTGCTGTATTTAGGAGCATCAGTGACTCGAATGTCTATGCTGCTTACGCCTTTGGTATCACGATTTGCCTAAGTTGTGTTTCTGCTTGCAGCTTGTTACAGATGTTAACACCGCTGTTGCAGTTGAATCCATCCAAGCAATTGGGAATCTTGCTTGGGGTTTGCTGACCCATTTTTCTGGTAGTTCGCGCTTTTTGTTTCCAATTTTACTTGTAAGTGCCATATAGCTTAGGTAATCATGAAAGCATTTAATTGCATGTTATGTTCCTTCTTTTTCTATTTTGGAAAATGTGCTTGCTTTTATCATTTAAACCAGCTTCATTTTTGTTTCTCTTCAGGTCTTTTGGTTGTGGAATTTTACTTCTTTAGGTAAGACTGAAGTACCATGTTTGTCTGGTTGACATGCACTCTAAGATTGAAAAGAACATTTTTTTTGGAATTTTACTTCTTTTATCCTTTTTAAACCATTTTCATGTTATGTTTGCCTTCTTTTATCATTTTTGTTTTCAGCATTATTTACATGAAAGTAAAGCTGTTCATATTCCTTGGATGTTGTTTTTTGGTCTGTAGATCATGTTCTCATTAATGTTTGACTTCTTTGGACTCAATTTTTGGGCTGCTTTCTTTCTGTTGTAGCAACTCACAAGTCCATCATCCATTGGTCTTCATATTATTTATATAATATATGATAAGATGTAAAATAGAATGCTGAAAACTTAAGTGTAAAAAAATTATTATAGAATTGAGTTTTTTGTTTTGTTTTTTGCATGAAAGATATGATTTTATAGGGGATCTTACATTAATGAAAAATACACTAATAAATTAGGGCGGTTTAATTACTTGAACATTTTCATTAATGAAAAAATATACTAATTAGTAATCGCTGAAACGATAAGCATTGAAGAAAATACAACCATACTTTTCAGTTGTTTATCACATTGCTCCTTAGTCCTTTGTCATTGTCACATTGGTTTGGTAGGAGCCTTGTTGTGAACCTTACCTAGCTATTAGCTTGTTATAACTTATTGGGTTTGTTATTTTTGCTATGTAAGAAGAAAGTGATTCAACTTGCGAGTAATGTTTCTTTGATATAATAGATAAGCCCTCTTTATGCTTCATATCATTTCTCTTTACATTCCCTTGGGTGGTACAAGATTCACTCGGTGGAAATTCTAAAACAATGATAATTGCTAATGTTAGCCCTTCTATCTGGTTGGTGTCTATTTGTGACACTTCAAGTATTTCAACTTGAACATAAATGTGTATGATTCTGACATTCTGACTAACTTCTACTACTTTACATTTTTTTTCCATTTTTTCAGCTGCTCAATCGAAACATTTAACACTCTAAAGTTTGATCAGCGAGCTAAATTAATTCAAAACAACGTGAGTTTACTCCTATCGCATGTTATATATTTTATAAAAATACTTCAATTTTTCTCAATTAAAAAGTTTCTCCTGTTGATGGTGTAGGCTGTGGTGAAATGAAGATTCCACTGGAGATGTCATTGCACTACAAAATCAGATACGACTTCTAAAGGTGTGGCACATTCATCATAGTTTATTCGCTTTTTCTTTTGTAAATTCACGTGAATTGAATAATTTGTAATCTGAATTGACTTCCTTGAACAGGAAGAGCTTTATGCTATTAGACGTTAGAACGTATCCCGGTCTTTGTCTTTTGGTTCAACAATCACTGCTACATTGCAATCGGAAGGAAGTCCTGATTATAACGCATATGAAATGTGTCCAGAACAAGTTGACGATGTACTTGGATATGAATCCAAAGGTGCTGTGAAAATGTCCACTAAGCAGGTAGCAGGCAGATGCTGCAACGATGGTTATTTTTTCCTTAATAGAGTGTCAAACCAATTGTTTTAATTAACAATATGCTTTTTGAGCTGTGAAATTCTTGCAGTTAAACTCTTTGGATGCAGTGCTTGCGGGTGCCTTGAGAAGGGAGAAAATGGGAGAAACTTCAATGTAAAAGTTTGAAGCTACAGATATTTTCAAAGGTAAGTCAGACACGAAACTGCTGTTAGAATTTGTTATTTGTTCTCTAATTTCTTCTACACGTGTATTTCAACTTTCACCTGTTTTCTCTCGTTTATTTTCAAGAGGCGGAAGTGAATGCTATAGATAATTTCAAAGGGAACTCAGAGCCTTGAGTTGACGGACTCATGATAGTGGATGTCGCTCTCTTTACCTTTTTAACAGTGGCAATTTTTCCATACAATTCCTCCCTAATCTAGTCATTTCTTATTTTAACTTTCAACTGTTATTTTAGGTTCACGTTCAAGAGGTGTAGGTGAATGCTACATATATTTTCAAAGGTAACTCAAAGACCAAACTGTTATAATTTGTTATTTGTTCTTTAATTTCTTCTACATGTGTATTTGCTTTGCGTGGTTCAAGTTAATTCTGTATTCAAATCAGGTTTACATTGTTAAGCGATCATTATGATTCTTTGGCTGTCAAATGTGAATATTGAAAATGGGCATATGAACACCATTTTTTCTATGAACCTCATGGTTCACGAAGAAGTTTCACAAGTTATTCTTTGTTTTTCTTTTCCCTAATCTAAATGAAGCATTGGCTGGGAATCTGGGACACCGTAAGGATTCGGCAAAAATAAACGATAAGATTTTGACAAAAGACCTAAAAAAGTGTTAAAGAAAGACATTATAACTCTAATGGCAGAGATGAACGACATGTAAGATTATTTGTTCCCTTGAGATTGACGTTGCAAAGGCAGAGGAAGCTTGCACTACACTCCAACAGAGACTTCTGTAGGAGGAGCAGCGTGCTGCTTCTATTGAACAAAAGCATGAAGATATGGCGGAGAATGACATTTTGAAGACACGGGAGGAGCTGTCTAAGCTAAGAACTGGTGTATCCACACTCAGGACTCATATGGGTGCACATAGAGATTTTGACAGAAGACCTAAAAAAGTGTTAGAGAAAGACATTATAACTCTAATGGCAGAGATGAACGACATGTAAGATAATTTTCTGTTTTATTCTGTCCTTATTGCATTGCAGTGACGACATTTCATCTTAAATGTGATACAAGATTCACTTGGAGGAAATTCTAAAACAATGATAATTGCCAATGTTAGCCCTTCTATCTGGTTAGTTTCTATTTTTGACACTTCAAGTATTTCAACTTGAACATAAGTGTGTATGATTCTGACCAACTTCTAATACCTTACATTTTTCAGCTGCTGAAAATAATTTAACACTAAAGTTTACTCAGCGAGCTAAATTAATTCAGAACGTGAGTGTAATCCTATTGCATGTTATATATTTTATAAAAATACTTCAGTTTTCTCAATTAAAAGTTTCTCTTGTTGATGGTGTAGGCTGTGGTGAATGAGATTCCATTGGAGATGTCAATCTTAAAGATAGAACATATGTGCTGTTGTTAGTTGGTATTCTTTGGTCACTTCACCATAGCCCATTTGTTAGATTGATCTTAACTATTGATTTTATGGGAAATATAATGCATGAGGGCATCTGTGCCGATGCAACCTCTTTTGACTTGTCTTCTAGGCTATTGACGTCATGTATTTCTGAAGCAAAAAATTGTGTTAATCTAGTTGTTGGGAGGCAAGAAGAATAATATGAACAAGTTGTTGATGTACTTGGATATGAATCCTAAGGCGCTATGAGAATGTCCACCAAGCAGGTAGCACTTAGCAGGCAAATGCAGCAGTGATGGTTATTTTTTCCTTAATAGACTAATATAGTGGCAAACCAAATGTTTTAATTAACAATATGCTTTATGGAACTGCGAAATTTTTGCAGATAAACCCGGCCTCCCTCCCCCTCTCTGTGTGTGTGTGGCTCTCGCCACCAGGCTTTGTTGGCGCTCAGTTTGACGATTCCACGATGTCACATTTGGGACAAGAAAGAGCATAAAGAAGATGAGGTTTTAGGTTCACATCAAGTTTCTCCTAAATCATATCTTTTCTCAAAACCCTAATTTTCTTTCATTTATTTTAAAATATCGACATGTACTATAATTTCCTCTTAAACTAGGGAATTGGATTATCGCCTGGTGTTTTATTTTGGACTGATATTTGCTTTGCCTTTTAACCGTTATATTGAAATAAAAAATATATTATTTTTTTTGCCGCTTGAAGACCTAAAAAAAGTGTTAGAGAAAGACATTATAACTCTAATGGCAGAGATGAACGACAGGTAAGATAATTTGTTCCCTTGAGATTGACGTTGCAAAGGCAGAGGAAGTTTGCACTACACTCCAACATAGACTTCTGTAGGAGTAGTAGCATGCTGCTTCTATTGAACAAAAGCATGAAGATATGGCGGAGAATGACATTTTGAAGACACGGGAGGAGCTGTCTAAGCTAAGAACTGGTGTATCCACACTCAGGGCTCATATGGGTACACATAGAGATTTTGACAGAAGACCTAAAAAAAGTGTTAGAGAAAGACATTATAACTCTAATGGCAGAGATGAACGACATGTAAGATAATTTTCTGTTTTATTCTGTCTTTATTGCATTGCAGTGACGACATTTCATATTAAATGTGATACAAGATTCACTTGGTGGAAATTCTAAAACAATGATAATTGCCAATGTTAGCCCTTCTATCTGGTTAGTTTCTATTTTTGACACTTCAAGTATTTCAACTTGAACATAAGTGTGTATGATTCTGACCAACTTCTAATACCTTACATTTTTCAGCTGCTGAAAATAATTTAACACTAAAGTTTACTCAGCGAGCTAAATTAATTCAAAACGTGAGTGTAATCCTATTGCATGTTATATATTTTATAAAAATACTTCAGTTTTCTCAATTAAAAGTTTCTCTTGTTGATGGTGTAGGCTGTGGTGAATGAGATTCCATTGGAGATGTCAATCTTAAAGATAGAACATATTTGTTGCTGTTAGTTGGTATTCTTTGGTCACTTCACCATAGCCCATTTGTTAGATTCATCTTAACTATTGATTTTATGAGAAATATTATGCAGGAGGGCATCTGTGCCGATGCAACCTCTTTTGACTTGTCTTCTGGGCTATTGACGTCATGTATTTCTGAAGCAAAAAATTGTGTTAATCTAGTTGTTGGGAGGCAAGAAGAATAATATGAACAAGTTGTTGATGTACTTGGATATGAACCCTAAGGCGCTATGAGAATGTCCACCAAGCAGGTAGCACTTAGCAGGAAAATACAGCAGCGATGGTTATTTTTTCCTTAATAGACTAATATAGTGGCAAACCAATTGTTTTAATTAACAATATGCTTTATGGAACTGCGAAATTTTTGCAGATAAACCCGGCCTCCCTCCCACTCTCTGTGTGTGTGGCTCTCGCCGCCAGGCTTTGTTGGCGCTCAGTTTGACGATTCCACGATGTCACATTTGGGACAAGAAAGAGCATAAAGAAGATGAGGTTTTAGGTTCACATCAAGTTTCTCCTAAATCATATCTTTTCTCAAAACCCTAATTTTCTTTCATTTATTTTAAAATATCAACATGTACTATAATTTCCTCTTAAACTAGGGAATTGGATTATCGCCTGGTGTTTTATTTTGGACTGATATTTGCTTTGCCTTTTAACCGTTATATTGAAATAAAAAATATATTATTTTTTTGCCGCTTGAAGACCTAAAAAAAGTGTTAGAGAAAGACATTATAACTCTAATGGCAGAGATGAACGACAGGTAAGATAATTTGTTCCCTTGAGATTGACGTTGCAAAGGCAGAGGAAGTTTGCACTACACTCCAACATAGACTTCTGTAGGAGGAGTAGCGTGCTGCTTCTATTGAACAAAAGCATGAAGATATGGCGGAGAATGACATTTTGAAGACACGGGAGGAGCTGTCTAAGCTAAGAACTGGTGTATCCACACTCAAGGCTCATACGGGTACACATAGAGATTTTGACAGAAGACCTAAAAAAAGTGTTAGAGAAAGACATTATAACTCTAATGGCAGAGATGAACGACATGTAAGATAATTTTCTGTTTTATTCTGTCCTTATTGCATTGCAGTGACGACATTTCATCTTAAATGTGATACAAGATTCACTTGGTGGAAATTCTAAAACAATGATAATTGCCAATGTTAGCCCTTCTATCTGGTTAGATTCTATTTTTGACACTTCAAGTATTTCAACTTGAACATAAGTGTGTATGATTATGACCAACTTCTAATACCTTACATTTTTCAGCTGCTGAAAATAATTTAACACTAAAGTTTACTCAGCGAGCTAAATTAATTCAAAACGTGAGTGTAATCCTATTGCATGTTATATATTTTATAAAAATACTTCAGTTTTCTCAATTAAAAGTTTCTCTTGTTGATGGTGTAGGCTGTGGTGAATGAGATTCCATTGGAGATGTCAATCTTAAAGATAGAACATATTTGCTGCTGTTAGTTGGTATTCTTTGGTCACTTCACCATAGCCCATTTGTTAGATTGATCTTAACTATTGATTTTATGGGAAATATAATGCAGGAGGGCATCTGTGCTGATGCAACCTCTTTTGACTTGTCTTCTGGGCTATTGACGTCATGTATTTCTTAAGCAAAAAATTGTGTTAATCTAGTTGTTGGGAGGCAAGAAGAATAATATGAACAAGTTGTTGATGTACTTGGATATGAATCCTAAGGCGCTATGAGAATGTCCACCAAGCAGGTAGCACTTAGCAGGAAAATGCAGCAGCGATGGTTATTTTTTCCTTAATAGACTAATATAGTGGCAAACCAATTGTTTTAATTAACAATATGCTTTATGGAACTGCGAAATTTTTGCAGATAAACCCGGCCTCCCTCCCCCTCTCTGTGTGTGTCGCCGCCAGGCTTTGTTGGCGCTCAGTTTGACGATTCCACGATGTCACATTTGGGATAAGAAAGAGCATAAAGAAGATGAGGTTTTGGGTTCACATCAAGTTTCTCCTAAATCATATCTTTTCTCAAAACCCTAATTTTCTTTCATTTATTTTAAAATATCAACATGTACTCTAATATCCTCTTAAACTAGGGAATTGGATTATCGCCTGGTGTTTTATTTTGGACTGATATTTGCTTCGCCTTTTAACTGTTATATTGAAATAAAAATATATTATTTTCTTTCTCTGCCGCTTGAAGAAAAAAGAGCTTGACCTGAGCTTGTGAATGTAACTGGTACAGCCAAACCATAACGAAAGATAAGGTAAATTCCTTCATTTTTAGGATTGTAATTATGCACTGTGCTGTATATGGATGTATATAAAGCTATGCCCTGTTGCATCTATGCTTTATTTAGATGTGTTGTGCTTTCATTTCTTTGAGCATGCATACATCCACCCATACATCCTTGCATACATCCATACATGATACATATACATGCATGCACATCCATCTATACATACATATACATGCATCCATACACATCCATACATGCATACATACATCCATACATATACATGCACATACATAACAAACATTATTTCTAATTTAACATAACTAATTCGATTACAACTTACAAAAGAGATACTATTGCAGGGCAACTTCGAGTTATTGTTTGGAGTGTAATTCGACACAAAGTACACCAACAAAGAGCATGGTTAGTAAGCCTCCAGTTTCGGGTTATAAGAACAAATTTTGGTGGGACTGGTTGAATGTATGGAGGGAATTTTGCTGCATTGTATAGAGGAATACCTAGCTCTTTTTCTTGTGGTCCGGTTACTGTTGTGAATATTGTTGAAAAGTTCCTCACATTGACCTTAAGGAAGATCCCTCTTTTTGGTTGGATCACAATGTACAGGTAAATCCCTCAAAAATTGAATTTTACATTTACATACACAAATTTATTGTTCATTGTGATAATTGACGAAAAATCTGGATTAATTTGCTAATTTTGTTGATGATTTTGAAAACTTAAGTTCTTATTCGGGTCTGTCCTCTCAACGACGAAGGAAACAAATGCTTAAACCAAGAAAGTTCTCAGAGTACCACTTGGATTGGCAGCCAAAAACTAGATTCACATTTTACCATGCGGCATGTGAACAATAGACTAGGTCTTCTTATAGACAAATTTATATTTGTGAGATTTTCCTGTTGTGTAACCAATTTATTTTCACATATCGTCTTTTGCAGGAAATGCATTTCAGGATGGTGGTTGAAAATTCTTATCTGGCTATAACAGCTGTTTGTTTGCCTACGGACAAGTACTTTTTTTGAAACCTAGTCCCTTCTTAACTACATTAGATAAGTTGACATTACTGTGTTTGAACATGCAGACAGGAAGTGGAAAGGCATATACAATGCTTGGAGACATTAAAGATTTGGAAGTCAAGCTAACGGGGCATGACACCGCTGATTTTTGGTTTATGCAAGCATTTTTGTTTAACATTATCTCTATCTCTTTCGTTACAGGAAGAGGAAATTCGAAGGGATGAGAAGTTAAAATACAATTGCAAGTGCTCTTTCCTTGAAATTTATAATGAGCAAACAACTGTTCTTGATCCCTCTGCTACCAACTTGCTTGTAAGTTTCCTATTTTCTTATGTTTTCGATTCATATTTTTCCTCCAGCTAATTTTCATTACGCAATTCTTAATTTTTAGCTAAGGGAAGATGTTAAGAAAGGGGTGTACGTGGAAAATCTCACTGAACTTGAAGTTCACACCGTGAGTGATATTTAATTTTCCATAGGGTTCTTTAAATGGGGGAGTTGCTGCAACAAATTTGAACAGGGAGAGCAGTTATTCACATTATGTTTAACGAGCATTATTGAGAGCAGGTGGGAAAAAGACTCGACAACTAATTTGATGTTTGCAAGATTAAACCTCGTTGATTTCGCTGGTTCTGAAAGGTACCGTTCAAAGCAGCTTGGTGGAGCATGTATATGTTTGTGTTTTAGTATATTTGTGTGATGAAATTCCTATCGACACTAGGGAACTTAAAACTACTTCTCTTTTTCTTCCACAGATATTGATGATTTTTATTATATTTCTTTTGCTTAACTTTTAGTCATTGCTAGTCAAACTTATGAGTACATATTATCATATGCAGTCATGTAATTATGATTGTTGTGGATGCGGCTAATGGAAAGCAATGGAACTCCGTATAGAGACTCAAAGCTCACCGTTCTAGCGTTCTTCTTTAGGTCAGTTTCAGTTTCTGTTTTATTTTGTCCTTATTGCATTGCAGTGGCAACATTTCATCTTAAATTTGACACTTTTTCTTAGAAATGCCTAGCTCTTCTTCTAGGGGTCCGATTACTGTTGTGAATACTGTTGAAGTTCCTCACTTCGACCTTAAGGAAGATCCCTCTTTTTGGATGGATCACAATGTACATGTAATCACTCAAAAATTGACTTTTACAATTTACATACACAAATTTATAGTTCAAAAATCTTGATTAAGTTACTAATTTTATTGATGATTCTAAAAACTTAGGTTTTTAATCGGGTCCGCCTCTCAATGACGTAGACACGGACACAAATGGCTTCAACAGATGCTTAAAGCAAGAAATGAGTATCGCTTGGATTGGCAGCCGGAAACTGGATTTTCGTTTGATCATGTGGCATGTGAAACAATAGACCGGGTCTGCTAAAAGACAAATTAATATTTATGAGATTTTCCTTTTGTGTAACCATTTTTTTCACATATCGTCTTTTGCAGGAAATGCTTTTCAGGATGGTGGTCGAAAATTGCTTATCTGGCTATAACAGCCATTTGTTTGCCTATGGCCAGGTACTTTCTTTGAAACCTAGTCCCTTCTTCTTAGCTATATTAGTAATGTTGACATTATTGTGTTTGGACAGGCAAACACGAAGTGGAAAGACATACAATGCTTGGAGACATTGACGATTTGGAAGTCAAGCCATCGGGGCATGACACCACTGATTTTTGGTTTATGCAAGCATTTTTGTTTAACATTCTCTCTATCTCTTTCGTTACATGAAGAGGAAATCCGAAGGGACGAGAAGTTAAAATACAATTGCAGGTGCTCTTTCCTTGAAATTTATAATGAGCAAATAACCGTTCTTCTTGATCCCTTTACGCATTTCTTAATTTTCATTAGATACCAAGGAACTGCTGCTCACTCCTCTCAATACATTTAGTTTAAATTGCTTATATTATTGTTTTAAATCAAAATTGCTTATATTATTGTTTTAATCAATGTTTTCTTTCCATAGGTTTCTTTAAATATGTGAGTTGCTGCAACAAATATGAACAGGGAGAGCATTTAATTGCATGTTATTTTCCTTTTCTATTTTGAAAATTGTGCCTTCTTTTTATCATTTTTAAACCAGCTTCATTTTTGTTTCAATTCAGGTGTTTTGGTTGTGGAATTTTACTTCCTAGGTAAGATAGAAATACCATGTTTGTTGTCTGGTTGACAATGCACCCTAAGATTGAAAAGAACAATTTTTTGGAATTTTACTTCTTTTATCATTTTTAAACAAGCTTCATGTTATGTTTGCCTTTTATAATTTTTGTTTTCAGCATCATTTACCTGAAAGTAACGCTGTTTAATCAAACACTTTTTCTTAGAAATGCCTAGCTCTTCTTCTAGGGGTCCGATTACTGTTGTGAATACTGTTGAAGTTCCTCACTTCGACCTTAAGGAAGATCCCTCTTTTTGGATGGATCAAAATGTACAGGTAATCACTCAAAAATTGACTTTTACAATTTACATACACAAATTTATAGTTCAAAAATCTTGATTAAGTTACTAATTTTATTGATGATTCTAAAAACTTAGGTTTTTATTCGAGTCCGCCTCTCAATGACGTAGAGACGGACACAAATGGCTTCAACAGATGCTTAAAGCAAGAAATGAGTATCGCTTGGATTGGCAGCCGGAAACTGGATTTACGTTTGATCATGTGGCATGTGAAACAGTAGACTGGGTTTGCTGAAAGACAAATTAATATTTATGAGATTTTCCTTTTGTGTAACCATTTTTTTCACATATCGTCTTTTGCAGGAAATGCTTTTCAGGATGGTGGTCGAAAATTGCTTATCTGGCTATAACAACCATTTGTTTGCCTACGGCCAGGTACTTTCTTTGAAACCTAGCCCCTTCTTCTTAACTATATTAGTAATGTTGACATTATTGTGTTTGGACAGGCAAACAGCAAGTGGAAAGACATATACAATACTTGGAGACATTGAAGATGTGGAAGTCAAGCCAACGGGGCATGACACCACTGATTTTTGGTTTATGCAAGCATTTTTGTTTAACATTCTCTCTATCTCTTTAGTTACAGGAAGAGGAAATCCGAAGGGATGAGAAGTTAAAATACAATTGCAGGTGCTCTTTCCTTGAAATTTATAATGAGCAAAAAACTGTTCTTCTTAATCCCTTTACGCAATTCTTAATTTTCATTAGATACCAGGGAACTGCTGCTCACTCCTCTCAATACATTTAATTTAAATTGCTTATATTATTGTTTTAAATCAAAATTTCTTATATTCTTGTTTTAACCAATGTTTTTTTGCTATAGGTTTCTTTAAATACGCGAGTTGCTGCAACAAATATGAACATGGAGAGCATTTAATTGCATGTTATTTTCCTTTTCTATTTTGAAAACTGTGCCTTTTATCATTTTTAAACCAGCTTCATTTTTGTTTCAATTCAGGTCAGGGCTCATATGGGTACATGTAGTGATTTTGACAGAAGACCTAAAAAAAGTGTTAGAGAAATACATTATAACTCTAATGGCAGAGATGAACGACAAGTAAGATAATTTGTTCCCTTGAGATTGACGTTGCAAAGGCAGAGGAAGCTTGCACTACACTCCAACAAAGACTTCTGTAGGAGGAGCAGCGTGCTGCTTCTATTGAACAAAAGCATGAAGATATGGCGGAGAATGACATTTTGAAGACACGGGAGGAGCTGTCTAAGCTAAGAACTGGTGTATCCACACTCAGGGATCATATGGGTACACGTAGAGATTTTGACAGAAGACCTAAAAAAAGTGTTAGAGAAAGACATTATAACTCTAATGGCAGAAATGAACGACAGGTAAGATAATTTTCTGTTTTATTCTGTCCTTATTGCATTGCAGTGACGACATTTCATCTTAAATGTGATACAAGATTCACTTGGTGGAAATTCTAAAACAATGATAATTGCCAATGTTAGCCCTTATATCTGGTTAGTTTCTATTTTCTCATTATGCACTGTTGATCACCACCGTCGCCGTCGCCGGTCTAGCTCTGGCGACGGCAAAAATTCAAAAGAAATTATTTTTCCTCTTCATTTATCCTCCCTAAACTCAAACTCAACATTAATTTTGGCAAAATCACAATCGATTGTAGTAGATCTAATAATAAAGGTTCAAAATTTTGTAAGATTTTATCATCCGATTTCAACAATGCACCGTTGGATCGGGTTACGTTTCGAATATGATAGCCTACTCGTGACTGCGAATCTCCTCACCGTACGGATTTCTCAGCCGTGGCTCCGTTCACCGGAAATTAAAGGTAGACGATTCGACTTCTTTTTCCTTCTATTTCGTCGATTGATGCACTATAGACTTATTTTAAGTAATATGTTTTGGCCCTTCTGTAGTGATATCGATTGATAGCATGGACCATGACAATCAAGAAGCTTGTATGTCAAGTGGGAAGGCTGGTGCAATCTCGGTTGGCTATTGGTGATCTGACGACACATGTGTGAGATTTTGCCTTGATTGTAAGCACCACATTTTTATTTCTTTAAACATGTCTCTTTAACTGTTCAGAACTAACACAACCTTTACAAAGCATTTTCCTTTTGGGATTATGTTGCGACTAAATTGAGTTAATACATGTTTTTGGTTGTGAACATAAGTTTATCTGCTAACTATGAAAGGCCTATGGCCTTCTTCTCTCTGGCTACTTTGTTATCTGCTTGTATGAGTTCTTTCATTGGGACTTGTAAAAAATTTAATGTAGCCATGGGCATGATCTTATTTGACACTTCAATTCTGACATATCTATTTCTTTCCAGCTCCTATGTTCTCTATCGATAGTTTTGTTTTTGCATGGGACCTTGAGGAGTAATGTTTCTGTAATTTTGACTAGTTTTTATTCTCTCTCAAGTTTTATTGACCTGAATGTTTGTTGTCAGTATTTTGCGGACAGGGATGTTTTTTGTGCTGGTCGTGTTGCTGAGGAAGATCTTCACCGGGTTGCTGCTTCAAGTGGTGGAACCATACAAACATCTGTTAGCAACATAATTGATGTGGTTTATATATACTTGTGGAAATGCAGCCAACTCCCCCACCCCGCCCCCCAGTTTAAGCTTTCCAACTTTTCAGTGCTTATTGAACTTCTTGAATTAATTTCTTCTTTGTTGTTTTAAAGGTTCTGGGAACATGTGAGGTTTTTGAGGAAAAACAGGTTGGAAACGAAAGGTTTAATATATTCAGCGGTTGCCCATCAGGACGGACAACCACCATAGTTCTACGTGGTGGAGCTGATCAGGTTTTCATATTTTTACTAGTGATATTTATTAATGTGCATCTTTTTCATGCTGATGCGGGAGACTATATGCATTATTATTTTTATATTTTTACTAGTGAGATTCACTGATTTTTTATTATCAACTCTTATGTGACGGTCCTCCTTTTGACTGATTTCCTTGCAACAATTCTCATGCGGGTCTTGAAGAATGATTTCATCAAGTGAGATATAAATCTAGCTGTTCATTTTCTAATATTTTTGTTATTTCTCTTTTGTCATTGGTTGCTGTAAATGTTTGATTTGTTATGAAAGGTATGGTCAAGACGAAGAAGCAATTGATGACCAAGAGGAAAATGAATGGAAGTATATTCATGGAGATGTATTCCGGTTCCCAAAGTAAAAATCTTTATTTGCCGCTTGTCTTGGTCTGGAACGCAGCTGTTTACTTTGTAAGGATCCAGTTATTTGGTATTTATCTTTCTTTCAGATTTTTGAACTAGAGTTATCACATTGTGATCTATATGTCATGCATAGATGTCCTTTATTTAATTTCTTGGATCCTTTTATGCATATTTTGTTCAGCACCTTGCAAGCGGACCACTCAAACCAGTCTAAAATTTCTCAAGGAAGGTTCTAAGACTAAAGAGTTCAAGGCTGTATAGGAGGCATGTATTTGTTGTTTGGGCTCATCCTGCTGATGTTCATAATAGAAAAGAAAAGAAAAATTAGCTGCTAATGCCATTTTTGTAATATCTATATTTTGAGTTGTTTAATAACCAGCCTTGTTACCCGATATGCATTTTAGATTTGGTTTAATTCATTCATTTATCTTGATATGCATTTTGGATTTTGTTTAATTCATTCATATGGTGCTTTTTATAGGCCATTGTCGGTCCATAATATGAGGCGATATTGTGTCGTTTTCATCTGTTTCATTTTCACCTTTATTAGCAACATAAATTTGTGTAAAATAATTAAAAATTACGGTATTATAATAAACTATGAATTTAAAATATTGGAAATGGTTAACCTTCTAACATTTAGTTTTTATCAAATCAACAATTAATTTTCAATCTTTCGTAATAAAATTTGATCAAGTTAAGTTAATTAAACAAAAAGACATTCATTCAAGTTATGTTTTAATTTATCTAAAAGATAAGTAAAGTTGAATGTCTTAATTATAAGAACCGAACCAAGTATATCATTAATCTTGACTTAGCATTAATTTTTACTAGCTATAAATATACAATTTATTAACACTTGACATTATTTATTATTAACTTAAAAGATAATTTTTACTTATCATTAACCTAAAAGTTAATTTACTAAGTATATATGTATCACTTAAAAGTTAATTTACTAAATATATATGTATCACTTAAAAGTTAATTTACTAAGTATATAGAATTTATTAACACTTAATTTTTACTAAGTATATGTGTATCACCTAAAAGTTAATTTACTTAGTATTAACCTAAAAGATAATTTTTACTAAGTATAAAAAATTATTTATTATTTTTAATTTATTTTAAAATTTTAAACCCATCAAATAAAAATTTCTTCAAATGTCAAGTAATTATCATTATCAACAAGCCATGTTAATATCAGTTCAGGTCAATATTAGTTCAGGTCAATATCAGTTCAGGTTAATATCAGTTCAGGTCAAGAACATGTCGGATTCAAATCAGGTCGGGTTCAAACAGGTCGGGTTCAAAACATGTCGATTTCAAAACAGGCCGGGTTCAAACAGGTCAGGTTAAATCGGTTATCTGGCAGGTCAGTCTCGGGTTCGGGTTCGTTTCGGTCGGGTGCAGTTCGGGTTCGGTTTCTACAGTAACAAGTCAAATTCGGGTTCGGGTTCACTTCGGTCGGGTACAGTTCGGGTTCGGTTTCTACAGTAACAGATCAAATTCGGGTTCGGGTTCGTTTCGGTCGGGTTCGGGTTCGTTTCGGTCGGGTGTAGGTCTGGTTCGATCATTGAATTCTCGGGTTAAACCAGGTTCTGACTCGATCGGGTTTCAGGCAGGTTACCAGGTCGGGTCAGTTTTTCACACCCCTAGAAGCAAGTAGGCAAGTCATGGAAATCTTTCATGTGAAATATTTTTTCTTGAATGTTACATGAACCACCAACTAAAACCCAACTTCTCTCACACAAACCCTATTTCTCACCTAAACTCCAATTGAATTCTTAATGTGAACATAACATGGATCAACCATTACTCCCCAATATATACCAATCCACTCCACATCTCATCTCCAACCACACAATCATCCCACCACCAAGCTCCTCCTATTTAAATCCCATTTCCAATTTAAAAAACAAGAAAATGAGGCTCCCTCGTCGTTCACATTCAAATTCATTCGTTTTGACTAACATCATGGGTCACATTCTGACGTTTGTCATACTTTTTCTTGTTTCTATGATGGTGCCTTGAGTCTCTGCTTCGAAAAATCCGGTAAGCTTTTATAAGCTAAGTTTACAATGGCCTCCAAGTGCTTGTAGTAGCGGTAAAATGAATTGCCCGAATCCTCTCCCAGTTCCCTACAATCAAATGTTCACCATCCATAGTATATGGCCACAAGATGTAAACGATGAACCGCTTGACCCTTATGATCCTTTACATCCTTGTACACCATTGCATCCCCCTAATAACAAGCAGTTGAAAGTAAGCACATCACCTAATCTTCTGAAATTGTTAATTAACTTGTATGTGTAATGTGTTCTAACTTGATTTTTTTTTTCTTGATTTAAAAGTCCCTTTTGAAATCGATTAAACCACAGTTAAATATATATTGGCCCGACTTGAAGAATCCCCTCAACACAATTGCAAATGAAAAGTTCTGGGGGGCATGAATGGGACTACCATGGGAAATGTTCAGATTATCCAACTGACCCCCTTAAGTATTTTAATTCTGCCATAAAAATTCGGGTGGGTTTACCAAGTATGTTATACTTTTCATCAGACTTTTATTTATATATATTATTATTCGGGGTAAGAATTAATATTATTTATGTACTGAATCAGATTTTGGATTTATATCCGGAGATAAAAAAACGGTGGGACAGGTTATCACTTTGGTTTCTGGTTTCGTTCAAGCTACACCTGAGATTGCCTGTAACCGGAATATTACCACCCATGTAATTCAGTTGTGGGAAATTCGTTTATGCTATGACAGACCATCCCCTCAAGGACTCATTCAGCACATTTGGGATGTCCTTCTAAATTTACAGGCTCGTGTAAGACTGCTCAAGATACGGTAACTATTCCCTAGTAGACGTTATAGACAGAGGGAAAAATAATTCTCTTTTCTGTCAACAATGATATAAATTTTATATTAATAAAATTATGATGTTTTTTTAGTGTACAATGATATGGTATATTGGACTATATTACAGTTAAAAACCATCAAAGCAAATTGGCTAAGGAATATTGTAACAACCTCACAATATTTCATAATTAGATGTAAAATTGGAATTATATAACACTTAACGTATGAGACGAGCCCCTAGTCCTCCCATTGCCACTGCTTCTTCTTTTCCCGCTTCAACTAATGAGGATAGAGGCTCAAGTAATTCTTCTTTAAATACCATGTACGAGCTATGTTAAAGGGGTGAGCATTTCCAAAACCATGCATGTAACCCCCTAGACCCGCCTATGCGTTATAACTAGGGGTGGGAATTGTCGGGTACCCGGGATTCGGGTACCCGGAAAACCGGGTACCCGGTTCGTCCGGGTACCTCTTTAAAAGGCCCGTGTCCCGGCCCATTTAATTCGGGTACCCGTAAAATTCGGGTACCCGGATAATCGGGTACCGGGTACCCGGTTCATATTTTTTATTTTTTTTTTATTATTTTAGAATTAAAAAAAATCATATGTTAAACACAAAAATATTTTAAAAAAATTAAACTTAAAACTTAAAAGAATATAATACAAACATAGAAAAAATATAGAGATTTAAACTTAATTTTAGAGTGAAAATATTAAGAAACATAAAATAAAAATATAATTTTAAATATAAAAAAATATATATTAAATTTTATCGGGTCGGGTCGGGTACCCGGTAAGGGAAAACTCTCGGCCCGTGTCCCGGGAAATTTTCCGGGTCGGGTAATTTTTTTTCGGGAATTACCCGGTATTTTTGTTTCGGGTAGTCGGGTTTTCGGGTCGGGTCAATCGGGTCGGGTATTTTCTCCCACCCCTAGTTACAACGGATCTTGGGAAATCACATTAGGGTCACAAGAGCGACCCACGGTAAAAATACACATAAGAACATTTTTTTTCAAATACTTATTAAACTGTAAAATCAACTTTTGTTTAAAATACCATTTCGACAAGTCATTTAAACAAGTAACGAAAAAATTCAGAAAGTGTTTTGCAGACACTGTCATAAAACAATACATGACGTACATGACATACATGCCCACTAACTATATAGTACCGTACTCCAAGGCAACGCTGAGACAACTCCGAACACTGTTGTCAACCATTATACCATGATATATTTTTTTAACCTGCGATGGTAAAAACAGCGTGAGCTTGGAAAAGCTCAGTAATACAGAACTACCAAAAGATGCAATAAGCTTATGCAGATATAAGGTAGGCATAACATTTTCATGATGTTCCATATAGTAACAGTCTCCATTTCTGTTCTACTATTACGAGGTAGCATCATACTCGAGAATAACGATACTTGCTCTTTATTCATGCATCGAGAATTAGACGATAATTATATAGGCTGGTAACATACGAGGTAGGAATCAGAGAGTTTAGTGTCTAGTGTGTTCCAACGGTACAACATTAATGCATGAAATGTAATAATGCAGTAAACATTTTTATTTCAAATACATTTGTTTCAAGTAGCAGTAAAGTTCATTTTATTTCTTTATTTACCCTCCAACCATACTCCAGTATTTAGTTTCCCCAGTGCGGTATCATGTACATGCATTAACCCGAGCCCATTGGGTGTGGGTACCATCCTAAGGATATACCTTAGAATACGGGCGGCCCTTGCCGAAGCATAGGAACCGAAAACGGGTGGACCTGGCCGAAGCCTAGGATCCGAAAACGGGCGGACCTGGCCGAAGCCTAGGATCCAAAAACGGGCGGACCTAGCCGAAGCTTAGGATCCGAATACGGGCGGACTTACTAGCTGGATCAGGGCTGAGCCGATAGCAACTTCATATCATTTCCCAAGTACCCCAGTGAATCAGATCATCAATAATTCATTAATCAATAACTATATTTTTAGAAACACATTATCCATATAGCATGTTTGTCATATCGGATGCATTGGCATATATCAGAAATACAATGTGGTCATGTTTAATTTATAAAACATGTCATGTTCATGTAAATTCAAGTATGTCAGTCATGTGCACGTGATCGGTATTATAACATGTAAATCAATATGCAAAAAAAGTCGTGTAGCACACGTGGAACACACTAGGTAGAAACAGTTTATTCCTGAGAGATACTTGGCATTTACGGAAGGGAACACATTAAACTTTCGACAATTGAACGGATCTTTGAAACAAGGTCCCTATTAAAAGAGGGGTTTGTACTAACAGTTCAAACCAGATATTCAGGATATGATACATCAAGATCTTTGAGAGTTTATGTAACCCCCTCGTCCCGGTCTGGCCGGATGACCGGTCCGAGTGGGTCACACAGGGAAAACCGAAGCGAAACCCGTCAAGGTCCCACCTCGGTTAGCAACCCTAGAAAATTTCTTTTATTTATACCTTGCCTAAATGCATTGTTAAGTCCTATGTGAAACACGACATCAGAAACACAACAATATAAAAACAACCATCCAAAACAACACTTTAAAACAGCCCATTTTTCCTTTTTAAGCAGGCCGTATCGGAACGCCCTTAGGGTGTTTCAAAACGCCATGACTTGGTCAACTGGCCAAAGTCAACATGATGAGTCCGTTTCGAAACAGGGGTGACCCGTATCGAAACGATCACCTCAATCAACTTCTCGTGGTCAACGAGATGAAGGCCGTTCCGAAACGCTAAGGCCCGTTTCGATACATCAATTTATCGTCAAATTCTCAGATTTCCAATGGCAAAATCGTATCAAAACGTTCCTTAGGCGTACCGAAACGCCTGGCCAAAAACAAAGGGACCGTATCAAAACGGGACCAACCGTTTCGAAACGCCCTCTATCTGCAGATTGGTTTTAGCTGGTTTTTGGTACAAGGCTGTCCCAAAAGCACCACTAAGACCTCACATAATAAGGGGCAGTCTGCCGAAACGGACTATCCTCGTTTGTTACGGATCTAGGAGTGTTGTAGGCACCACTTAGCGTGTCGTTTATTCAATTTATGCTGACCTGTGATGTAACGTAAAGCCTCGTGGTCGGTGTGGATCACAAACTCCTTAGGCAACAAATAATGCTGCCATGTCTCCAATGCCCGAATCAGTGCATACATCTCTTTATCATAAACATGATAGTTCAATGTAGCACCACTCAATTTCTCGCTAAAGTAAGCAACAGGCCTCTTTTCCTGCATCAAAACAGCACCTATACCAATTCCAGAAGCATCACATTCAATTTCAAACATTTTATCAAAATCAGGTAATGCTAACACAGGTGCTCTAGTCAAACAATCTTTAATTTTTAAAAAGGCATCTTCTTGTTCTTTACCCCATGAGAAGACTGAATTCTTTTTTATAATCCCGGTTAAGGGGGCGGTAATAGAACTGAAGTTAGGAACAAACCGTCGATAAAAACTCGCTAAACCATGAAACGATCTAACCTGAGTAATCGATGTCGGTCGTGGCCATTCCTGAATTGCCTTTATCTTCTCAGGATCAACTTCAACTCCCTGATAACTAACAATGTAACCAAGAAATGTGAGTTTGTCAGTACAAAATACACACTTCTCCATGTTACCAAACAATCTTTCTTCTCGCAAAACCTGCAGAACAGCTTGCAAATGTCCTACGTGATCCTGTAAAGACTTGCTATAGATCAAGATATCATCAAAGTATACAACACAGAATTTACCAATGAAAGATCGCAGAACATGATTCATCAAACGCATAAAAGTACTAGGTGCATTAGTTAAACCAAAAGGCATTACTAACCATTCGTACAAACCTAGCTTTGTCTTGAAGGCTGTTTTCCACTCATCGCCTTCTCGCATGCGAATCTGATGATAGTCGCTCCTTAAGTCAATTTTGGAGAAGATGACGGCTCCGCAAAGCTCGTCCAACATGTCATCAAGTCTTGGAATGGGATGACGATACTTAATTGTGATCTGGTTCACAGCTCGACAATCTACGCACATCCTCCAAGAACCATCTTTCTTCGGCACTAACAGCACCGGAACAGCACACGGACTCAAGCTCTCTCGAATGTAACCCTTGTCCATCAACTCGGTAATTTGTCTTTGAAGCTCTTTCGTCTCTTCAGGGTTGGTTCGATAAGCTGGCCGGTTCGGAATAGTAGCACCTGGAATGAAATCAATCTGGTGCTCAATGCCACGAAGAGGTGGCAATCCCTTCGGTGTTTCAGCTGGAAACACGTCCTCAAACTCCTGCAAAAGTGTCAAAATCGGTGAAGGTAGATCAGTAGGAAAATCTGTCAATAAACAATAATCTTTAAACATCAAAATAAGAACAGATTGTTGAGAGGAAAGACATTTCCTGATTTCGCTACTGCTCGCATACACGGACATCTTCTTCTTCTCTTTTGCAGTCTCTTTACTCTTTTTCAAGCTTGCCTGGTCTTCAAACACTTGACTCGGTGTCAAAGGAGCCAAAATGATCTTCTTACCTGCATGCATAAAAGAGTAACGATTTGTATAACCATCATGCATTGCCCTTTTATCATACTGCCAAGGGCGTCCCAATAGTAGGTGAGTAGCATCCATGGAAACAACATCACAAAGGACCTCGTCCTTGTAGTTTCCGATCGAAAATGGTACAATAGCCTGTCTGGTCACTTTAAGCTCGCCACCATCACTCAACCATTGTAACTTATATGGATGAGGATGCTTTGTCATTTTCAGACCTAACCTGTCAACCATCACTGAACTGGCAACATTAGTACAACTACCGCTATCAATAATCACAACACGTACCTTGTCTTGCACCTTGCATCGTGTGTGAAAGATATTCTCACGCTGTAGATCATCCGGTACCTGTTGCACATTCAGACTTCTTTTAATAACCAAAAGTTCCATTACCTTACCAGATTCAGGAACCTCTAGGTCGGTCTCGTCTTCCTCTTCAGTAGGGACATCATGCACTTCCTCCTCGGAATCTGACTCAATCTCACCATCATCTCGCATCAACATAACCCTCTGGTTAGGACATTGACTAGAAACATGTCCTCTCCCAAGGCACTTGAAACACTGGATATCTCGTGCTCGCTCTTGCGCCACCACTTGCTGCTTACCACGCCCATTATCAGCAACGAGGGCCTTTGGTTTGCTGGTTTCGCCTTGCTCATGAATCCGAAGTGGTTGTTGTGGTGCTTGCTTCCTGGAATTGTTAGGAGTATATAATGGATTTGAAAAAGATTTAAAAGAAGGGTTACCTCGATTTGAAGACTTCCTATGTTGTTGTCGTTCAATCTTTATTACCATCTGCACCATGTCATCAACCTCGACATAATGCTGTAACTCAACAGCGTTGGCAATCTCAGTGTTCAACCCTGCTAGAAAACGTGCCATGGTAGCTTCTCGATCTTCCTCGATATTCGCACGCATCATAGCCATTTCCATATCCTTGAAATAATCTTCAACACTCCTACTTCCCTATTTCAAGTTTTGCAATTTTTGAAACAAATCACGATGATAGTGAATAGGAACAAACCTTTTACGCATTAGTCGCTTCATCTCGTTCCATGTTGCAACTGGGTCGTCACCAGTACGTCTACGGCTAAGCAGTAACTGGTCCCACCATATCAAGGCATAATCAACAAACTCTGTTGCTGCTAATCGAACCTTCTTCTGTTCCAAGTAATTATAACACTAGAAAATGTGCTCCACTTTGCTCTCCCAAGCCAAGTATGCATCAGGATCTGAACGTCCCTGAAAAGAAGGAATAACAACTTTAATGTTATTCAAATTATCGTCTACTTGTTGCACACGTTCTTGTTTAGGAGTATGCTGCCTCGGTGACCGTTCGACTTCATTTTCGTTCAATACATCATTAACAGAGTTGGATCCTCCATCAAACCTATCCATCCTCGACTGTAATGGCTCTAAGGCGGTAGCCACTACTCGTTGCATCATTCTCTCTAAGGCCTGCATTTGAGGAATCGGTGGATCATGGTCAACCGTGTGATCATCGGAACCTGCCATAATCAACAACAAAAACAAACAAAAGAAAACAATATTATAGGTTAGTAAAAAAAACAAACAAAAAGGACCTCACAGCACACACAATCAAAGTCTCGCAGATGTCACTCCAAAGAACAGTGCACTCAAAAATTAACACTCAGCGCTCGTGTTTCACTCAGGAGAATACTTGAATGGCTCTTTTTGTCTCCCCTTCTGTTCTCACAACGCTCAATGCCTTTTTCCCTTACACTTTCTCGTAATCAGCTCTTTAAAGAATTAATCCAACGTCTCGAAACTTGTTACAACAGTGTTGGCTACAAGGAAACAACGGTTAAGAAAAAAAAGGTGACACAAAAAGAAAGGAAATAAGACTGAAAATTAAAGAAAAGATGAAAAGGATAATGACACGAAAAAAAGAACCAAAAGATGAAAAATGAAGAGTTTAGAGAACCTTACTGCGAAGACGTGCTTACAACCTTCCTATTACCGAACAAACAAGCATAGTTCACTTCGGTTGATTTCCGAGCACATCAAAGTTACATAACAAACTCGTACAAATTTCATCATTTACAATAGGAACACAATAATAATACATATATATATATATATAAACACTTTCGAATCTAAAATGTTTTTTTATATTCGAATCTGTTTTTTTAATCTGTTTTTTGTTCGAATCTGTTTTTTTGTTCAAATCTGTTTTTTTAATCTGCTTTTTTTCGAATCTGTTTTTTTCGTTCGAATCTGTTTTTGTTTTTTTTTTTCAAAATTTTGTTTTTTTTATATTCGAATGCTGACTTTTTTTTGTTTAATTCGAATGCATTTTTGTTGTTGTTTTTTACTCGAATTTGCAGAAACTTACAACGAATCCAACAACATGGCTCTGATACCACATAATAAGGGGCAGTCTGTCGAAACGGACTATCCTCGTTTGTTACGGATCTAGGAGTGTTGTAGGCAGGTTCCTGCAATAAAAACAAGGAAACAACAAAAAAATTATATGACATATTTATGTTAAATAGGGACTTAAAGATGAACAAAATAAAAATAATAATAATATAGAGTAATATGATAATTTTGGCGTTTTGGAAAGAACTTCAACGATGGTGAAGAAGGCTTCAAAAACGACCGATGTTGGAAACGCTAAACTCGAAAGAACCTGCACAATCTACTGAGCAAACCCGAATCGAATCTGTTTAACGTCGAAGGACTTGGACCCGCTAAATAGCAATTTAGGAACTCGAAGTATCAATGACAAACAAACAAGTTTGAGTGTCGAATAGTTCTAAAAAGAACCGAAAAGAGAAAATTCTCTCAAATGTAATTTTTATTCAAAAAGTTGGTAACCTTTGACATTGAAATTCGACTAGTTTATATAAGATAGTAGGCTGCCAAATTGATTACATTGTGTGGTTGAAATTCAAACAAAAGAACGTTCCAAATTTTAAATGTTAACTTCCTAGTGGGCGGCAATGTATGTGGACCATGCTTTTGAAAATGTGCAGTTTGGTGAGTTGAATTTCCAACCGGCAGAACACAAAGTTGGCGCCCAATTGATTTCAGCACATGTAAAATGTGCAAATGAAATGCTTTCAAAATTCGAACAAGTCTGGCCACTGCTTTTGGGAGAATTGAGAGTGCGCTACCTTGCATCTTAATAAATAAACACATAGGTGCTGGTCACGCATGGCACATGCACACACATGCACTTCACTTCTACACGTGCACTTTGGTGATCTTCAACCGAGCTAGGGTAAAGCCTTCGAACTGCTGCCCAATAGTGCACCTATATGAAAACACAACACACTTGCATAAAAGTCTTGTAATCTTATTAAAACTTGTAAACACACTATAAGTATAATGCAAACATACATAGCATATTATAAACGCACAATAAAGCATATCAAACTTATTCAAAGAACACTTAACATATTATATACATACTTAAACACACTAATAAGTAGTATAATCTAAATATGTCACATATCAGCATGCAACACATTATACGTCCTATTATCTAAGGCACAAGTATTATCAAATGATTCAGAAATATTAGCACAAGGAAAAGAGCTTCCCTGAAACGTTGCACCCTAGATCGTGTAATTAGTCCTAACGGTAAGACCTCCGGATCAGCAACATGTGCTGGTGAAGACGTGCTCACATCATCACACATCCCACAAGCATAAATTCTAGATACAGGACAACATATACGAGCATGCTTAACACATATTGAACATATAGAAACCATACATTCAAAGGATCAACAATCCACATAAGAACCAAACATAGCAATCAAGGTTAGCATGCTTAGACAAACATACATAGGAGCATCCACAAAAATGCGCAAAACCAACATACACATAAGCATTCAAGGTAAGCAATAAAGCATGACTTGCAAATCAAACATGGCATCAACAAGCCACACCCACATCAACATAAAACAAAGCATTCAAATCAACGACACCTATCCCATTGCTTGACTATTACAATCTACAATTTAAAGATCATACTTGAGCTAACCAAAAGCAACCCTTGGAGACCTTTCCTTGCCCTTGCCACCCACAAGTTACTGATCTGCATTGTCGAACAAAAAGGAGCGTAAGCATTAAAGCTTAGTGAGGGTAAGCTCATAAAACAAACCTTCGACAATGCAGGGTCCAAGCACGAGCAAGAATCAAGATAGAATGTATGGTCTTACCTCCAATCCTCAAGAGCAAAAATAAAAGATGATGCATGAACATATTATCCAAACCATGTCATGCTCAACAAGTCCATATCCACAACATATAGAAACACATATAACCACATATGGGCAACATAATCCACAATTCGTATTGGCACCTAGCTATGACTCGAATACGCGGATAACCGTTGGAACTCACATCCAACAACACAACCATTACCTGACGGTGGGATTACACTCATCACCGTTCACGCGGAGGGGATTCCACTCATCCTCACACCTTGTTTCACGCGGAGGGGATTCCACTCATCCTCACGCCCGTCGATGGGATTCCACTCATCACCGACTAATATATATAAGATGATTTCCGGGCGAACTCGTACTCCATCTTGATGACTACCATCATCAAGACCACGCGCGCATTTTGACTCACGTGTGCACACTAAACATCCTAATGATCGATTATTTGTACCCAAGCATACTAGTGCCAATACTACACATCTCATTAATCTTTCACAATATCATTTCATAACAACTTCCGTGCTTAGCACGTACTCACCATGACTTACCGTCATGCACAAACCACATTTTCATGCCTAGCATTTACTCACCATGATCCTCGGATCATACAATCACCTCATAATATCATTTCACATGTCAACACCACATGTATATCATTAACACAAATATCACATCATATTTCACACATATGTATATCTATATCATATTTATCATCAACATGCATATAACAATGCATCAAGCCATGCCTCAACATACATTTATAACAACGTATACATAACACCACAATCACAATTAACCAAGAGGCATAAACAACCATTAAAGAGTGCAACCAAAGTCTCTAATTAAAGCTTGGGATTAGGCTACCACTCTAATCCCAACTCTAGGTGGGTTTACCAATCCCAACCTAGTCCACATGCTTGAACCAGTTGCTCAAAACCATTTAAAACATTTTAACCACTCACCGACAATTCCAAGCTCATCCATACTAGTCGATCAAGCTTCCAATGATTCCAGATTTGTTCCCGAGGCTTCATCAACACAAAATCTCACTTATAATCACCTCAACACAATCGAAACAACCTCAAATCAAATCACCAATTAATGTAGCAAACCCGGAACACCATTCAAGCAACAAACACTATAATTCAAGCCATGAACAACCCCCCAAAACACCAAACCCGAGCAGCCCTAATACCCAGCCCAAAACTTGTGATTTCAACACATTTAACATCTCCAAATGCTTCCAAAACAACCCCCAACTATTACCCTAACATCAACCCTCAATTTCCAACACAAACCACACCCAAAACTCAACTAAAAACCCTCCTAAAACCCCACCAAAACCCAAATTCGGGAATTCATTTAAAACACTCTAAAAATTATATATGTTGGACCATTTGGTTCACGAACATCATATCTAACCTTATTACATCAAAACCTTTAGTTAAAAACAATAAAGATATCATTATTATTCAAATCTTCCAAAAACCCAAATTCTAAAACTTGAACCAAAATGAAATCTAGTTGTACTTTTAAAGAGAGGAAGATGAGAGCAAATCGGAAATGTAATTACCTTTCAAAACCGAGCTAAAATGGAGGAGAAAGAAGATGGAATAGTGAAAGGGGGAGGGGAGTTTTACTTGTCGTTAAAATGGTGGAAATGAGAGTGAAGAAGATGAGCACATGTTTAATTCAACAAAAGGGGTTTTAATTTTAAAAGTTTCATTTATTTACGGTTTTGCCATTAATGAGATGGCAATCTCATGTATTTGAAATTTTCATGGAAATTTGATTTCAATTACATTTTGGTCCAACACAAAATGTTTGTTCGAAAATATGAAGACCAAAATAATACTTTATTATTTTAATTATAAAACCCAAACCCGAACCATTATTTAAATATTATTTTCTCCCGGCTCCCAAACCCGGGTGTTACAACTCTCCCCCACTTAAGGAAATTTCGTCCCCGAAATTTATCGGACAGGAATACCACGAAATCTACTCCTCCTCACTTACCTTCTCACCACAACATACTAACCAACTCAGTAGACTTACCACACAACATTAGCTATCTGATGCTAAGATCTCAACGGGTCCTTCAAGGCATGTCAATTTTTAAACTGAACTCAATCTCTTCAACGACATAGCACGGGACAAATCTGACTCACACTTCTGAATCATAGATACACAGAACACATCACAAACCTCTTTTTAACTCTAGTGGTAACCGCAACAAATAAACAACAGAACTAGCCCGATTCACAACCTCATACAGCACTGTTTAAAAACTTGACCGATAACTTTCTCTGACTAATCATCTGACTTCAACAGGTAACCAAACACTATGTAGACGTCCTCAAAAATCTAGCTGAAATCTCGAATCTCTATCGGCCACTATCGATTTCAAGACACTGTACAACTCACACTCTTGCCAAGGCACAACTCTGCCATCTTACACACGGTACAAGCAACATGAACATGTATAAAATGAGCACACTCGATGCAACTATCACTGATCACTTAGCTAAGTCCTCCCGGAGGAAATCAAAGGCAGATCAGACACAAGGTCCCTCAAATCTATTACCCACTTTCATTAAGAACCTTCCACGGATGTAGCAAACTAGAAGAAAACTGATGCTCGGCCTTGACACGCTGGCAAATTACACACTTACTCTCATCCTGAACAACTCAATCCAGAAGTACTCGTCTTCAACCCACAATACATACTCATGCTACTCATATGCAATACAAATGAACTGCCATGTGCTTTGGCCAAAACAATACGTCTCAAAACACTATGTCAATCGGCACAACTATTCTGTTTCTGAAATGCAAAACTCTATCATCTCTGAAACTGTATTCTGAAGGTCTTCCTTCTGCTATGCCTTGCACATGAGGTGCCAAGAACTTGTCTTGCAACTGTTTCTCTTCAAGTATCTGACTCGAAGTAGGTTTGACATGAAACTCGGCCACAAAACTACTATCATTCGGTAAACTGAATTCGGCAAATACGCCTCGCAACTCAACTACTAATCTAACAACAAATATAACTCAGAACATCGGTTACTATGCTGACTCTCTTTGGATGGTACTCAATCCTGAGATTACGGTCTTCAAGCAGTTCTAACAACTTATGTTGTTCAAGTTTCAATCCTTCCTAAGTCGTCTAATATTTCAAGTTCTGATGATAAATGTATATACTGAGCGTTTCTTACTATACATGCTTTGTCTCTAAGTCTTCGAAGCAATTACAAATGCAGTTAACTCTATGTCCCGCGTCGAATTATTCTTCTCAAGGTCTTTCAACTATCTCGACGAATAAGCCACAATCTTTTGTCTTCCATAAGCACACCATCTAACTCTACATGTAACGCATCACTATGGTTCACAAATTCTTTATCTGATAACGGCTGGATCAAGGTTGAAGCTCTCTTCAAAGTTTCTTTTGGTTTCTCAAGGGCTTACTGTCTCGCATCTAACAACACAAACTGAACACTCTTCTGTAGCAATCTGTCAACGGAGCAGCTATCTTCAAAAGATCATTTACAAACCTCCAATAGTAACAATGCTAGACCTAGGAACTATAGATACCTGTCACAATCTTCATTTTCTTCCAACTCACATCTTCTTCTGCCTACTTGGGATTTACTCTAATACACTCGGCTGATCTACATATCCTAGGAGAACATCTTCATTAACTCGGAGTTCACGTTTGCACAACTTGACATACAAATGATTCTCTAATAGGATCTACATCACTAATTCTAAAGCTTGTCATGATCTTCTTCGGTACTTGAATATACCCATATATCATCTACGAGAACTACTACAAACTAATCAAGAAACTTAAGAAAAATATTCTGCTCAACATCTCTATAAAAGTAACTAACACACTAATCAAACAAAGCGGCATAACTCAGAACTCAAAGTGATCATATCTTGCCCCAAAAGTTGTCTTCGGTACTTCAACTTCTCTCACTTTCAACTGGTAGTAATCGGATCTCAAATTTATCTTCGAAAAGACTGGTGCACACCCTAACTGATCAACAAATCACTGATGCTCAGAAACGGATGCTAATTATTCACTGTCACTTGTTTCAACTACCTGAAATCTAAACACATTCTCGTATTGTCTTTTCTCTTCTTCACAAATTGCACTGTCATACTCTAAGATGACGTACTAGGCCTAATGAATCTACGGTCTAACAAATCTCGAAGTTGATTCTTCAACACTCTCAATTCTTTCGGGAACCATAAGGTACAGAGCAAACAAAACAGGAGCAAACTCGGAGACGACCTCAATAACAAACCCTTCTTCCCTATCAAGAGACAAACTGGGCAATTCTTCCAAACACTTTTAGGAAAAGAAAACACAAACTATTCTAACATTCTGCGGTCTAATCTTCATTCAAAAATCAAATCCATCACATTTGCTAGGCAAGCCTGTCAACTAATCTCAATCAATCTTTGACATCTAAAGCTGGATCAACATTCTATAAGAAGTTCACATCTTCACCTAACACTACAGTCTCTCAGAAATCTGCAACTTCAAGGCAACTCCCTCTCTGTCACAAAGTATACCCTAGCTCTGCGCTCTACAAGCCAAACCATGCCAAATGTTACACCGAAACCGTAAAAGACAATTACTTCACATCTACTGGAATCACATAACTCTAAACTATTAACAAACATCTTCCGCACATCTTTCTGACCACCACTATCTCACCAAAAGGTCTAGTCACATGCGTCCCTACGTCTAAGGTCTCATCAGGTATATCAAATTTCTTTGCATGCTCGCACGAAAAGGACGAATCCGCAGAAATTGCAACTTCACAGGTACACAACTGATAGTCTTCGGTTCTCTTGTTTTCAGACTGGCCCTTCAACATAACCTAACTCTTCAAAACTGTTCTTAGAGTAATCTCGAAACTTCAAAATGCAGTTCTGATCACACACTGACAATCATGCTTGAACTTGTTCTATAACATCGGTCCTGACGACTCGAAACATCCCACTACCAAACAATATGGAGTCAAAGCTCAAGACTTCCTTCTCGGCTCAACTATATTGGAAGCGACTTCGTCTCTCCTTCTTGCTAGAGAACAACTCAAGCGCACACGGGCCCAATCACACAAATCGATTCCCACTCACGGACACTGACCGGCTGTCTTGCATGAAAACCATAGGCTGAATCCCAACGATCACTAACTAACATTTCTGAGTTTCAGATTACTCACACGAGACCCTTACCTTGATCTCGCCTAAAGAACTAAGGTACTCATACCTACCTCTAACACTTTACCGGACACAATCAACTTTGCATGCTTGCTAACAATATACAGAAGTACGGATTCAGAATCAATCAGAAGGGACAAACTCAAAACCATACCAAGGGCTTATCTAATAAAACATCGATACCACTCTGAACCTCACTCAAAGGTCTTCACTTCTTTTTACCAACTAATACCAGAATCGGTCTCATCGTCCCTCACCAACAAGAATCAACCCACATACACACGAACTCGAACAAACAAATTGTACCTCAACTCTAGTACAACCATACTTCCCTAACTATAGCAATGAACTCCCTCAACATCGTCCACCTTTTCAGAGACCACAACTTTACTTACCGATTTACGGCCCACGCCTTGGCCTAAAACTTACTAAAAGCAATAAATAAACAACATTGGCAAATTAACATACAAACAGGGTTAGCAAAGGAAAGGGTCCAAGTGGCTCAAGTATGATTCCCTCACTTAAAAATCTCTTTTTCCGATGTAATAGGAGCAATGGGACTCTACTCAACATGCCTCAAGCAACATACGTTCACAATCAAACAATCATTCATTACAGCATACTCGAATAACAAACAACATGCTTACATGGCAAGCAAACACCGTGCAATTTCAACATAACAACTTAACTTACCTCACTTACTTGCCCAAGGTCTCGTAAACCTTAGGCTCTGATACCAAAAAATGTAACCCTCTAGTACCGGTCTGGCCGGATGACCGGTCCGAGTGGGTCACACGGGGAAAACCGAAGCGAAACCCGTCAAGGTCCCACCTCGGTTAGCAACCCTAGAAAATTTCTTTTATTTATATCTTGTCTAAATGCATTGTTAAGTCCTATGTGAAACACGACAGCGGAAACACAACAATATAAAAACAACCATCCAAAACAACACTTTAAAACAGCCCATTTTTCCTTTTTAAGCAGGCCGTATCGGAACGCCCTTAGGGTGTTTCGAAACGCCATGACTTGGTCAACTGGCCAAAGTCAACATGATGAGTCTGTTTCGAAACAGGGGTGACCCGTATCGAAACGATCACCTCAGTCAACTTCTCGTGGTCAACGAGATGAAGGTCATTCCGAAACGCTAAGGCACGTTTCGATACATCAATTTATCGTCAAATTCTCAGATTTCCAGTGGCAAAATCGTATCGAAACGTTCCTTAGGCGTACCGAAACGCCTGGCCAAAAACAAAGGGACCGTATCGAAACGGGACCAACCGTTTCGAAATGCCCTCCATCTGCAGATTGGTTTTAGCTGGTTTTTGGTACAAGGCTGTCCCAAAAGCACCACTAAGACCTCACACATCACACAAGCATAAATTCTAGATACAGGACAACCTATACGAGCATGCTTAACACATATTGAACATATAGAAACCATACATTCAAAGGATCAACAATCCACATAAGAACCAAACATAGCAATCAAGGTTAGCATGCTTAGAAAAACATACATAGGAGCATCCACAAAAATGCGCAAAACCAACATACACATAAGCATTCAAGGTAAGCAATAAAGCATGACTTGCAAATCAAACATGGAATCAACAAGCCACACCCACATCAACATAAAACAAAGCATTCAAATCAACGACACCTATCCCATTGCTTGACTATTACAATCTACAATTTAAAGATCATACTTGAGCTAACCAAAAGCAACCCTTGGAGACCTTTCCTTGCCCTTGCCACCCACAAGTTACTGATCTGCATTGTCGAACAAAAAGGAGCGTAAGCATAAAAGCTTAATGAGGGTAAGCTCATAAAACAAACCTTCGACAATACAGGGTCCAAGCACGAGCAAGAATCAAGATAGAATGCATGGTCTTACCTCCAATCCTCAAGAGCCAAAATAAAAGATGATGCATGAACATATTATCCAAACCATGTCATGCTCAACAAGTCCATATCCACAACATATAGAAACACATATAACCACATATGGGCAACATAATCCACAATTCGTATTGGCACCTAGCTATGACTCAAATACGCGGATAACCGTTGGAACTCACATCTAACAACACAACCATTACCTGGCGGTGGGATTACACTCATCACCGTTCACGCAGAGGGGATTCCACTCATCCTCACGCCTCGTTTCACGCGGAGGGGATTCCACTCATCCTCACGTCCGTCGATGGGATTCCACTCATCACCGACTAATATATATAAAAAGATTTCCGGGCGAACTCGTACTCCATCTTGATGACTACCATCATCAAGACCACGTGCGCATTTTGACTCACGTGTGCACACTAAACATCCTAATGATCGATTATTTGTACCCAAGCATACTAGTGCCAATACTACACATTTCATTAATCTTTCACAATATCATTTCATAACAACTTTCGTGCTTAGCACGTACTCACCATGACTTTCCGTCATGCACAAACCACATTTTCATGCCTAGCATGTACTCACCATGATCCTCGGATCATACAATCACCTCATAATATCATTTCACATGTCAACACCACATGTATATCATTAATACAAATATCACATCATATTTCACACATATGTATATCAATATCATATTTATCATCAACATGCATATAACAGTGCATCAAGCCATGCCTCAACATACATTTATAACAACGTATACATAACACCACAATCACAATTAACCAAGAGGCATAAACAACCATTAAAGAGTGCAACCAAAGTCTCTAATTAAAGCTTGGGATTAGGCTACCACTCTAATCCCAACTCTAAGTGGGTCTACCAATCACAGCTAGTCCACATGCTTGAACCAATTGCTCAAAACCATTTAAAACATTTTAACCACTCACCGACAATTCCAAGCTCATCCATACTAGCCGATCAAGCTTCCAACGATTCCGGATTTGTTCCCGAGGCTTCATCAACACAAAATCTCGCTTCTAATCACCTCAACACAATCAAAACAACCTCAAATCAAATCACCAATTAATGTAGCAAACCCGGAACACCATTCAAGCAACAAACACGATAATTCAAGCCATGAACAACCCCCCAAAACACCAAACCCGAGCAGCCCTAATACCCAGCCCAAAACTTGTGATTTCAACATATTTAACATCTCCAAATGCATCCAAAACAACCCCCAACTATTACCCTAACATCAACCCTCAATTTCCAACACAAACCACACCCAAAACTCAACTAAAAACCCTCATAAAACCCCACCAAAACCCAAATTCGGGAATTCATTTAAAACACTCTAAAAATTATATATGTTGAACCATTTGGTTCACAAACATCATATCTAACCTTATTACATCAAAACCTTTTAGTTAAAAACAATAAAGATATCATTTTTATTCAAATCTTCCAAAAACCCAAATTCTAAAACTTAAACCAAAATGAAATCTAGTTGTACTTTTAAAGAGAGGAAGATGAGAGCAAGTCGGAAATGTAATTACCTTTCAAAACTGAGCCAAAATGGAGGAGAAAGAAGATGGAATAGTGAAAGGGGGAGGGGAGCTTTACTTGTCGTTAAAATGGTGGAAACGAGAGCGAAGAAGATGAGCACATGTTTAATTCAACAAAAGGGGTTTTAATTTTAAAAGTTTCATTTATTTACGGTTTTACCATTAATGAGATGGCAATCTCATGTATTTGAAATTTTCATGGAAATTTGATTTCAATTACATTTTGGTCCAACACAAAATGTTTGTTCGAAAATATGAAGACCAAAATAATACTTTATTATTTTAATTATAAAACCAAAACCCGAACCATTATTTAAATATTATTTTCTCCCGGCTCCCAAACTTGGGTGTTACAGTTTAGGCATACCATGAGTGATTTAGCCACTTAAGCCTACCATGGGCATTATGGTCATTTTATCATACACGGGCATTTTGGTGATTAAACCAACAGGGCGTAAATAGTGGCTCAAAATTCTATTTGCTCATCCATTTTCCAACCAGGCATTCAGAGATTTCTACGTCAAGATCTTTCACGATATCAGATATATTCGAGGCTATTTTGATTACTTGGGCCAACGAGGGCATTTTGGTCATTTAACTATTAGGGGGTGTTTTTGTAATTTAGCCCCATCATGAGAAAATTATGATTTACAATATTTAAGATTTCTAGAAGTTTATCAAGCCTCCAAAACCGTTCGAACTAACATATCCCAACCTTGCGTTACAACCAACCCTTCTAATGTATACGGCTGTATCGTATATCTAAGCGGTTGCTTTCATATTTCACCACCAGACTTGCCGCAGAGTAGCCGAACTTATATTCTGTGCGAAAAAACTTCCAACCTTATGTTAATATCAGGAGTGATTGACGTACATGAGTCATGCTTCAGCCCATAGGGGCATTTCAGTCATTTTCAGCTTTATTGGCATTTCTAGAATTTCATCAAAGGTAATTTACTTATTTCAGACAAGGGGGTATTTCAGTCATTCTGAAGCTCGGGACCTCTATCATTTCCGTCAATTGAACCATTTATAGTATTTCAATCATTTAAGTACTCGTGGGTGATTCAGCCATTCAAGAAATTTCGGTACCCTCCAACCACTTCATTCATTTCAGACTCAAGGGTTTGTCCATCCTTCCAGTTAATTTGCAAACTTGGGTGTCTGAATATACTTCAGCCTTCTTGGTCACTACGATCATCCTAGTTAATTTGACCATAACAATATTTCCAATACTTTTAGTCATTACAATCAATTCAGTATTTTGAGCCACTTGATTTATTCAGAGGTATGGATAGTTTCCCGCGAATCTATATTCAGAGATTCATTCCAAAATCAAAGAAACCTATCGCCTTACAATCTTGAAGGATTAAATCTTGTTACCATAACTTTCCAAGTAAATCGAGGTTTTTTTGATGAATAGGGTCGTTTTACCATATCCAGTATAGATTTCTAGATTGCTTCCAATTCCAAGGGTATTTAAGTCATTATCATACCTTAAAGGGCATTTTTGTAATTTCATACCCAAATATTTTTAGCATTTAATCACTTGACATTAATAATCGGGTTTGAGGATTAGCCGCCTTATTAATTAATTTATTGAACTTCACACCATTCCATTTGTTAACTTTCTCATTCGAACATTTCGATCTGTTCTAGGTTATCATACTCATGCATGCATTAACCGAATACCAACATGTTTATAAAGCATACTAGAGGTAGTAGTGTATTACCTTTAATCCTTGCTATATCGGTCAACCATGGTACTCCATTCGATCACCCTCGAACCCGAATGCGACGTCCTCAACATCCCGAATACAAGGAACTTTGAATACAGATCTTACAAAATCGGAAGTGATATGATCGAGTTGACGTGGCTCCGACGAGGTCCTTACCGGAGTCGGACAGACGAACAACCGACTGGGTTTTGAAGAGCTTGACGCGAGGAGGACGGCTGTGCCCACGGTGAGGCGAGCCAACGTCGGGAACAGCTGGAAATGAGGAAAACGGTGGCGGCTGAAACCTTTAAGCTTCCAGATCTGTTTTCTACCGCAAACGACCGGCCGACGTCGCGCGTGGTTGACAATAATGAGTTAAGGGGCGGACATTGCACACACCGACGGTGGCGGTGGCGTGTACAAAGCGGCGATGCAAGCTCGCCGGAGAAATGAAGAGTTGGAGAGAGAGAGTTTCTAGAGAAATCAGGTAAGGGGGGAATATATTTTTTGGTAGCTGAAAGGTCACCATCCAGAATAAATGGGGGGTTTAACTTTATTATTCTACAAGGTTTAAAACAAATTCGGAGGGCCTTAAACAAAGATGAGCTCTTGGCTCAGCGGTTAAGCCTCAAGCTTAGGGGTGTTGAGGTTACGGGTTCAACACCTTATAAACTCATTTCCATAAATTTTCATTCTTTTTCATTCCCCTTCATTTCATTTCCCCTTTCTAAATTTTTATATTATTATTATTATTATTATTATTATTATTATTATTATTATTATTATTATTATTATTACTAACTTCATAGTGTTACAACTCTCTCCCCCTTAAGAAAATTTCGTCCTCGAAATTTACCAGAATCAGAGAAATAAAGAAGCTACTCTTTTATCTATTCTTGTGCTGAAACTCATCCTTCAAAGTATACTTGCTTCTCAAGATTTTTTTTCATTTTTTTTGGCGGTCACATATCAATTTGGTCGTGTCCTTAATCGCTCAGCTATTCTTTAAACGCAATGTCATCCTATCATACAACTCATATGAACTAATCATATTACGATATTTGAATCCATACAGAACTTTGTACGAAGCCAAACGAACAATTGTCTTGCAACTTTCATTATATGCGGTCTCAGTCAGGGCTGCGAAACCTTTCCAACAACCACAGAAATAATCATACCTCCTAGAAGCATCTCCTCTAGGATATGAGTTAATCAACTAAGTCAACTATCGATTTACGGATGAGAATCTGTACCTGAAATCCAAACAAGTAATCCAAGCTTCCAACATAGCCTTCCAAAATTAAGACGTAACACCGAATTTCAGTCAGGGATGGTATGTATAACTATACACCATGTCACATTATCGCAAAAAATTACTTTCTCCTTGGCAATCTGTGAAACAAATATTTTAATTTTGATATAACTAAAAACCTAAGGACTAAATAGAAAAAGTCAAAACGAATTTTAAGTCCTCAAAATATCCCCATATAATTTTAGTATTATGCCCAAGTTAAAAACATACTATTTCAAATATTTTTCTAAGTGTTTCAAGCCAAAACAGTGTTTTTCAAGTAACCGTTTCGAAACGGCACTAGGCGTTTCGAAACATTTTCACCACTGTCGACCACCGTTCCGAAACGCGTATCGAAACACTTAAAACCGTTTCAAAACGGCATAACTCGTTTCGAAACTGTTCTTCATATAGGATTTAAAAAGGGTTGTTTTATTTCAAATATTTCAGAATTTTAAATATAAAGGGGATGTTTCGAAACGGATCAAGCCCGTTCCGAAACGACCCTTTGACAGTAGCCATTTCGTTTCGAAACGGTTCACACCCGTTCCGAAACAAAGGCTAGGTTTTATTTTGAAAAAATATGACCGTTGTATGTTTTAACTGATTTTCTGAAAACCGTTAAGGCGTTTCGAAACGGGCTAGGACCGTTCCGAAACGACCCTTGACAGTGGCAAAAACGTTCCGAAACGGCCCTAAGGCGTTTCGAAACGGGCTCTTAAATGCACCCCAACGGCTCTTTCTATTTTAGTCCGTTCCGAAACAGGTTCCCCGTGTTCCGAAACGGGTTGGTGCAAACTGCATTTATGGTGGCAAGAGAGGGTTCCAACGGCTCCATTTATGTTCCCAACCACCCAAACGGCTAGAAATCAATGAGAAGGTATAAAAGAGACATCCAAAAGCATCATCAACAACTATTGATCCAAAAGCAAACATCCAAACATCAAATTCAAGCATTTGAGCAAAATTCCCAAATTTGTGTAAAATCCCAATTTGTGTTCTTCATTCATATTTTGTAAAATTGGGTTGAGTGCTTGTATTGGGGCTATCATTTGTATTGAGAGATACTTAATTAGCCTACAAATTTCTTTGTTCTCTTGTGTGAGGGTTGGGTTGATTTTTGGGTAGAAAAATCAACCGATATTGTAAAGGGTTGCCTCCTTGTCCTAGAAAAGGGGAAGATCAATTTAGAGAAATTGTTGCAAATCCTTAGTGAGACTAAGGTAGTGGATGTAGAGTTCATTTGGAACTTGAACCACTCTAAATTCCGTGTTCATCATTTTTAATTTGCCAATTTCCACTACAATCCTTTAAATTTCCAATTCACCCCCCTCTTGGTAAATATCGATCTTTCGATCCACTCAACAATTGGTATCAGAGCTTAACTCTTTGAGGATTAACAACCACAAGAGGAGATCCTTGGAAGAGTGTGATCATCAAATTATCAAGAGATGGCTTCAACCTCCGGTTCCGTCATGTACGAGTCACAATCAACCACCAAGCCTCCTTTCTTCAATGGTGACAACTATTCCTTTTGGAAGAACAAAATGAGGCTATTCATCAAATCAAGTGACTATCTTGTATGGGATGTCATTGAGGATGGGCCATACATTCCATTGAAGCAAGATGGTGAAGGCAAGATGGTGTTGAAGAAGAAAGCCGAAATGAGTGAAGAGGAGAGGAAGAAGATTCAAGTCAACGATAAAGCTCTCCACATGCTATTTTGTGCTTTCGGTCCGGACATCTACTTGAAGGTCTCATCAATTGAAAGTGCCAAGGAAGTGTGGGACACTCTTGAGACCACCTATGAAGGCACCAATGATGTCAAAGAAACTAAGATTGGACTTCTCAATCTTAGTTATGAAAACTTCAAGATGGAGCCCGATGAGACGGTGTCTAAGATGTTTGATCGATTCTCCACAATCGTCAACGGTCTAAAGGGATATGGAGAAATCATACCGGAAGACAAGCTTGTCCGGAAGCTACTCTATTCACTTCCCGAAGCTTGGGATGGGAAGAGAACCGCTATCATCGAAGCAAAGAACTTGAAGACATTAAAGCTTGATGAGCTTGTGGGTTCTCTCCTTACTCATGAGATCATGAAGCAAGGAAGGGAAGATGAGAAAAAGAAGGAAGAGAAAAGAGTAGAGAAGCTTGAGGTTGAAAAGAAGATGGGAATAGCTCTCAAGGCTAAAGCTTCACAACTTGATGAGAGCTCATCTAGTGATGAGGACGAACTTGAAGAATTGGCTATGATAGCCAAACGGTTCTCACGATTCATGAGGTCCAACCGAGGAAGAAAAATCCAAAGAAAGATGGACTTCAAAGGGAATAACAAAGAAGATGGAAAGGATCCCATCATTTGCTATAAGTGCAAACAACCCGGCCACATTCGTTCGGAGTGCCCTCAACTCAAGAAGAAGGGTTTTGAGAAGAAGAAGAAACTTCAAGCCAAACTTGCTACTTGGAGTGATGAGGAGTCATCGGAGGATGACGAACAAGAAGTGGCTAACCTTTGTCTCATGGCACTTGAGGAAGATTCCTCCATGGTAACCTCTAACTCATCTACTTTAGATTTTTCATATGAAGAATTAAATGATGCATATGATGAGTTACAAGAGGTATATGATGAATTAGTTGAGAAGTTTAAGGAGTCGGTCATTAAAAACAAGAAAATCATTTTAGAGCTAAATGAGAAAAATGACTCACTCACTCAAGCTAATTCTAAATTTGAGAAAAAGATTTTAGGATTAAAAGATGAACTTAAATTCTTTCAAGATGAAAATGTTGATCTTAATAATCTTTTGTCTCAATGCAATAGTGAACACCAAAAGGTGTTAGGTGAGCTAAATGAGCTCAAAAAGTCCTTAAAAAATGTTGGAAGTGTCAAGCATGAAGTAGGAGAATCATCTAGAACACACCAACCTAAGAAAAGGACTAATTACTACAAACAAAGTAGCTACCCTAGACATAGTAGAGCTAAAAGAATTAGAAGTGTATGGGTTCCTAAGGAACTTGTAAAATCTAATAATATTATTGCTATGTCATCTTGGATTCCTAAGGGAACCAAGGTTTTGGGAGCTAACACTCATGGACCCAAAATGATTTGGGTACCAAAAACCAAGGTTTAATATCTTTGTTTGTAGGGGGAGCATTGCTTCAAGGCCAAAGCACAAAGTCAAAACTCATGGTACCTTGATAGTGGATGCTCGAGACACATGACCGGAGACAAGAGTCGATTCATGGATTTAAAGCCAAAAAGTGGAGGAGTAGTAACATTTGGTGACAACTCCAAAGGGCACATTAAAGGTATTGGCTCCATAGGTAATCACTCTACCATTCTCATTGAAAATGTCTTATATGTCGATGGTCTTAAACACAATTTATTAAGCATAAGTCAATTATGTGATAAGGGATTTAATGTTCTTTTTGATAAAAATGGATGCAAAATTGTAGACATTAAATCTAATAGTATTATGCTCATAGGTCATCGCATAGGAAACATATACATGGTGCATTTAGATGACATTCATACATCTCATGCATGTTTAGTTGCTCAAAATGAAAATGATGCATGGTTGTGGCATAGGAAGCTAGGACATGCTAGCATTAGTGTTTTGGAAAAACTAGTCTCTCTAAATCTAGTTAGAGGTTTGCCCAAAATAAAATTTTCAAATGATAAAATTTGTGATGCATGCTCAAAGGGTAAACAACATAAGTCTTCCTTTAAATCCATTAATGATGTTTCTACTAGTAGATGCTTACAATTAATTCACATGGATTTATTTGGGCCAATTAGGACTATGAGCTTGGGTGGTAAATCTTATGCTTTTGTGCTTGTTGATGATTTTTCTAGATATACTTGGGTTTTATTTTTAAGTACTAAAGATGAGGCTTTAGATAAATTCATCACATTTTCAAAAACAACCCAAAATGATCTTGAACTTAGAATTTCACACATTAGAAGTGATCATGGAACCGAGTTTCAAAATTTAGGGTTTAAAGACTTTTTAAACGAAAATGGTATTAGTCATAACTTTTCGGCTCCTCGAACTCCTCAACAAAATGGGGTAGTTGAGAGGAAAAATAGAACTTTGCAAGAAATGGCTAGGACTATGCTTTGTGAAAACAATTTACCTAAATATTTTTGGGCGGAAGCCACAAACACCGCTTGTTATATTATAAATCGAGTAATGATTAGGCCAATTTTAAAGAAAACACCTTATGAGATTTTAAAATCTAAAAAGCCTAACATTAGCTATTTTCACCCTTTTGGGTGCAAGTGTTTTGTTTTAAATAATGGAAAAGATAACTTAGGTAAATTTGATGCAAAAAGTGATGAAGCCATTTTTATAGGTTACTCTTTAACCTCTAAAGCCTATCGAGTATTTAACAAAAGAACTTTAGTAGTAGAAGAATCTATTCATGTTGTATTCGATGATAACCTCCTTCCTAGGAAGGATTCTTGTGATGATGATGATGTAGGAATCATAAATGCCTTTGATGGAGGTCAAACTTCAAAGGAGGATGAGATTTCAACAAAAGAAGAGGACTCACAAGATCCACCCCTTGAAGCCTTAAAGGACTTGGCTATTGAGGAAAAGGAAGTGAGCTACCCAAGGGAGTTGAACTATGTCAAAGATGGTGAAATCTTGGGTGATCCATCCAAGGGGGTAACCACTCGTTCTTCTCTTAGATTAATGAACCATGTTGCATTTATCTCATGCATAGAGCCTAAAAACATAAAAGAAGCATTGAAAGATGATTTTTGGATTTTGGCTATGCAAGAAGAATTAAATCAATTTGAGAGAAGTAATGTATGGACATTAGTTGATAGGCCTAGTAATCAATCTACAATAGGAACTAAATGGGTCTTTAGGAACAAACTAGATGAGAGTGGTAACATTGTGAGAAATAAAGCTAGACTAGTTGCTCAAGGTTACACTCAAGAAGAGGGAATAGATTTCGATGAAACCTATGCACCCGTAGCTAGGATGGAAGCTATTAGGATGTTGCTTGCATATGCATGTTATCATAATTTCAAGCTTTTTCAAATGGATGTAAAAAGTGCCTTTCTAAATGGTTTTATAAATGAAGAGGTGTATGTTGAACAACCACCGGGTTTTGAGGATTCAAAATTTCCAAACCATGTGTTTAAACTTACAAAAGCTCTCTATGGTTTAAAACAAGCTCCTAGAGCTTGGTATGAGAGACTTTCAAATTTCTTAATTGAAAAAGGTTTTGAAAAAGGAAAGGTGGATACAACACTCTTCATAAAAAGATATAACAATGACATCTTAGTAGTTCAAATTTATGTTGATGATATAATTTTTGGTTCTACTAATGAATGTCATTGTCAAGAGTTTGCTAAGTTAATGCAAGGTGAATTTGAGATGAGCATGATGGGGGAGCTCTCGTTCTTTTTGGGACTCCAAATCAAGCAAAAGAAGGATGACACCTTCATCAACCAAGCAAAATACATAAAGGATATGCTCAAGAAGTTTGGCTTGGAGAATGCAAAGCCTCAAGCCACTCCTATGAGCTCATCTACAAAGCTTGACAAAGATGAAGGAGGTAAGTGTGTTGACTCTAAGCTTTATCGTTCTATGATTGGATCTTTACTTTACCTTACCGCAAGTAGACCAGATATCTTGTTTAGTGTTTGCTTGTGTGCTAGGTTTCAAGCTAGTCCTAGAGAGTCTCACCTTATAGCCGTTAAAAGAATCTTTAGGTATCTTAGAGACACTCCTTGTTTAGGTCTTTGGTACCCTAGAGACTCTACCTTTAACCTTCATGCTTACTCGGATGCGGATTATGGGGGTTGCAAAATTGATAGGAAAAGTACTTCGGGAACTTGCCAATTCTTAGGTAGTATGCTCATATCTTGGTTCTCTAAGAAACAAAATAGTGTAGCCTTATCTACCACCGAAGCCGAGTACATATCCTTAGGGAGTTGTTGTGCTCAAGTCCTTTGGATGAAACAACAACTCTTAGATTATGGAATTAAAGTTGGAACCATACCCCTAAAATGTGACAACACTAGTGCAATATGCTTAACTAAAAATCCCATCCAACACTCTAGAACCAAACATATAGAAATAAGGCATCATTTCATTAGAGATCATGTCCTTAAGGAAGATGTGGTTATAGAGTACGTAGACACCTTAAATCAATTAGCGGACATTTTTACAAAACCCTTAGACAAAGAGCGTTTTTGGTCCCTTAGGAGAGAGTTAGGTCTAGCTAGCCTATCTTGACCTTTTAGGACCTCTTTTGTGCTTAAATATGCTTGATTTTGTGAAATGCCATGTTGATGTGTTTAAACTCCTTATTTCATCCATGCTTATAGTTAGGGGGAGTATGTTTATGCTTAAATATGTTTTGCCTGCTCATTCATGACATTTATGCATGTTAGGCCTCTTAAAACTTCATTTTTCTGCACTTTTAGAGCCTCATCTGCACTTCCAGACCCAGGTGTATCAAAACGGGTGAACCTGTTTCGATACGGATACCTTAAATCCAGCTCTGAGAGAAGGGCGTTTCGAAACGCCTCAAAAGCGTTCCGAAACGTTTTTGATTCTGCAAAACGGGTGTATCGGAACGCGTTCCGATACGGGTCAAAGGGAGTTTCGATACGGTCAACATCGTATCGAAACGTTCTGTTTATGGTTTTAAAATGGTCAAAACCCTAGCCGCCCGTTCCGAAACGGTCTTGACCGTTCCGAAACGGCATCGCGAACTACTTTAAATTAGGGCTTTTAATGATACAAACTCACTTTATATCAATCTCTAAAACCCTAAACCGCCTCCCTCTCTATAAATACCCTCTAAAACTCTTTGATTTTCACAAAATTGTGAGGGGTTTCACTCTTCAACCTAAGTCTAAGGAAGTTTCATCAATCTTGTGCAAGGAGTTCTTCAAAATCATCCAAAATCCCAAACTAAGGTAATTTTTCTATTTTTTCTTTTTCTTTCAATTTTTGTTCGAATCTTAGGTTAGAAAATTTTATTTTTGTATAAATTATATGTTTTTTGTTGTGGGTTTTCAAAATCTTGTAAAAAAATTTCAAATCTCAAAATTTTTGATTCGAATATAAATTTTTTCAATCGTATTTTTTTTATTTTAATTTTGTTTTCAAAAACCTAAGTGGGATTTATTATTGGATTGATTATAAATATCAATGCATACACTCTATTTTAAAACACTTGCTTAATGTTTTTAGATGGCGGATCAATCGAACAAAAAGCGCAAGGCCGTTCAATCCGGTGATTCGAGCATTCGTCCGAATATTACTATGCTTTTTCAGAAATCTCTTAAAAATCCAGACGCGCGTGCTCGCTTTGCTTATGTCAAGGATTTCGCGGTTCGTAAGGAACGTGTCATTGATCTTGAGTTCCTCAATTCCGAGCGATTCCTTTTTCATTATCTCCCTCGTTTGGATGAGTGGCATCTCATGGATTTCTTGAGCCTTCCGGATATTTGCTACAAAAACATGGTACTCCTCTTTTATTCAAATGCTCGTTTTCTTCATGATGAGACCAAAACCGAGATCATAGGAATTGAATCATCCTTATTAGGCAGAAAGTTTGTTGTTAATGTTGCACTTTTAGAGTCTGCTCTTAAGCTTAAGAATATGGGTCTTGAGGATGAACGCCACTTTGGCTCTTTCACCGGTAAGGCACTTTCTTTGGATGTGCACGATCGAGTTCTTCACTTGATGGTGTCTTGGTTCATTCGTCCTTCCGGAGGCAAATACTCTCATATCCGTCACACTGATCACTTTTGGCTAGAGTGTTTCCGTAGGGGTGAGCGCCCAAATGTGCCTAAGATTATTTTTGCCGAGATAGTCAATAATATCAAGCTTATTGACACGAATGAGTTGAAGTCTTTCACATATGGCATTGTCTTGAGCGCCCTATTTGATAATCTTGGCATTGATTGTACCTACGACTCTCCGATCCCTCGCAAGACCAAGATTGGTGAGTCATCCCTTCGAAAGTCCGGGTTCCAATATGTGAATGGTTTTTGGGAAAGAGTTGATAGAGAAGCGGATCTTGCTCCCGTTGCTCCTCCACCGCAAGTTCCAATTGCAAACAATGAAGCCCTCACGGCTTTCCTCACCGAGCGGTTCAATGCTTTGGACACTCGGATGAATGCTTTGGACACTAGCATTGCTTCGGGCTTTGAAACAATAGGCAATCGTTTGAAGAATGTCGAGGATCGCCTTCTTTCTCTTGAGACTTCTCATTCTAACTTGGACCTTTCCTTCTCCACTCTTTATGGGCAATGGACGAAGTTTCACCGCTCTCAAGCCAAGAGCGATGATGATGATGACGAGGATGATGATGACGAGGCTTAGGATATTTATCTCATATCATATCATATTATCTATGCATTTTAGGATTAAGGTTGCATGTTTATGTTTTCTCATGTTTTAGGAACCTATGCTTATGGCTTTATTATTTGGGTTTTTATGTTGAACCTAATGTTTGAATTATATTTTGGATATTTTGATTATGAATTTATAATATGGTTGCTTATTATTGCTTATTGATACTAATCCTTTATCTTCTCCATGAGCTTTTATTTTTCTTTTTGATCTAACAAAAAGGGGGAGAAGAAATTTAAGAGCCACACTTTAAACTAAAATTCGTTTTAAAATGTTAAAAGTTTTTTTTTTAAAAGTTTACTTGGATTTCAAATCAAATTTTTTTTAGACTTTAAAAAAACCTATCTTAAATTAAGGGGGAGTTAGAATAATTTTCAAAACTTTCAAAATTCCAGAAATTCTAACTTTAGTTTTGTTATATCAAAAAGGGGGAGATTGTGAAACAAATATTTTAATTTTGATATAACTAAAAACCTAAGGACTAAATAGAAAAAGTCAAAACGAATTTTAAGTCCTCAAAATATCCCCATATAATTTTAGTATTATGCCCAAGTTAAAAACATACTATTTCAAATATTTTTCTAAGTGTTTCAAGCCAAAACAGTGTTTTTCAAGTAACCGTTTCGAAACGGCACTAGGCGTTTCGAAACATTTTCACCACTGTCGACCACCGTTCCGAAACGCGTATCGAAACACTTAAAACCGTTTCGAAACGGCATAACTCGTTTCGAAACTGTTCTTCATATAGGATTTAAAAAGGGTTGTTTTATTTCAAATATTTCAGAATTTTAAATATAAAGGGGATGTTTCGAAACGGATCAAGCCCGTTCCGAAACGACCCTTTGACAGTAGCCATTTCGTTTCGAAACGGTTCACACCCGTTCCGAAACAAAGGCTAGGTTTTATTTTGAAAAAATATGACCGTTGTATGTTTTAACTGATTTTCTGAAAACCGTTAAGGCGTTTCGAAACGGGCTAGGACCGTTCCGAAACGACCCTTGACAGTGGCAAAAACGTTCCAAAACGGCCCTAAGGCGTTTCGAAACGGGCTCTTAAATGCACCCCAACGGCTCTTTCTATTTTAGTCCGTTCCGAAACAGGTTCCCCGTGTTCCGAAACGGGTTGGTGCAGACTGCATTTATGGTGGCAAGAGAGGGTTCCAACGGCTCCATTTATGTTCCCAACCACCCAAACGGCTAGAAATCAATGAGAAGGTATAAAAGAGACATCCAAAAGCATCATCAACAACTATTGATCCAAAAGCAAACATCCAAACATCAAATTCAAGCATTTGAGCAAAATTCCCAAATTTGTGTAAAATCCCAATTTGTGTTCTTCATTCATATTTTGTAAAATTGGGTTGAGTGCTTGTATTGGGGCTATCATTTGTATTGAGAGATACTTAATTAGCCTACAAATTTCTTTGTTCTCTTGTGTGAGGGTTGGGTTGATTTTTGGGTAGAAAAATCAACCGATATTGTAAAGGGTTGCCTCCTTGTCCTAGAAAAGGGGAAGATCAATTTAGAGAAATTGTTGCAAATCCTTAGTGAGACTAAGGTAGTGGATGTAGAGTTCATTTGGAACTTGAACCACTCTAAATTCCGTGTTCATCATTTTTAATTTGCCAATTTCCACTACAATCCTTTCAATTTCCAATTCACCCCCCCTCTTGGTAAATATCGATCTTTCGATCCACTCAACACAATCAAACATAATCAAGGTTTTATACGGATATCACTTACCTTTAATGAAATTTTTAGAAAATTGTTTCCTTCGTATATTACAGAGTCACCATAGAACTTACACTTTCGCCACATTCACAAGCACATTTCTTTTAAATTCATAACAGATTTATCAAATTCTCATCAAGATATTCTCAAACATAATCATCATCATCGAGCTACCTTATATGTAATCTTATATCAGTTACCTCATATGATCAAACCTTCATTCTCAATCTAATTCATATCTTCAATATCACACGCATTAATCATATCAGTTTCTTTATCCAGATTCAAATTCATCAATTTAATCCAAACATAGGCGAACGGCATAGACATTTCTTGCCATTATAGATCGAGCTATGTAAGGCATAATACTTAGATTCACTTATTTCAAAAAAAAGAGATTCGACATCGAAGATTCGGCTCGAAGCGGTACGGTTATGCTAGGGGCATGCATAGACCAAACACCCTATGACAAACGATCGGCCAATCTACCCAGAATGACGCAACTCTAAGCTCTGATACCACTAAATGTAACCCCCTAGACCCGCCTATGCGTTACAACGAATCTTGGGAAGTCACATTAGGGTCACAAGAGCGACCCACGGTAAAAATACACATAAGAACATTTTTTTCAAACACTTATTAAACTGTAAAATCAACTTTTGTCTAAAATACCATTTCGAGAAGTCATTTAAACATGTAACGAAAAAATTCAGAAAGTGTTTTACAGACACTGTCATAAAACAATACATGACGTACATGACATACATGCCCACTAACTATACAGTACCGTACTCCAAGGCAACGCCGAGACAACTCCGAACACTGTTGTCAACCATTATACCATGATATATTCTTTTAACCTGCGATGGTAAAAACAATGTGAGCTTGGAAAAGCTCAGTAATACAGAACTACCAAAATATGCTATAAGCTCATGCAGATATAAGGTAGGCATAACATTTTCATGATGTTCCATATATTAACAGTCTCCATTTCTGTTCTACTATTACGAGGTAGCATCATACTCGAGAATGACGATACTTTCTCTTTATTCATGCATCGAGAATTAGACGATAATTATATAGGCTGGTAACATACGAGGTAGGAATCAGAGAGTTTAGTGTCTAGTGTGTTCCAACGGTACAACATTAATGCATGAAATGTAATAATGCAGTAAACATTTTTATTTCAAATACATTTGTTTCAAGTAGCAGTAAAGTTCATTTTATTTCTTTATTTACCCTCCAACCATACTCCAGTATTTAGTTTCCCAGTGCGGTATCATGTACAGGCATTAACCCGAGCCCATTGGGCGTGGGTACCATCCTAAGGATATACCTTAGAATACGGGCGGCCCTTGCCGAAGCATAGGAACCGAAAACGGGCGGACCTGGCCGAAGCCTAGGATCTGAAAACGGGCGGACCTGGCCGAAGCCTAAGATCCAAAAACGGGCGGACCTAGCCGAAGCTTAGGATCCGAATACGGGCGAACTTACCAGCTGGATCAGGGCTGAGCCGATAGCAACTTCATATCATTTCCCAAGTACCCCGGTGAATCAGATCATCAATAGTTCATTAATCAATAACTGTATTTTTAGTAACACATTATCCATATAGCATGTTTGTCATATCGGATGCATAGGCATATATCAGAAATACAATGCGGTCATGTTTAATTTATAAAACATGTCATGTTCATGTAAATTCAAGTATGTCAGTCATGTGCACGTGATCGGTATTATAACATGTAAATCAATATGCAAAAACAGTCGTGTAGCACACGTGGAACACACTAGGTGGAAACAGTTTATTCCTTAGAGATACTTGGCATTTACGGAAGGGAACACATTAAACTTTCGACAATTGAACGGATCTTTGAAACAAGGTCCCTATTAAAAGAGGGGTTTGTACTAACAGTTCAAGCCAGATATTCAGGATATGATACATCAAGATCTTTGAGAGTTTAGGCATATCATGAGGGATTTAGCCATTTAAGCCTACCAGGGGTATTATGGTCATTTTATCATACACGGGCATTTTGGTGATTTATACCAACAGGGCGTAAACAGTGGCTCAAAAATTCTATTTGCTCATCCATTTTCCAACCAGGCATTCAGAGATTTCTACGTCAAGATCTTTCACGATATCGGATATATTCGAGGCTATTTTGATTACTTGGGCCAACGAGGGCATTTTGGTCATTTAACTATTAGGGGGTGATTTTGTAATTTTGCCCCATCATGAGAAAATTATGATTTACAATATTTAAGATTTCCAGAAGTTTATCAAGCCTCCAAAACCATTCGAACTAACATATCCCAACCTTGCGTTACAACCAACCCTTCTAATGTATCCGGCTGTATCGTATATCTAAGCGGTTGCTTTCATATTTCTCCACCAGACTTGCCGTGGAGTAGTCGAACTTATATTCTGTGCGGAAAAACTTTCAACCTTATGTTAATATCAGGAGTGATTGACGTACATGAGTCATGCTTTCACCCATAGGGGCATTTCAGTTATTTTCAGCTTTATTGGCATTTCTAGAATTTCATCAAAGGCAATTTACTTATTTCAGACAAGGGGGAATTTCAGTCATTCTGAAGCTCGGGACCTCTATCATTTCCGTCAATTGAACCATTTATAGTATTTCAATCATTTAAGTACTCGTGGGTGATTCAGCCATTCAATAAATTTCAGTACCCTCCAACCACTTCATTCATTTCAGACTCAAGGGTTTGTCCATCCTTCCAGTTAATTTGCAAACTTGGGTGTCCGAATATACTTCATCCTTCTTGGTCACTACGATCATCCTAGTTAATTTGACCATAACAATATTTCCAATACTTTTAGTCATTACAATCAATTCAGTATTTTGAGCCACTTGATTTATTCAGAGGTATGTATAGTTTCCCGCGAATCTATATTCAGAGATTCATTCCAAAATCAAAGAAACCTAACGCCTTACAATCTCAAAGGATTAAATCTTGTTACCATAACTTTCCAAGTAAATCGATGTTTTTTTGATGAATCGGGTCGTTTTACCATATCCAGTATAGATTTCTAGATTGCTTCCAATTCCAATGGTATTTAAGTCATTCTCATACCTTAAAGGGCATTTTTGTAATTTCATATCCAAATATTTTTAGCATTTAATCACTTGACATTAATAATCAGGTTTGAGGATTAGCCGCCTTATTAATTAATTTATTGAACTTCACATCATTCCATTTGTTAACTTTCTCATTCGAACATTTTGATCTTTTCTAGGTTATCATACTCATGCATGCATTAACCGAATACCAACATGTTTATAAAGCATACTAGAGGTAGTAGTGTATTACCTTTAATCCTTGCTATATCGGTCAACCATGGTACTCCATTCGATCACCCTCGAACCCGAATGCGACGTCCTCAACATCCCGAATACAAGGAACTTTGAATACCGATCTTACCAAATCGGAAGTGATATGATCGAGTTGACGTGGCTCCGATAAGGTCCTTACCGGAGTCAGACAGACGAACAACCAACTGGGTTTTGAAGAGCTTGACGCGAGGAGGACAAATGTGCCCACGGTGAGGCGAGCTGACGTCGGGAACAGTCGAAAATGAGGAAAATGGTGGCGGCCGAAACCTTTAATCTTCCAGATCTGTTTTCTACTGCAAACGACCGGGCGACGTCGCGCGTGGTTGACAATAATGAGTTAAGGGGCGGACGGTGCACACACCGACAGTGGCGGTGGCGTGTACGAAGCGGCGGTGCAAGCTCGCCGGAGAAATGAAGAGTTGGAGAGAGAGAGAGTTTCTAGAGAAATCGGGTAAGGGGGGAATATATTTTTTTGGTAGCTGAAAGGTCACCATCCAGAATAAATGGGGGTTTAACTTTATTATTCTACAAGGATTAAAACAAATTCAGAGGGGCCTTAAACAAAGATGAGCTCTTGGCTCAGCGGTTAAGCCTCAAGCTTAGGGGTGTTGAGGTTACGAGTTCAACACCCTATAATCTCATTTCCATAAATTTTCATTCTTTTTCATTCCCCTTCATTTCATTTCCCCTTTCTAAATTTTTATATTATTATTATTATTATTATTATTTTACTAACTTCAGAGTGTTACAATGCAAGTACCATTTTTATGCCTAAATTTAGCTTTCTTAACCCGATTGTTCTGAGCTTGTTTTGTGCTATATATATTTTGTTAATTTGCTATATATATATAATTTCCAAAACCATGCAAGTACTATATATAATTTAAATATCATGTGCGAGCCATGTTGTTGTGCTGAGCTGTATAATGCAGTTTGTTAATTTGTTACAATATGGGGGAATAAATCTGTTTGTTAATTTGTTAGTTTGACTAAATCATATTTCTGTCGGTTTTATTATACGAATATATTTATAAAAAAAATTTGATATGTAAAATATTTGAAACTTTAAATTTAGGGTAAACTATACTAATGACCACCGAACTATGAGGTTGGTGTCGATTTGACCATTATATTTTCAATTGTGTTAAATATACCACATAACTATTTAATTGGTTCCAATGTAGCCATCTGCCGTTAAAAAACGAAAAAAGTTAACGGGACTGTTAAAATAATTGGTATAATTACACATTTAGTCCCCTTTATTTATACAATTAGGTGGTGACACGTGTCAGCACCTTATTTGAGGGATATTCTATTTTTAATAGATTTATTAAATTTATTTTCCTTCCCCAATCAGATGGTGACACGTGTCACCACCAATTGGAGTAAGAAAAATGAAATAGTGGAAAATGACCCCAAGGAGAATCAAACATGGGTCTTTGGGGAAAAAGAGCAACGCCCTTGCCACTGAGCTAATCTTGTTTCTATTATACGGAATACCAAATATAATATATGTGGTATATGTGATTTGCAAAAGTTTTTGCATTTATGCATGTAAAATAGATTACTTTATGCTGCTTCAGCAATGGACGGACCTCTGCCATGTAATAGCTAACCTAAATCAAAGAACGCAATAATTAGTTGTGATCAAAATGCGTTTCATGGTAAGAAATACGAAGGTTTATGCCAAAATAATTCACTTCGTGAACCTGCTACTCCAGTCATGAATGGAACAGCAGATGGAGCTGAGGAGCAAGCAGAGTTACCTGCAACAACACTGATGTATACGATATTGGAATTGGAAATTTAAGCAAATTACTCCCAACAATAGTCGATTCCAATATCATGAAAAAGTTGTGAATTTGTGATGCTATGTGTTTTATGTACATTGTCATTTGTTCGTGAGAAATTTAAGTTGTTAATATATGCAGATATGATAATCTTGCTTGTACCAAGCCTAACAACATTCCATGTTTTTGGAATAGGTTGAGCTATTGGGCGGCCGTCTTACAGTGTCCTGTCGAGTGAATTGTGGTTCTACATCTACCTTACAAGGTTTCTACATCACGTGATAGTTCTGATGACATGATGAAGCAGTTAGGCCACACCATAGATGTTGTGAACAATGGTGCTGAATCTGTCCGTGCAGTTCAGAAACACAATTATGATCTTGTCCTGATGGTAATTCTTTCCGAATCTTGCAGTTCCTTAATCCCTTTCCCACTCTTTTGGATGGTGAAAACAAAATGAAAAGCTAACTCCGTGTTTAGGGATGAAATGACTTGCATGTATTTGTATTCTGAAAGCTCCTTTACTTATTTATCTTGCAGGATGTCTGCATATGTTAGGTCATTTTCCCTTGAAGAGATTCTCCATGTAATGTAAGCAACATATGCAGCTCTTCATATATGCTGGTTTCCATCCAGTCCGGTAAGAAAATTGGATAAATTAACTAAAAACTGCTAGTGTATATAGATTATAGAGTTTCAACTAATCCATGAGCCAAGCTTTAATAAAAAATTGGATAAATTATCTGCCATGTAATACCACATATATTATATTTGGTATTCCATGTACTAATAACAAGCTTGGCCTAGTGGCAAGAGCGTTGTTCTCTTTCCCTAAAGACCCAGGTTTAATTCTCTTGGGGCCATTTTCCACTATTTCATTTTTGTTACTCCAATTGGTGGTGACACGTGTCACCACCTGATTGGAGAAGAAAAATAAATTTAATAAATCTAATAAAAATAGATAAATCCCTCACCACGTGTCGCCACCTAATTGAATAATTAATTTATTTTATTAGATTAAAATTAGGACTAAATTGAATGATTGTATAAATAAAAGGGACTAAATGTGTAATTATACCAATTATTTTAACAGTCCCGTTAACTTTTTTATTTTTTTTAATGGCAGGTGGCTACATTGGAACCAATTAAATAGTTATGTGGTATATTTAACACAATTGAAAATATAGTGGTCAAATCGGCACCAACCCTATAGTCCGGTGGTCATTAGTATAGTTTACCCTTAAATTTATAACTTTATCTATTTCGATATAGTGGGTTCAAACCCCTACAATCACAAACCCTCTTCTTCTTCTTTTTTATTATCAATTTTATTTCAAGCTAAATAAAAACAGGGTGTTACATTATATGTATATATAATTTAAATACCATGTGCGAGCCATGTTAAATGATATTATGCTGAAGTTTATGGAATAACTATATTTGTTAATTTGTTACAACAAATTAGTGTGCTGACAGAAAACCTTTTTGAGAAAGGTTCTAGAATATGTAGACAATTCAGGCATATATATTATGATGCAATAAGAAAAGAAATTTATCGTCTTTTCTCTCCATTCTCTGCCTCATTATTTACCTTAATATTGCTTAACAAGCCACACATAATAAGGAAGAAGAAAGTCAGCAAATTGGAGAAGCAAAACTTGAAACTGATTACTCAAATTCTAATCCAGTCGTAATATTTTATTTATGTTTACGTATTGTACACAAATAATTGTATTTATTTAATTTTTAAAATTAATAAATACTCTGTATATATATTTTGTATCTTCTAAAAGATATTTTGTATATATTTTGTACATGTGTATCTTGTTCAAAGACTATGCCATAAATATGTTTAGAGTTCATCAGAGGATCATGTGTTCTCTTTAATTAATATATCTATCAAATTAAATACCATTTTTTAATTTTTATATTAAATATTGTCTAAATATTATTCTATTTGTCCCACTCAATATATTCAGTATTGATTTTTGAAAAGTCAATTTTTTTAATTTTGATGATAATTATTTTAAATATTTTAATTAGTTAAAATCTATAAAAATATATATTAATAAACTAATTGATTTAAGGTTTTTAAAACATATTTTTATCATTAATAAATTTAAAGTAATAATAAGTCAAATTTAAAAAAATTGATGCAAAAAATTAATATTAGACATATTAAATGAGACGGTGGAAGTATTAATTTTTTTGAATGGGGGAGAGAGTATTAATTTTAAAATTAAAACTATTTTATTTTTAATGCTAACTCGTTCTCTAAATTCATATTGACAGTCATATGTGGAAAATATGTATATACTTGTTTTTGTTTATTCCCTTGGGTTTTTTTGTCTAGTGGATTCATGTAGTGTTTTTTGAGTCCCTCATTTTATACTATATATAATTTAAATACCATGTGCGAGCCATGTTAAAGGGGTGAGCATTTCCAAAATCATGCAAGTACCATTTTTTATGCCTAAATTTAGCTTTCTTAATCCGATTGTGCTGAGCTGTTGTTGTGCTATATATAATTTGTTAATTTGCTATATATAATTTCCAAAACCATGCAAGTACTATATATAATTTAAATATCATGTGTGAGCCATGTTGTTGTGCTGAGCTGTATATTGCAGTTTGTTAATTTGTTATAATATGAGGGAATAAATATGTTTGTTAATTTGTTAGTTTAACTAAATCATATTTCTGGCGGTTTTATTATACGAATATATTTGTGAAAATAATATGTTTTATACAATGTGTATCAAATGAAAGCCTTTTTTATACAATATGTTCTATATATAATTTGTTACTTTAAATTTATAACTTTATCTATTTCAATATAGTGGGTTCTATTTAAGATTTAGGCCTTTATGTTTTTAGAATTTAAAACAATATGTTGTATTATAATTTAGGGTTTAAATGTAAAAAAAATGTTTTATAAAATGTGTATCAAATGAAAGCCTTTTTTATTATTGTATAGATTTAAATATATTTTATGTATTTAGATTGTGAAAGAATACATGAATCAGCCATAGAAGCAAGTAGGTAAGTCATGGAAATCTTTCATGTGAAATATTTTTTCTTGAATGTTACATGAACCACCAACTAAAACCCAACTTCTCTCACACAAACCCTATTTCTCACAACTCTAATTGAATTCTTAATGTGAACATAACATGGATCAACCATTACTCCCCAATATATACCAATCCACTCCACATCTCATCTCCAACCACACCATCATCCCACCACCAAGTTCATCCTATTTAAATCCCATTTCTAATTTGAAAAACAAGAAAATGAGGCTCCCTCGTCGTTCACATTCAAATCCATTCGTTTTCACCAACATCATGGGTCACATTCTGACGTTTGTCATACTTTTTCTTGTTTCTATGATGGTGCCTTGTGTCTCTGCTTCGAAAAATCCGGTAAGCTTTTATAAGCTAAGTTTACAATGGCCTCCAAGTGCTTGTAGTAGCGGTAAAATGAATTGCCTGAATCCTCTCCCAGTTCCCTACAATCAAATGTTCACCATCCATAGTATATGGCCACAAGATATAAACGATGAACCGCTTGACCCTTATGATCCTTTACATCATTGTACACCATTGCATCCCCCTAATAACAAGTAGTTGAAAGTAAGCACATCACCTTATCTTCTGAAATTGTTAATTAACTTGTATGTGTAATGTGTTCTAATTTGATTTTTTTCTTGATTTAAAAGTCTCTTTTGAAATCGATTAAACCACAGTTAAATATATATTGGCCCGACTTGAAGAATTCCCTTAACACAATTGCAAATGAAAAGTCCTGGGGGGCATGAATGGGACTACCATGGGAAATGTTCAGATTATCCAATTGACCCCCTTAAGTATTTTAATTCTGCCATAAAAATTCGGGTGGGTTTACCAGGTATGTTATACTTTTCATCAGACTTTTATTTAAATATATTATTATTCGGGGTAAGAATTAATATTATTTATGTACTGAATCAGATTTTGGACTTATATCCGGAGATAAAAAAACGGTGGGACAGTTATCACTTTGGTTTCTGGTTTCGTTCATGCTACACCTGAGATTTCTTGTAACCGGAATATTACCACCCATGTAATTCAACTGTGGGAAATTCTTTATGCTATGACAGACCATCCCCTCAAGGACTCATTCAGCACATTCGGGGTTGTCCTTCTAAATTTACAGGCTCATGTAAGACTGCTTAAGATAGTAGACGTTATAGACAGAGGGAAAAATAATTCTCTTTTCTGTTAGACAATGATATGATTTTTTTTTTGTTGGTCATCAAATACAATTAATTATTAAAAAACCCATTAAAAATAAAAATTTGGCACTATAAATGAATAAAAAATTAGTTTTGAATTCATATTATTTTTTAGTTCGATACAATTGTACAAGTAGTCGATATTTATTTCGAGTTAATTATTTAACGTCTTTCATGGAATCACATTAAAAATAAAAATTTGGCACTATAAATGAATAAACATATCATAAATGGTTCATATTTAAAATAATAAAGTAAATTAAAAAACTTAAAATATGGTCAATTTCGAGTAAAAACAAAGTTTTAGGGACTATAATGAACAACAAATAATAAATAAGAGTCAATTTGGACTAAAAATAAAGTTTTAAGGACTTCATTGAATTGAACTAAAAGTTAAAAGACTTAAATGAAAAACATCTACAATTTAAAGGGCTACAAAATATTTAACCCATCTAAAATGAATGGGTGGTGGGATATGAGCCCAAAGGCCAAAGCCCCAAACTATTAATAATTATTATTAATTATTATATTATATATACAATATATAACTTATAAGTTTTAATATATATATATATTAATTATATTTATATGTTATATTATAAGTTTTAATATATATATATATGTATTATATGTTATATTAATTATATTTATATGTTATATTATAAGTTTTAATATACATATATATAATATGTTATATTAATTATTATGTACGTACACATATAATATATATATATATATGTATATATTTATATGATATATTATAAGTTCATATTAGAGTGTTTATGGTTTAGGGTGTTGCATTATGGTTTATGAGTTATCATCATTGTTTAGGGTTTAGGGTTTACGAGTTATCATTATTGTTTATGTTTAGAGCTTAAGGGTTTAGGGTTTATGATTTAAGAGTTATGATTTATATTCGATGGTTTATGGTTCATATTAGAGTGTTTAGGGTGTTGTATTACGGTTTATAAGTTATCATCATTGTTTATGGTTTAGGGTGTTGCATTAGGGTTTATGAGGTATCATCATTGTTTAGGTTTTAGGGTTTAGGGTTCACGAATACGAATCACATTAAAAATATTATAGTAAATTAAAAAAATTATAAATTAAAAATGGTCAATTTTTGCAAAAAAAAAATTAGGGACTAACATGAATAAAATATCATCATATTAAAAACACTTGACTAAATTACAAAAAAAAAGAGAATAGGTGTCAAATTGGAATAAAAATAAAGTTTTAGGGACTAAAATGAACAAAGATATTAAATTAAAATTATAAACATTGGAGTAAATTACAAACAAAAAGGGATAAGGTCGATTTGGAATAAAAATAAAGTTTTTGGTACTAGGATGAACAAAGATGTTATATTAAAATTATAAACATTGGACTAAAATACAAAAAATAGATAGGGGTTGATTTGGAATAAAAATAAAGTTTTAGGGAGTACAATGAACAAAGATAATTAAACTATAATTATAAACATTGGACATAATTACAAACAAAAAAAGGATAGGGTTGATTTGGAATAAAAATAAAATTTTAGGGACTAGAATGAACAAAGATATTAAATTAAAATTATAAACATTGGACTAAATTACAAGCAAAAAAAGAATAGGGGTTAATTTAGAATAAAAAAATTTAGGGACTATAATGAATAAAAATATTAAATTAAAATTTAAACATTGGATTAAATTACAAATATAAAAAGAATAAGGGTCAATTTAGACTAAAAATAATATACATGTAGATAAGTTTTACTATATATATTACGTGTATATATATATATATATATATTCATTAATTAATATATATATATATATATATATATATATATATACATGTTACGTATATTATATATTAAATTAAAATTAAAAATATATTAAATTAAATTTAAATTATAAACATTAGACTAAATTACAAGCAAAAAAGAATATGGGTTAATTTAGAATAAAAATATTTTTTAGGGACTATAATGAATAAAATTACTAAATTAAAATTTAAACATTGGACTAAATTACAAATATAAAAAGAATAGGGGTCAATTTAGACTAAAAATAATATACATGTAGATAAGTTTTACTATATATATTACGTATTGGGATTTAGGGTTTAGAATGTAAGTTTTAGTATGTATGTGTATGACATACATACTAACTTACATATGATATACATACGTATATACATATATGGATTAGGGTTTACAATTTAGAGTTTGGGGTTTAGGGTTTATGGTTCCTACAATTACACATGCATATATACATACATACATATATGGATTAGGGTTTCTACATTTATACATACATACATACCTCATACATACATACATCCCTTAACCCCTAAACTTTGTATGTATGTATGCATGTATATATGTATTTTATGTATGTATTACTATTAATGTATATATAATGTATACCCATAAACTAAATTAGAGTTTCGAATTCGTATTAAGTTTGAGTTTAGTATAAATAGTCGATAGACTTTGGGTTGGTCATTTATTTCGAGTTAATTATTTAACGACTTTCATGAACACGAATCACTAAGAATTAGAATACACACATTTACCCTTAAACCCCAAACATAAACTCATAAATCTAACAAACGAAATAAATCAAAACATAAAAAGGACAGATCCCGAAAATAAATTAAAACTAAATAATTACTTAGAGCCTAAAACACAAATTATTCAAATTGTTAAAGCCAATTAATTACCAAATCTTTATACAAGAACCAAATCAAATTTAAAGCAAATCAAAAGACTTAATAATTAATCAATTTTTGAAGCATGACATAATTGAATGAAATCTAAAGAAACTATACCAAAAGTTAGGACTAAAAGGAAACAAACTAAACCTTAAAAAATTAAACCCTAAGCATCTAATTAAAGAAGGACCTAAAGAGTGATTAACCCTTAAATAAAAAATTAGGCGGCAAGCCATTTGCTTTCCCCCACTTTTCAATTAAATTCCCCCCAAGCCATTTGGATTTGGCGCCAATTTAATTTTTTTCCCAATTAAATTTCCCCCCACCAATTTTAAAAAATTCCCCCTAGACTAAAACCTAAGAATTTTTAATTTAATAATTATAATTAAAAATTTTAATAAAATAAATTTTTAATTTAATGATCATAATTAATAAAATGATTTAAATTTTAAATAATTTTTAATTCATCCATTACAAGTTATTAATTTAATAAAACTTTTAAGTTATTAACGTCACAAACAATTTATATTAAATGAGTTAGTACTAACCATATTGAATTATTTAACAAAATTTAAAACTTACCAGCGTGAAATGAATGTTTAAATATAATTTTTTATACATATATATTAAATTAATTATTTATGTATATTTAATATAAAGGTTATTTAACACTTTAAATTGATTTAAAAAATTAACAATTAATATTTTACATTTATTAATATTTTAAATTCATCAAATCATAGACTTCTTCAATAACATGTCTGGTAAATACCAAGTTATATCAATATCAGTTTAGGTTAAAAATAAGTCAGGTTCAAAACAAGTGGGGTTCAAAACAGGTCGGATTCAAAACAGGGTTCATAACATGTCGGGTAAAATCGGATCTCAGGTCGATTCAGTCAGATAATATCAGGTAATTTTCCAGGTCGGTCTCAAGCTCAGGTTCGTTTCAGTCGGATAATATCATGTAATTTGCCAGGTCGGTCTCGAGTTCGGGTTCGTTTCAGTCGGATGAAGGTTGGGTTTCAGGTCAAAATTAACAGGTCAGATTCGGGTTCGGGTCATTTCCAGTCGGACGCATATCGGGTTCGGTTGCTACAGTAACAGGTTCAACTCGGGTTCGAGTCAACAACAGTCAGTTACAGTTCGGGTCATCGAATTTTCAGGTCAAAACAGGTTCTGACTCGAGCAAGTTTCAGGCATGTTTTTAGGTTCTGACTTGTTTTTACATCCCTAATGCTCACCCCTTTAATTGAATTGTCCACGCCGTTGATAATTAAAATGTTGATGAACCAATTGTTTTTGGATTATTATAAATAAATATTGAATTAATAATACTAAATGTTATATAAATCGACAGTTTCTTAAGAATAATGGACAATTTTTTCCAGTGGAGGAGGCCACTTCTTTTCCCTAGATTCACCGTCACAAGTTAATTTATTAGGCATAATCACAACGTTATAGATTTGTCCAGTTATTACAAAGTAAAATTATTGTTGATCCTAAAAATGTCGTCGAGTTTTAAGAATAAAATAGTACATTCATACATAACATTTATTGGCTAATTGGTTTGAATATTCCCTTTTGGGAATTTAATAGGAAAAGTAACCCAAAGTTTGATATTCGGAAAAATACCCCTTTCATGCTATGTAGGACAAATTCGCGTCCTGGGAAAAGCAAATTTCAAATTCGCGTTGCTCAGAACGCGAATTCCTGTGCTGTGTCAGTCAAAACAAAATTCGCGTCCTGCAAGACGCGAATTCAACGATATTTACCCCAACATATCGCAGTAAATTGGGAGTAAATTCGGACGGTTGGAGAACCGAATTCGCGTTCTACATAACACGAATTTGATTTATTATACGGAATTCGTGTTCTGCAGGACGCGAATTCGGTTTGAATTCCCTCCCTCCAGAACGTGTTTTCTCTATAAATTGGGGGAAATCGGGAGAGAATTTTCACCCCTGAAAATTCTCTCCCAAATTTGAGTAGAACGCGAATTCAAAACGAGTGTGATAATGGCGGGTTTGCTAAGGTTAGATGAAGGACACGTATGCAATTATCGTCGAAATACTGTAAGTTTTTTTTATTTTTTACTTTAATTCGAATATGTAAATTTAATTTAGTGTTGCCGGCATGATTTGAATATGTAAATAGTATTTATTTTTAGAGTAAAAAATTAGTAAAATTCGAATATGTATTTAGATTTTATTTTTAGACTAAGAAAATTAGTTAAATTGGAATATATCTTTGGTATTTACTTATAGACTAAAAATAGTTAATTTTAGACATAAAAAATAATGTTGATTTGAATATATCGTTAGTATTTAATTATATACTAAAAATAGTTAATTTTAAACATAAAAAATAAAGTTGATTCGAATATATCGTTGGTATTTAATTGTAGAATAGTGAACATTTGGACTCCTTTTTAGTATTTAATTTTAGACATAAAAATAGTGTACATTCGAATATGTGTTTAGTATTTTATTGTACACTATAAAAAATTGTGACATTCAAATATGTGATTATTAATTTGTGTGTGTCTTTAATTATTTGTAGAATGGAGAAGAACGTCGGTTGGAGGTTTATATCACTCGGATGAGGACGGCCCTAGATCCTCATCTAGCCGATTACATAGCCCAAGCCGGATTTGGGTATGTATTGAGGATTGTTGGAGGAGGTGCGAAATTAGACGTTGATTTAAACAATGCGCTTGTGGAGAGTGGAGACCAGAGACACATACCTTTCACTTACCATGTGGTGAGGTGACCATAACATTAGAAGATGTGTCGCATATTCTTGGCCTGCCTGTAGATGGGGAGGCTATCACCGGTGCCGCCAGTGACGATTATGAGGGCTTGTGTCTGGAGTTGTTAGGGGAACAGCCAGAAAAACTACAGGGCGGATATGTGAATATGCGGTGGTTGCGTGAGAAATTCTCTAATTTACCGAATGACGCCAATGAAGATGTTAAGAAGGTAAAAAAATTAATTTTTTGTTAGTAATAATGAAATTATAAAATTATTATATTTTAATATATTTTATATTGTAGGCATATGCTCGGGCGTATATCTTACAGATCATTGAGAGAATATTGGTGGCCGACAAAACTCGCAACAAAGTTCACATGTTGTGGTTGCGGCACTTGCGGGATTTCGAAGATGCCGGTAAATTAAGTTGGTGTTTGGTAGTACTTGCATTTCTGTATAGGGAGTTGTGTAGGGCCGCGAGTGCTGATAGACACGACATCGGAGGATGTCTTTTCCTGCTTCAGGCTTAGGCGTGGTTTAGAATGCCTTTTTTACCCCCTGAGTTGTCTGCGCCGGTTGCCTATGCCTATCCACTATGTTTGCGGTAAGGAACATAATCTTAACTAAATTTTATTTATAAATTGGTTATTTTCTTAATATATTTTTTAAAAAATATTAGTTATATTTTGATATTATGTAGGTGGTTCCATGCTTTAAGTCATGTTGGGCTTCCTACTATGATGCATTCTATTAGGCAATATATTGACAAGAAATCTGCAAATGAGGTCAATATTTTAATTTTTATATTAAGTTTAATATGAATATAGTTTAGTTTACTTATTTTTAATCATTTCTATATTTAATTTACAGTTTTTGTGGACCCCGTATTCGATTCGAAGATCAACGAGTGTCTGTCTATTTTTTCGCCTGAGACGGTGTCCGTTTGGACGGTCGTGGTACCTCTCATTTGGTACGCTGTAGTTGAGTGGCATCCGGTCGATCGCGTCCAATGCCAGTTCGGTCGTCTTCAAACTATTCCGTTAGATCCTCCCAATTTCGACGAATTACATAGGATCACCCGACAAGGGAAACTTGAGGTACAATAATTAAATTTGGTTTAATAGTTATCGATTTATACTTACTTTACAATTAATAAACAATAATTTTGTTGATGTTTTGTGGTAGGTGGGCTGGTCGGTGAAACGTGTACAGTACATTGCACAGTGGCAGGAGAGGCATCAGCGGTAAGCACTGAATGAGTACAAGATGTTTGATGAGCCTATGGTGTGCAATGACTACTTTGCATGGTACTTTGGCAATGGGAAACCGTATCTCCTCACTCTGGATGAACAAGCAGTTGTCATAGAGCCTGTGCAGCGCAACCGCCCCCGGACTCATCGTACGAGGAGAGCAGGTGGATCGCAACATCGAAGGGGAGCAAGTGCTTCATCTTCCAGAGCACGGGGGGCAGCTGATGCTACCGATCCGATTCGCCCCCAGGGCCCCACCCAGTTGATGATTTAGCCGCAGCCCCCGAGTCCGACGGAAGGCTTTTTCACTCTTATTGTGGGAATAATGGGTGGATCTTCGATGCCGACTGCGTACGGTTCATTTCCTAGCATGACCGGCGAATCTTCGAGTACGACTGTTCTCTCTGCTTTTGTCCCCTACCCATTTCATGCTAGTCCTTATGATATTTCGGGCACCGGGTTCGTTCAGCAAACACCTCCATAGTCATTATTCTATTCTAGTGGGCATGTCGGACCGAGTGGTACTGCTGGAGACGACAGCGATAGCGGTGATGGTCCGCAACAAGTTGCGGTTCAACGTGGACGACACAATCCCGCTCGAACTCGACGTCCATCAAATTGTGGTACCGGCGGACATAGGCAGTGGTCATATTTTTTCTATGTTTTTCGAAATTAGTTCGTGCAAACTATTATGTTTTTTTAATGTTAGTTTTTTTTTAAGTAATGTTAATTTATATTTTCTTAATTGAAGTACTATATATTCGAAATTAGTAATTGATACTTTCATATTTAAAAACTTACAATTCTGAAAACTACATCGAAAGCACTGAGTTCACAAAATACAAGTACGCAAGATAAATAACTTACATAACTTAATCAAAATTACATTACTAATCGTAGTCGGTACTTATGTCAGACGTTAAGTTTAGTTCCTCAATTATTTGTTCTTTCTCCTGCCGTCTCTGATAAATTTGTAAGAACACGTCATTCTCGTCTTGGCTAGCTAACTCATTCTCGTCTTGGCCAGCTAACGCATTTGTTGAAGAACTTGACCCGTCATCAAATTTCATGCTAAGCTCGATGTTTGTTCCCCCAGCACGTTTGTATGCCCGAAACATCTTCAGTATATCTTTCTTATCTGACAGTGTGAGCATATAATGCTCCTCGGGGTCGGGCTCATTGACTGGTACTTTCACACGCAAGGCCTCTATTTTTGCACTCGTCGACTCTTTAACCTGTTTCGAGATCAACTCAAATAATTCATTTCTTGTGATCATTTCACTAAAAGATGTGTAGAAGTATGTTCCACGAAATACAGTAGCTGAATATCGAGTCATACTCGCGTGCAGAAAGGCAGAAGTTTGATGGGAAGTAATAAGTTTGATGGGATGCCTAAGGCAGAAATGCAGAAATCTCGTGATGATAAAAAAGTAATAAGTTTGCTGGGATGCCTAAGGTAGAAATGCAGCCTATTTATAAATGTGGTGGTAGGCATGCAGGAATCATATTTGCGTTTTAGAAAACGCGAATTCATCTGAAATATCAGAAATAATTTTGGAATTCGCGTTTTGGAGAACGTGAATATCTGTATTCGTACAGAATTCGCGTTCTGTAGACCGCGAATTCCTTAGATTCCTGCACAATTCGCGTTCTGAAGAACGCTAATTCCAAAGAATTCTATAGAATTCGCGTTATACACAACGCAAATTCCAAAATTATTGGGCTGACAATTGCTTTACCAGGCTTTACCAGGCTTTGGGCTGACAATTGCATTATGGTGCTGAATTCCTGCACAATTCTATCAGAATTCAATAATTTTTGGTATGCTACTTCAACACACGTAATTATATTTATAATTGAGGGGGCGCAGAATTTCTAGATGCACCCTAACAAAACTTAGAATCACAAAGCTCATCGATTTTCAGAAATGGCACCGCGAATTGAGGCTATAGTATACTACGATGGTCAGATGGTCCCCGATTCATACATTGGGATCATATTTCAATCTAAAAATACTGTTACGATCAACATTCTGAGACGATCAACGTTCCAGTCGCTTAGGACCTCAATATCCATGAAGGTTCCCAATCGCTCGGGGAGGGAGTTGCAGTCTTTGAAGTATCGATTTCCAACGTCGATAGATCCATTGTATTACACAATATTCGATGTTGAAGACGACAGTTTTGTAGAATTGATGATAGATACACATCGTCAGTACACAATGGGATGGGCCATTGAGCTGTTTGCAACATTTTCTGAAGTTCACGTTGACGCTCATAATGTGGTACCAAATTGGTTACGAGAAAATTTCGAGTTCAATCCAAATGCTATTAGTCCGACATCGAATTTACGACGTGACTTCAATCTTCTACATACGAGCAATGATGAAGCTTCATCGTCTTCGCGGCAACGACATTCTTCTGTTCCAAGGTTCAAATTTAACCTTAACTTGCCACCAACCCAAGAGTCGTCATACAATACATACATTCCAAGAAACGATGATTTCTCTACCGGGCGCCACTCAACATATATTTCATACACGGCGTCTTCAACGTACAATGAAGAGTTTAACCCGTTCGATGCTTTCTCTATCGGGCGCCACTCAACATACATCCAAGTCACCGAAATGTAGATGATATGTTATCCGTGGGTAGACATTCAATCGCCGCTACTGTCGATCAGGTTATAACTTCAGAACCTGTTCACGTACAAGTTGATGATGAAGCAGAACTTTTCTAGTTTGATGAAGCGCTTTCCGATGAAGAGTCACGTACACAGGCTAGGTCTGATGGTGACGAGATGGGTCTATTTCCTCCTGAACCATCTGATATTGATGAGTCGGTCGAATCAGAGGAGAGCGTAGAAAACTCTTCTAAGGATGATGAGGACGACGATGTTCGTTCGACTAATCAGCATGGACCAAGCAGTTGCGCAACGTACTACGACCCACCTTCGCACTTCACAACAGTGGATATGGATGGCTTCTTCGATACTGAATTCCCAGAATATCCACAATTAGATCATTTCAACCAATGGAATGTGGGTTCGACTGAGCTACATGTTGGAATGGTCTCCAGGACAAAGAAAACTTGCGGATGCTGCCATCAAGCATTACAACATAGAGCGCTCAGTTACGTCCACCGTTTCGAAGACCGAGGCCAAGAAATATATTGCAGAGTGTCCTCACAAGTCCGTCGGATGTAAATGGAGGGTTCGTGTGTCACAATTGAAAAGGATGAATGACCTGTGGAAAATAACGAGATATACAGGGCCCCATACATGCTCCGTTGGGAGCCTCAGCCAAGACCATCCTAACTTGGATGTACACGTGCTTTCTGACGCAATCCTTCCACTCGTGAAAGCAAACCCACGTGTATCCGTGCTAGTGTGTATAGCTGCCATCAAATCCATTTACAAGTACACCGTCAATTACGATAAGGCATGGTATGCAAGATATCGAGCCATCGAAACACTGTACGAGCAATGGGAGCTATCATACAACGATCTACGATCATGGCTTCAAGTTATGCAGGAATACAATCCAGGGACAGTTGTGGAAATGGAAATTGTTCTGAAGTACAACAACGATCGTGTTGTACCAGGGGAGGTCGAATTTCATCGCCTTTTCTGGACGTTCCCCCAATGCATAAAGGCTTTCCTTCACTGCAAACTTATGCTCCAGATCGACGGTACATTTTTATATGAAAGGTACACGCAGATCTTACTAATTGCAGTTGCCCAGGATGGCAAAAGAAAATGTATCTCAGTTGCTTTTGCGATTGTTGAAAAGGAAAATATCCTTTCTTGGGAGTTTTTCCTTTACAACCTCCGCAAGTATGTCCTGCGTCGGGTTTTGCGTACACGTGAAGATGGCATCGTTATTATTTCATATAGAGGCGCAGGGATTTGGGGAGCAATTCAACGTTTGGGAGATTCATGGAAACCCCCATATATACATCACCGGTACTATTTGCGGCATATAGCAGCAAACTACTATCAGAGGTTCAAGAACGGCGATGAACGTATAATGGTTCTCCGTATGGGTATGCAACCATTCCATTTTGTTATTCTACATCCACCATTTTCATATTATTACCAATTAACTATTGCATGTCTTATTCAACAGGCAACGCACACTGGGTTAATCAAGTTGAAGAGCTGCTGGAGGAGTTGCAATTAAGGAATCCACACAGGTATAACTATCTTATGGATATCCCGAAGGAGAAATGGTTGCGATGTTATGACGGGGGTCGTCGATACGGCCATATGACAACAAACTTGGCTGAGGCGATCAATTCGTCTCTTAAGGGAACGCGCCATTTACCTATCATGTCCGTTGTCAAAGCAACATATTACCGATTGGCAACCTTTTTCGCAATCCTCGGGAAACAAGCAATGAACTGGATGGCAGGTGGCCACATATTTCATCCAGATCTCGCCGACAAAATCCAAGCGTCCATTGCGCATGCAAACTCGATGGGTGCACTATGCTTCTCTCGTTGGGAACACATGTTTGAGGTCACGCAATTTTCCCAACCGCTGCAAGGAATAACACAATACACCTACGTGGTTGATTTGCAAAAAAGAACGTGCGATTGCGGGGAGTTACAGATGTTCAAGTTCCCGTGTTCGCATGCTTTCACAGCATGTGCATCAGTTCATTTTGATGCAACGACACTCATTGATTCGGTCTATAGGCTCGAAACCATTTTCAAGGTTTACCAAAACGAGTTTCCTCCGATCGGAAATGCACGTGACCATCGTATAATCAACAACGAACCAAAGATATGCCCAGATCCCTCCCTACGACGAAAGAAAAAAGGTCGACCAAAATCAACGAGGATTCAATGTGCCGAGGATATGGTTCCTCGAGAAAAGACTGGACAACCTAAGCGGTGCAGTAAATGTGGGAACACTGGACACGATATTAGGAAATGCCCTATTAGGACCGACCCCCGAATTAACTAGATCAACCATTGTGTACTCTTTCCTGCTTTGTGAACTTGTATTATCTACTAATTTAATAAATCTTATGGGTACTCTTTTCCCCCTACATAGGTTTAGAGGGGGTTTTTAACGAGGCCATTTAACTTAAAAAAAAACATGCCTATGGACACATTTTTACTTCGAAAATGTTACTTTGATAGCATTTTTAACACAATTTTCTCACATTTTTGGACACCGTCTTCCTCTGAACTTTAGCACCACTGTAAAATTAAGCTGCACATCTTTGTCTCCAAACTTAGGAAAAACCAAAAAAAAAGGTCGAAACACACCGTAAAATGCATTTAAACATGCCTATACAATAATGTTTCCTTCTAAAACATTGTTACTTGCCTATTTGCAGGCCATTTTTAAACATCTTAGGATGTTGTATACGCTTGTATCTTCACACCATCTTAACGATATGTTTCAGTATGACATCGTTATAGTTCAAAAATTGTAACGGGGTCCCCAAATAACCCGTTATTCGATCACAAATATAGCTACCTAATCATTTTTTATTGGTTTGAATGCATCTTCCTCCTGAATTTCTCGTGCGGGGGCTGTAATAAAACGTTGAATTCGTGTCTTGCAGGACGCGAATTTTGTTTTGACTGACACGACACAGGAATTCGCGTTCTGTGCAACGCGGATTTGAAATTCGCTTTTCCCAGGACGCGAATTTGTCCTACATGACATGAAAGGGATGTATTTTTCCGAATATCAAACTTTGGGGGCTGCTTTTCCCATTAAATTCTCAAAAAAGAATATTCAAACCAATTAGGCAAGTAACATATGGTAGAAGTGAAGTTTGAACAGTTGAAGACGGCTGGTCAAAGTAAACTGTATGTATTCCCAGAGATGTCGAATCGAGTCGACTCAGTTTCCATGATTTGATTGCAAAGACTTTTACTTTCACTACGCGCTTTTCAAATGTATTCACAGCGTTGAATCTGAATAGGGAAAACTACACCACTGACCACCAAACAAATTAGGGATACCTATTTGGACCACCGAACTATAGAAATCGTCAATCAGACCACCGAACTTATAAAATCAACATATTTTGACCACCGTCGTTAAAAATCTAACGGTGGAGTGACGGAACTGCCACGTGGCAATTGATGGAAAAAAATTAAAATTACACATTTGGTCCCTGTTATTTACACATTCTTTCAATTTAGTCCTAATTTAAAATTAATAAAATAATAAATTAGTTAATTCAGTGGTGACACGTGTCAACACCTTATTGGAGAATTTTAATTATTTATATTTAATTTTATTAATTTATTTTCCCCCTCAAATCAGGTGGTAACACGTGTCACCATCAATTTAAAGGAGAAAAACAAATTTTTCCTCACCTGCACCCAGCAGGATTCAAACCCGAGACAATAAGGGGTAAAAGCCAATGACTTTGCCACTGCACCAAGCACAATTTTGTGTCATAATTTCTCCAGATATAATATATATCTCTTATTAGTTTCTATATTTATAAGCCAAAAGCTCAAACCCTAAACACTAATTTCACATATATAAATCCTAAACCCTAAACTATAACCCTAAATATTTTAAATTAATTGCACACTAAATATTTCAAATTAAACCCCAAACCTTAAATTTTCAAATTAATTACATGCTAAATATTTTAAATTAAACCCTAAACCCAAACCCTAAAAATTTCAAATTAATTTTGCTCTAAATATTTCAAATTTATTAAACCCTAAACCCTAAATATTTGAAATTAATTTCACCCCAAATATTTCAAATTAAACCCCAAACCCTAACCTTAAACCCTAAAAATTCAAATTTATTAGGGTTTGGGGTTTAATTTGAAATGTTTAGGGTGAAATTAATTTGAAATATTTAGGGTTTATGGTTTAAATTAAAATAGTTAGCGTGTAATTAATTTGAAATTTTTAGAGTTTAAGCTTAGGGTGTGGGGTTTAATTTGAAATATTTAGCGTGAAATTAATTTTAAATATTCAGGGTTTAGGGTTTAATGCTTAATTTGAAATGTTTAGAGTGAAATTAATTTGAAATTTTTAGGGTTTAATTTAAAATATTTAGCGTGGTATAAATTTGAAATTTTTAGGGTTTGGGGTTTAATTTGAAATATTTAGCATGAAATTAATTTGAAATAATTAGGGTTAGAGTTTAGGGTTTAGGATTTATATATGTAAAATTAGTGTTTAGGGTTTAAGCTTTTGGCTTATAAATGTAGAAACTAATAAGAGATATATATTATATCTGGAGAATTATGACACAAAATTGTGCTTGGTGCAGTGGCAAAGCCACTGGCTTTACCTTTTACTGTCTCGGGTTCGAATCCTGTTGGCCGTAGGTGAGGAAAAAATTGTTTTTCTCCTCTAAATTGGTGGTGACACGTGTCACCACCTGATTGGAGGGGGAAAATAAATTAATAAAATTAAATATAAATAATTAAAATCCTCCAATAAGGTGTTGACACGTGTCACCACTTAATTAAATAATTTATTATTTTATTAATTTTAAATTAAGACTAAATTGAAAGAATGTGTAAATAACAGGGACCAAATGTGTAATTTTATAATTTTTCCATCAATTTCCACGTGGCAGTTCTGTCACTCCACCGTTAGATTTTTAACGGCGGTTGTCAAAATAGGTTAATTTTATAAGTTCAGTGGTTTGATTGACGATTTCTATAGTTCGGTGGTCCAAATAGGTATCTCCAATTTATTTGATAGTCAGTGGTGTAGTTTTCCCATCTGAATTTTATTAGTATAAAATGGTTGCTAACTGTTATACAAAGCCCACGAGCAAGAAATATATTCACTGGTTGGTACTAGGGTGTAAATGAGTTGGGTTCGAGTAGGGTTGAACTTGACTCAACTTTTTATGAATTCGAGCTCGTTCAACTCGAGTTGAACTTGAGTGGTACTGAATTCTATTCGGTTCGTTAAAAATTTGAGTCGAGTTCAAATTTGAGTTGAGTGTTGATCGAGTCAAACTCGAGTAACTCGCGATCTGTCTCGTCTCATTTACAACATTATTCATATTGTTGTTGTTGTTGTTGTTCTTATCCAACAACATACATTTTAGTTCATTTTACTTTTAAATTTTTTTAAATTTAAGTATATTATATATTAGAGTAGCTCGCGTGTTTTTTGAGTCGGGTATCTAATAGCTCAACTCGACTCATTAAGAATTCAAGTAGAGTTTTAGCTCGAATCGAGTTCAATCAAGTCGAGTGTTGATGAAATTTTAACCGAATCAAACTCGAATAACTCATAATCTTTTTCGTCTCATTAAATCAATTATTTGTAAAAAAAAAATCGTCTTTATTATCCATCTCATACACTTCGACAAAAAAAACTTGTTGACTGATTAATATATTTATTTTCGTAATATTTGGTAAATTTTTAGTTGAGATTTATTCTTTTATTATTTTAATTGAATTTACAAAACGATTTATATATTTTGATTTTGTAAATAACATTATTTTTATGTTAACATTTTTATACCTAATGATTAAGTACTAAGATAGAAATGAGCAATTACATCTGTCGGTTGGCTAAGTTGCTTATTTTTGTTACCTCATATTCTCTTAGGTTATGAGTTCTAAACCCACTAAGAACATTTCCCATCTTTTTTCTAGAGTCCTTATTTCTCTCCCTTCGAAGTATGATTAAGATTATATTTAAGATTTGTAAAAAAAAAGTACTAAGATAGAAATGTTCGGTGTAATAAACTTCGTGTATGCATATATAATTTTTTAATTAATATAATTTTTAAAAATAACTTTTTGTTTATTGAGATCAACCCCTATTCAAACACTTGCACATATGGGTACTTATTGAGTTAAGCAGCTCGACTCGGTCAAAATTTGACCAACGCTCGATTCGAGTTGACTCGACTCAAATTCGAGTTCCACTCAAAATTTTAGCGAGTGAAGTCGAGCAAGGCCCAACTCGACTCGATAATTTCGCGAGTAGCTTGTTTTTTTTATATATATTTTTTCATTGACTACATTAAAAATATATATTCTTAGAAGTTTAAATGTTAGTTGAAAACTCTAGAAAAGTTAAATGACTTGCTAAGTAATTTACCAATAAAATATTTGGTTTCAAGTTTCTAGAACATTTTGTATTTCTCAAGAATTCAAAAAGTTAATTTGTATTAATAAAAAAATAAAATACAATAATTAGCCTATCCTTTTTTTATTATTACTTAATGTATAGAAGTAGAAAAGAGGAAAATTCTTCAATTTTCATACAAAAAAATGCGATTGAAAATTAAAATATTGAACTGTTTTGTTGTTCATCAAAAATTGTTGAAAAACTAAAAAGAGTCTCATATTTGAATATATCTATCATTCTTAACTCAGTCATGACAGGTTCTTTATTTATATCCTCAATTCTCACATTTTTTTCCTTCTGAATTTGTATGTTTATATTAAGCTCTAATAATATCACTAAATTTTACCTATATTTTTAAAACAATGTAAAATTTTTGGCGAGCTTAATGAGCAACGAGTCAAGTCAAGCAACGAGATTTTTTACGAGCACAAGTTGAGCAAAATTTTATCGAGCTTGACGAGCAACGAGTTCAGTTGAGTAACGATATTTTTAACAAGTATGAGTCAAGCACTACTTAACTTGTAATCGACTCGCTCGATAAGCACCCTACTTGTACGTGAGTCACGTATAAAAGGCACATTTAAGCTTTATCTTCCCTCATTATATGAGCTCCAAGCCCGGTTCATCACGTGTTAAGGCAGAGCCCAATGGGCTTTAAATGTAAGGATAGTGAGCCCTTTATTCGTCCTTATCTGATTGATTGGTAGTAGACCACACAACTTGCCTTAATTAGATGTCCATTACGCTGCGCAGGGACATATCTAGGGGTGGGCCTACCTAGACCATGGCCCACCCATGCCCTAAAAAATATTTTTATTTAATCAAAAACAAAATTTTTAAAGTTAGGTATTTTATTATTCTTTTTAATTTTTAAATTAAAAGTTTTTTATTTTTTATTTTCAAAGTCAAATTTAAAAGTTAGTATATTTTTTATCCTACTATTTTTATAGGAGTGTAAATGAATAGAATATTTTTTTGAGTTTAATGCCGGCTGATATACTTTATTAAACAAAAACACACCATAAAGGTGGCCCAAAGAAAACAAAACGCCAAAAGGCGTGTCAAGTACTTCAAACAAAACACAAAGCCAGAAAATAAACTAAAACATAAAGAAAAGCAAAAAACACCAGACCGGCCACAATCCTCACACGGTCCACCTCCGACGGCAAGGGAGCAAAAACAGATCAGAAACCGGAGACCGAGGATAACAAGGGGTTACGATAGCTCAAAAAGATTACCCCTAAAAAACCCAGAAGCAGGCCGGAGATTACGGAGGGTTCAGGAATCTCCCGTCCGACTCAACCCAAGCCCTAGCTTCCACGGGCACTTCTTCAACCCAGAAATTCGTAGTAGAAGAGCCCGCACCAAGCTTCGCAATCGAATGGGCAACTTGATTACAGCATCGGAGCACATGCACGAACTCACAGTCCTGGAAACGAAACGCTCTTTGTTGAACCTCCCAAATTAGGGCACTGATCTCTGAAAAATCAGGTTCGTTGCATCTGAGCTTTTTAATAACTGATAATGCATCACCCTCAATAATTACTCTATTAAATCCCATATCTAATGCAAATTCCACTGCGAGGATGGCTCCATAATCTTCTACCGCGAACGGCGAAGGAACTCGATCAGTTTTCCGTGATCATGCACCCATAACTTCGCCGTTACCGTTCCGGATAACAACCCCTGATGAAGACTCATTCAAAGCCGAATTGAAACAAGCGTCGAAGTTAACTTTCACCAAACCCTCAGCTGGGGGCTTCCAATAGGCTTCCGCTAGCCTCAACGAGCACTGGGTTCTGGAAGTTAAGGTAGAAAATTCAAGGCAATAAGCTTTGATGAAGGTAACAATCTCCTCTTTACGCTGTACAATGTTCTCATGAAGTCGTTTATTTCTAGAATACCATAGTGCCCAAACTGTTACGACAGCCTCTTCATGTTTTATTCTTGACACATTCGAAAAAATCCAAGATAGCCACTCGTGAAAAGAGAACGAATCAACATTTGGGGGCCAAATATACCCCAAAGAACTCCATACTTCGTTTGCAATAGTACACTGACAAATTGCATGTAGGCTGCTTTCAACCACATGTGAGCACCATATACAGTTAGGATTAGAGACTAACCTTCTATAGTGTAAATTACTCCTTGTAGGCACAAAGTTGTTAACAAACTTCCATGCTTGGATCTTCACCTTCTCTGGACACTTTAGATTCCAAAGATGACGATAGAAATGGCTCATATCTAGATTACTCTCCTGCTGGCTAATTAGAGTTCTGTAGCCACTCCTTACAGTATAAGAGCCCGAAGGTTCCCCTGTCCCAACGAGTATATCCTCCTGGACAAAAGAGGATAAAGGGATGAGGGAGATCTTACGAGCCTCTGTAGGTTGGAATACTAAATTTAGTATATCTAAATTCCAACTCCTTAATTCAGTAGAAAGGAGGTCAGCTACTCGAAAAACCTCCGGGTTTGTTGGAGAGGTGACCTTCACAAGAGTCTTCCCTGGTAGCCAATAGTCGGCCCAAATATCAATCGAAGTACTAGAGCCCACCTTCCAGCGTAGGCCCATATTCAGAAAGCCCTTTGCACTCCAGATGCTCCTCCATATTAGCGAAGGTTGAGAGCCCAATTGCGAGTTCAAGAAAGTTGAAGATGGAAAGTACTTGGCCCGTAGGACACGGCCAACAAGACTCGATGGATTGGTAATCACCCTCCACCCTTGCTTCGCAAGGAGTGCAATATTAAACTTTGCCAAATCTCGGAAGCCTAGACCTCCATCTTCCTTCAGCATACACAAGTAGTCCCAAGAACACCAATGCATCCCTATCCTTTTATCCGACTTGTTCCACCAAAACTTAGCCATAATATTCTCTAGCTCCCTGCAAATGGATAGAGGCAGTAAGAAGACACTCACGGCATACATGGGGATAGCTTGAAGGACGCTCTTGATAAAGACCATCTTTCCTCCTTGAGAAAGGGGCCTGACACTCCAGGACATAGTGTGATTGTGCATCCTATCTCGGAGATGGGCAAAAGCCTTCCTCTTATTCCGTCCAATAACAGCTGGCAAGCCCAAATACCGTTCAAGACTAGAGCAGCTATGGACACCAAAGATAGATTGTAATTCTTCCGAAGCCACCGAAGAAACATTCGAACTTAGGAAGATCCCAGACTTAGCAAAGTTGACAAGTTGTCCCGAACATTCCGAATATTCTCGTAAGAGGGCTTTGATCTCCATAGCTTCCTCAGAATCCACCTTCCCAAAAATAATATTATCATCAGCAAAAAATAGGTGGGTTAAGGATGGCGCATACCTATTAATACGAGCTCCAGATAGACGCCCCGATGATAATGATTGGCGAAGAAGGGAAGACAGGCCCTCCGCACAGATTAAATAGAGATAGGGGCTTAATGGATCCCCTTGGCGAAGGCCCCGGGAGGGGGAAAAGGGCAACCCAGTTTTACCATTAAGCACGACTGAATAAGATACCGAAGAAATACAGCGGTATATAATGTCCACCCAGCGTTGATCAAAGCCCATTTGAGTTAGGACATTAACAATAAAAGCCCACTCAACTCTATCGTAGGCTTTACTCATATCCAGCTTTAGCGCAAAAAGACCAGTAGACCCTAATTTCTTCTTCTTAAAAGAGTGGAGCATTTCATACGCGACAATAATGTTGTCAGTAATCAGACGCCCCGGCACAAAAGCACTTTGTGCCTCATCAATACACAAATGAAGAATTTTCTGAAAATGCAATACCAAGACTTTTGAGGCTACTTTGTAAATAACATTACAAAGACTAATAGGCCTATAATGCAGCATAGAACTCGGATCATTTACCTTCGGGATTAACACGATGTTTGTATGATTCACCCCCTCCATCGGAATAGACCCATTTAAAAGCCCAATACAGTAGGCAGATACCTCCGGGCCAATAAGATCCCAAAATCTCTGGTAAAAAAGGGCACCAAATCCATCATTTCCCGCTGCTTTAAGAGGATTCATAGTCTTCAGGGCCTGATGTACTTCAGATGGAGTAAAGTCAGCACAAAGAGCCTGATTCATCTCCTGCGATATACAAGGACTAATCCCTTGTAAAATTTGCGACGGATCCTTTGCCCCCTGCGAAGTAAATAGGTTTTGGAAATAAGCCCGAGCAACTTCAGCCATCTCAAGCTTAGACTCATGCCTCGTATCCGTATCATCCATCAGAAAACTAATCTTATTTCTACGCTTTCGCATAGTGGCAGAGCGGTGGAAAAAAGAAGTATTCCTATCTCCATTCTTTATCCAGTTTGAGCGAGCCCTTTGTTCCCAATAAAGCTCTGCTTTATCATACTCCATATTCAACATTAGCTTCGAGTCCATTATGTCACCCAAAACATCATCCGTGGGATCCTTTTCGAGCAAGTCATTGAGCTTTTTTTCCAGCGAGGTGATGGAGAAATTCTTCTTTTTCCGTAAATCAGAAAACCACCTATCAAGACCACTCCCAACCGTATGTAGCCTTTCAGGAACACTCCCAACAGAAACATCCCACAGTCTCCTCACTTCATGTATGCACGACTCTTCCATAAGCCAAGCAGCTTCAAAACAGAAAGAGTGCAGTCTTTGTTGTCGCCCCTGAGGATTCGTATCCAACAGTAAAGAACAGTGGTCAGAGAACGTATGAGATAGATGAGTGAGAGAAAAATTCAGATACCTCTCCCACCATTCACTATTCGCAACTCCTCGATCAAGTCGTTCACGTATATGACCAGCAGAATTAACCCCTTTCTGCCAAGTGAACCACCTTCCTCTATAACCAATGTCAGATAAAGAACACTCCTCCAACACATTTCTAAAACTAGCCATCTGTCTCTCACTTCTCAGCAGACCACCCCTCTTCTCCGACGAGAGCAAAATCTCATTAAAGTCCCCAATAACAAGCCATGGGCACCCAGGAGAATCATCCAAACTCCGAAGTACATTCCAAGCTTCTTCACGCATACTTGTTTCAGGAGCACCATAAAAGCCAGTGCAACGCCAATTAGAGCCATCTTCATCAGTAATAAGCACATCAATATGCCTGTTAGAATACGAACGAAGAACAACCTTACACTCTGGTTTCCATGCCAAAGAAAGGCCACCACTACGACCTTGCGAGGCAACATCAATACCACAGAAATAGCCACACTTTCGACGAACTCGCTCCATCCTCACAGAACTTAACTTAGTTTCAATTAAAAAGACAATCAACGGGTTGGCTTCTTTCAACTTTCGCCGAAGCCGTCTTACTGTCCGGGGCTTCCCCAAGCCACGGACATTCCAGCTAGTGATTTTCATAGCTGCCGGCCGGCCTGCTTAGCATGGTCTGCCGATAAACAATCATTATTTTCAGTCAAATCCATAGAATCAGAAATGGCCGAAACTGGTAGATAGGTACGCTGCCTCTTTGGCCCATCTAAATTTTCAATTGGGTGGTCTTCTGCATCCGACGTCATCTCGAGATCAAAACCCCTCATAATAGGCCCGCTAGGCCCAACACCTCCCAAAACAATATGCCCACGGGACATCCCATCCGGACAGCTAGAGTTTCCTTTCTGAGTGAGATTTCCCAATAAAACAGTAGCTGGATTGCCGCCCAAAAATCCTCCAGCCTTATCCATAACAGCTCGTGACAATCCCTGAACTCTAGTCCCCACATTAAACTCATCTCCCCTAATTGCGCCATCCTCTTCTCGCAGCCATGGACTGACAACTTGCACTCCCCGCCTCGCCGGAGCCCGCAGAGAGTTGTCCCAACCACATTCTTGCTCACTACCATTGGCTAACAATCTCAGTGGGCAAAACGCATAGCCATGGCCCAGCTTCCCGCACAAGAAACAAAAAAGCTTCAGCTTCTCATACTAAAAACGCACGTACACACTCCCCCTCCTGCCGATCTGCAATCTTCTTCCTCCTCTTCAATGGTTTCCTTACATCCAGTCTAACCCGAATCCTCATGATTCCCCTATATCCCAAGGAGACCATTGATGTATCATACTCAATAAATGAGCCCAGGAAATTTCCTAGTTGCGTCGCCACCACTGAAGAAACAAAACCATGAGGGACATCCAATACCAGGGCCCAAAAATCAACATGAAAGAGAGGGACCCCCAGAGGTTCTTCATTCGGCAAAATACGATGTAACAGTAGGAGGTGATTGTTAAAGTACCATGGTCCTTCATCCAAGACCCTATCCAAGTCAACCTGATTATAGAAACAAAACAGATACCTAGCTTCCCCTAAATTTGAGATAGCCACCCCACCAATCGGACGCCAAACGTTTGCTAGGGTCGATCGCATCGCCAAGAAATTGACAACACTATTTGTCAGAAACGATCCCACCAAACAGAAAGTGTACTGAATGGCTTGCTCCTGGTTACTGATTTCCATCTCCAAAGGGACATCTTCATTGTCATCAATCGCAAGGTTTGCCAGATCCTCCGCCACATTTGCCATAGATCCACACAGCACTTTGGAACAAAACCGCAGAGCCACACAGCAATAGAGAAAAAGACACACCAAAAGAGGAGAAAAAACTTCAAGAAAACAAATTCGTGCCACTATGAGCAGAGAGAAAAAATTACAAACGCAAAGTATTTAAATGAATAGAATATTCGATAAACTATTTATATAATGTTCGTATATTAACTCATTTTTATCCCAACTTATGTTAAAATATGAGTGTTGTGTATCAATGTATCATTTTACCTTATGATAATTTATTATATTATTGACACTAAATTCAGTTTTAACTATACTATATTTTATTTAATAAAAAAATAAAATGTAATAAAGAGATTCAAATGTTCAAATATCGTTTTTAAGAAGATTAGACATTCTCATAATCATAAGTTTTGAATAGAACTAGATTAAGTAAAACAAAGTTTAAGCTATTGAATACGCAATAATTTCTTATGACACTCTAAATAAGCAAAGAACTAGCCATATATAAATAACAGTAAAAAACATAAATTTCAAATACATGATACTTATTTACATCGTTGTAAATAAGCATTAATAGCTTATTTACACTGTTATAAATAAGTTGTAAATAAGTATTGGTAACTTATTTACACATAGTCACTTATGTTCGTTAACATGTAATCATATTATTTTTAGTTGTTAGTCTATTTTTAAATTGAAAATTAAATATACGAATTATGTTAGATAAATTTATTGTTCTATTTATATTGACCCAGCCAATAATATTTCTTTGGATTCACCACTGTCCATTAGACCAATTAGTTGATCTAAAGGAATAAACTGGTCCTTTAAATAAGATCTAAAGGTTTGAATCCTATCGTTGTAAATGAAACAAATTAGATTGAAAGAGTTGTTCTTTTAATGAATTTATGTAGTATTTGATTTGAATTAATTAATCAATAAATCTAACCTCTATTGTTATATAAAAAAAGTTGGACTTGAGTATTATATCATGTTGTACTGTTAGTTGATTAATAATATTCATCATCGGATGGATTATTTTGGCTTAAAATAAACTATCGATAACTAAAGCGCTTAAAAACGTTAAAAAGACATTTTTTACATTATATCTTTTTAACAAAACGATTAAGTAATGCACATATTTTTAAAATATTTAACGCAATACGTGTATTTTAACAAGAATGTTTGTGGTACATATAATTTTAAAATGACTAAACTGGCACTTGTACGTCGACGAAATATATGATACTCATACTTTTTTAGTTGTTCGCCAACTCCCAGAGCTTTGTCTGATTTATTCGAACCAACTTGCATTGCACACATGATTTTGGTGGGAGAGTCTCTCAGCGAAAATTTTTTACATACACAAGACCTTGAACTCGAGACATACTAAAATGGTGTCAAGCTGCTTACCTTTTAGACCAACCACCATTGGTTATGATACTTGTACTTTAATAAAATGTCAAATTAAAAAAAAAACTATTTTTTTTTTTGTTTTATGTATATTCTCTTATAATATTAGTGTGAATTTACTAAAAATCATTTTTACGTGTTGAATTTTTATTTGTTGATTTGATGGTGTTATATATCCCATAGTTAGAAATGCAAAGAAAAATACTACCAAAATTCAAAAGAAAAAGCAGTGAACGATCAAAGGGAATCTAATGAAAGCCTCCAAAGGAATATTGAGTACACTATATAGGATGATGGTTCACGGTGGTATGTTATTAATGAAGTACATATGCTATTAATAGATAAAAATTCATAATGAATACAATTTCTTTTCTCTAACATACAATTTGATATAGAAAATTTGATATAGAGTATATATTATCCGGATCCCTCCTCACTCATAAATCGAAGAATATTGAGTGCTTATGTATGCTCAATATTACATCCTCATGTATATTGTCTCGGATCCCTCCTCACTCATAAATCGAAGAATATTGAGTGCTTAAGCATGCTCAATCTTACGTCCTGTGTATATTGTACCAGTAACATATCGACTGATTTAAATTCAATCACTAATAAACACAAGGGTAAATTACGTAAATCATCACTGAAGTTTACTCTCAAACCTATTTTGGTTATTGAAGTTCCAAAACGTTCAATTTACTCACTAAAGTTTAGACATTGAACGTTTTTGGTCACTCTTCCGTTAACTTTTTGACGGCGTTCATTTACCAGCGAACGGAGGAACTTCTCCAATATTTGAACGGTGGAAAACTTCATATGCATGAGGGAAGTAACATACTAAGAAACGGACTCCATCCGATGGCGAAGGAGAGAGATCGAAAAGAGAGAAACCGAAAGGTATTTACCCAATTCGTGGACTTCTGGGTACTTTTTAGCGAAATGGAGGTTAGATTCGGACTTAAGGGGCAAGACGAAGCGACTGGTGAATTTTAGTACTGAACGACCACTATCTACAGTGCGCATAATACAAATACACGGATTGATAAGGGAGAATGGGGAAAATGTGACCACACTTTCATTATGTCTTGTCTTTCTAACAAAGTTGAGAAGCGGAGTAGTTGAGACCTAAACCACGTGCATGTATGTTAGCAATCACATGATCAACCATGTGGAGAGGGAATGGAAACAAAGACCAAGAACATGAGCATAAGGGGCAAGGACATGCAAATGCATTGCACCATGAACCTAATTACAAAGAAAAAGATTGTCTACTTTGATCTAAAATACTATACAGGACCCTACATAAAATTTTGAAAGAAAAAAAAAACTAGGGTTTTGTCATGTCACAAGAGATGGTTGAAAACATTTTGGCCTTTTTCAGGTGGTGTAGGCCACCAACCTGTGTTCTACCACTCGATTCAACGCATAAAAACAAACAACAACGACAAATTCCCATTATGATTTAAGAACATGAATGGACTGAGGGGTGTTAGCCTTAAGGACAGCCGCATCCTCTGAAAATATCAAATTCTTATATACTTTAAAAAATTATATTTTATATTAATAATTTTGTCTTCAATTTTCAAATTTCAACATAGTTTATTAAGTATAAAAGTTCTCACAACTGATATAAAATTACGTGTTTGTCCTGATTACGAAGACAATCTCAGCACAAATAATTTTAGGGTTTCATAGCCATATGATTATGACCGTCTCTTCCCCAACATTTCCACATGAGATTCTTTACACCATGATTGGCTTTGACTACTTTTTTTCCTTAATATCTAAGCTCTGCAATACTCAAGGGAATCCTTTTACGATGAGAGTTTATCCGACAACAAAATTGGTAAATTGTTTTTCCTTTTTACTAGGTTTATCATTGACAAGACAAACTCCTGTTGTTTTCAACATTTCTTTTGATTAATTCTTGGTTGATTCGAGACTGTGTGCTTGTTTGTCTCGTGACTGAGTTCAAATTTTCCACCAGGTTTCAAGCTGTCGTATTTGTGAGGGCATTGTTTGTTTAATTGCTGCTGATTAATTAAACATGTTGATGTTTGTTAAGAATAGGGCAAAACTAGTTTAGTTTAAGAGATGATGGAGAAATCAAGGAGTAGCAGTTGAGATACTGAAGGAAATGATTGGATTAGTTGTCCTAAGAGCCAAAACTGACCCAATAATTTAAGCCTCTATTACTTCAATATATATATATTATCACTTAGAAAAAAAATAAGGTTCAGCCATTTATTTTTCCCATACAACTATCTAAAAAACATGTAAAACTTAAAGTTTTACACGTTTTTAGCACTATATAAGTAGATCCTAACCTATATATATAACTTTAAAGAGGTCTCACAATATAATTTTTACTATGAACTGAACAGGGTTCCGTAAACCTATGAACTGCACAGGGCTCCGTAAACTTATAAACTGCACATGGCTCCGTAAACCAATGAACTGTCCCTGAATATGCCATGATTTTAATCACCTTTGCTAAATCAAAAGTAGAACAATATAATGAGATGAGTAAAATATCTCTATAATATTTATCTATATATACTTTATCATTATTGTGGGGGAACAAAATCAATTTCCAAACAGGTGAAACATAATGAAATTCATTGATTGAGACTTGACACAGAAAAAAAAAAATTCATTTTTTCAGTTTCAAAATTATAAGGACTTTAAAGTAATTAGACACAAAAAAAATGAAGACACAAATTTAATTTTCGTAATTTCAAAACTGAAAGGAAGTAGAAAGTAATTTGACCCCAAAAAAAAATGTACCCGTTTGATGGTGAACAGAAATTTTCGGTTTCTTTTGTGTTTTTTATGCCTAATATTAAAAAATTTACCTTAAACTTTAATCTTAAATTTTAAACCTTAAAAATACAACATACACCCAATAATCTAAACTTCAATTTTAAGTCATAACTTTAAATCTTAATCCTAAACCCTAAATTTAATTTTATAATATTGAACATAAATAGGAACACCAAAATCGACAGACAATTTCTATTCTTCAACAGTACTGTTGCGGTTGCACGAGGGAAAGAACATAGATTAGAGTGTAATTAAATGTAAAATTAATTAATCAGAGATGTTTGGTGTATATCCTAAGGATGCTCGAAGTCTCTAATTCATTTGAGATTTGTTAGCTTGCCTAATTCAGAAACTGAAAACTGCTATTTTAGCTGTATTACTAATTACTATATTAAATTGGCATTGATTAACTTAATATTTATAGAAATAAATATGAAACAAGTTAGTTTTTCTTTAATTCAATCAATGTAAACATTGTGTACGTGCACCAGTTGAGCAAACCAATAGTTTATGAAAAATTTTAGAATGGTCGATACACATCGTTACACATTATTATATACTATTAATTTTTAAATTTTTTTAAATAAATATAAAAATTCTTATGAACTCAACATATAATTTACCATACTTCAAAATAAAATTAAAACTTAGAGTGCATAATTCTTTCGTCCTTTTATTTTTTAATCTTTAATATAAAACACTGATATTAAACTCTACATTCTCCACAAACCCTAAACTCATCTATAAACCCTTCTCGACTTCTTAGTTCTTATTACTGCCGTCGTCAAAGTCACCCGTTAACAATACCCTACTTTTCGAGCACAAAATTTAAATTGCTCATCTGGAGGACCATGAAGCCTTGTATAAACTATTGATTAAACAAATTTTAATTCATATAGAAGGTTGAGAATATATCCTTCAATTTTATTACATCAATATTCTTTTGATATGGTTAATTGTGGTGATCTCCGACGGCGAAGATAATGTAACTAAATTTTAATTTTTTTTAAATATGATTGATTGCATCTCAAACCTCTGAGAATTTTAATATTTATTTAATAGTCATTAAAAAATTATTGATTTGTAGCGGTAGTGGTGTGTAGCAATTAGGGATGGTCATGGGTCGGGTTGAGTTTTTGGCCGACGCATCTGACCTGAAAATTTAACACCTCCACCAGAACTTGATCTAACCCGACATTTTATGATGCTCCACCTGAGTGGATATTATAATAATTATTCTATTTTTATGAGATAAAATAGGGAGATATATATATATATATATATATATATAAAAAGTGATGAGCATTATAGTAATTATACTTAAATATTTAGAATAAAATTAAACTATTATATATATATATATAAAGTGATGAGCATTATAGTAATTATACCTAAATATACGTAAAAGAAGGTTTGAATCAAGACATTTTATGTTTAGAGGTAAACAAAATTCAATTCAATTTTAATCTATATATTGAACAATTGAAGTAATTTTAGTGAGTGAAAGGAAAAGAATATGGTTTGTCTTGTGACAGGCTCCCAAGTCCCAAACCATGTCTGAACAACGCACAGTCGATCACATTCGGTGTCCCCAACCAAAAAGCCTGCGCTTCGTTGAAAAAGGATCCTAAACCCCCTTTCAAACCTAACATTTTAAACCTCACTTACCATCCGTGATTCCAATTATGCCAACCTAATGACTTGTATTCCAATCCGACTTTAGATTTTTTTTGAAATTCTCGGGTTTCGTGAAGGAAGAAGTTTGGTAAATTTTGTGTTTAAGGTAGAAAATCTTAGATCCAAGATAATAGTATAATTTGTTGGAAATATAATTGCGGAATGAAACTGTTAGCATTGATTGGATGGAATAAAATAATTGAAAGAGATAGAACTATTTGTATTGTGTTGTGGTATGACCACTGCCTTAAAAGTAAATTCGTTTCGATTGGTATAATTGCTGCACTCAACGATGCCCCAAGGTTAATACAACGCCTTCAAATTTCGTACACCCGAATTTTGAAGTTAGACAAAGTGGTATTGCTCATCTCTTCTCGATAGCATGAAACACATGATAATATTTTTGAGATACACTAAAAATGAATCTGAAGCATTCTATTTATAGGCTGAAAACTGGGGCTAAAATCGACAAACCACTCACAACAATAATGACAAATAAATTAATTTATTTGTAACTATCATATTAAGTATGATTTGAATCGTGATAGTTATTAATATGCATTAAATGAGTGATTAAACCATGTAACCAGGGACGGACGTAAAACTTTATGTTATAGGGCAAAAATATATTTACAATAGGAAATACATAGAAATTTTCTATAAAAAATTCTAAATCATATAAGAATTTCAAATTTTTAGAGGGCGACCACCCTCTCCAGCCCCCCTCTCTGTGGTGAAGTCGGGATTTTCATATACTAAGGTTAGAGTAGACTTTGGGGTACGAGGATACTCAAACCACTACAATACAAATATTGTTAACATCATACCTAAACAAATCAAGTGAGATCAATTCTAATATTTCCATGAAAAATTTTATACTAAATCTTTGAAAATTTCATGCCACGACAAATTAAGTGGGGTTAATTGACCCCCTATAAACTCAATGTGGCTCCGCCACTGCCCCCTCTAGGTCCATCCCTGCATGTAACTCTCATATTAAATATGCAGTACCTTCCGAATTTAAGCATTTCTCTAACATTGTAATTATCCTCTATATATTTATCAATAAGAGTAATTATTACGTACATAAGCGGTGGGAACAAAAAGTTTTTATAAGTGTCTTAGTTTTAGGGTTAGATTTTAGGGTTTAGAGGTTATGTGTAGGTTTAGTAGTTTGGAATTGATGAGTAGTGGTTATAATTTAGGACTTAGGGTTAGAATTTAAAATTTATAGGTTAAAACCTAAATTTCTAATCATATTACCTTAAACTCTAACCTCTAAATACCTAAATTCTAACCATAAACTCTAAATTCTAATCGCAGCCCTAAACATAATCCCTTAATTTCTAGACCTTAAATTATAAGTCTAAATCCTAAAACTAAGATGCTTGTGAATTTTTTTATCTTTTCCGCAAATGAATTGAGTATAGATCCTAAGAGTAATTACTATAGTGTTCGTCTTTATACTTCAATTATTTCTTTATTTTGATAAATAAAAAAATTATGGGTAATTTTCACCTGTGGTTCCTTTTGTTTGGAGTTTATTTTATTTTAGTCACCCGAATTTAAAAAAGATCATTTTTGCGACTTACGTTTTGAATCGTGTCTATTTTGATCTCTTGGCTGTTAACCTTCGTTAATAAAAAAATTAATTTCTAACTTAACCCTCAAACTTTTAAAACTTTATTTTTCACTATCTTCCCAAAAATTTGAAAATTTTATTTCTCCGCCTCCACCCAATTTCGACCTTCTTTCTACTGCCAGGGGTCCGCCACTCTCCTCCACCCATAAGTATATTTATTTGAGAATGTTAGAAGGAATAACCAGCCACCTAATCACTTGCCCAAACTAAGATTTATTTTTAGAGCAAACAGAAAGCTAACTCCTTATATAGAGATGACTGGTGTTTCATATACTAAAAACATCTAATTTTATCGCCATAGTGCTTTCTGACAAAAATAAATTTTTATAGAAGTAATCATACGAAATATCTCTCAATCCCAGAATTTAACACTTCATATAAGCACCTCCTTAATAACAAACATCAAAATCACATTAATTTTTGTTTCTTCATGTTAATGCTGAGGAGAGTTGCGGATCTGTTGTAACATCCTAAAAAAATAGCCTAGAAGATTAGAGGTCTAATTAAATGATTAAGTGAATTATTAGATTAATTTCTCAAATTTTCGAATTGAAATTTGGTTCATTATGGACCAAATTGAAATGTGGATAAATGTGCAATAAGAATTCGGTCAATAGGCTTAATGACCAAACCGAATAAGGTGGAAAAGTTGGGGCTTGCATGCTAAAATGAAAGTACATGGATTAATACTATTAATAAGATGAAATCATTGTATAATTAAGACTATATACATGAGTTAATGGAAATTTTAAGGGGTTAATTAGGGGAATTAGTTGGGACATGACCCCTTGGTCATATCTCATTTAATTTGTTCCCCATTCCCACTTTCCTTAGCCGGCTACCCCAAACCAAATTCATGTTGGAAAATTTTGACAATTTTGGAGCTTTGAATAAGAAATTGATTCAAATGTTGTTGAGGAAAATGTGGAACCATTTGTTGGTTCATAAATGTGCAGACGTGCACGACGTGGGTAACGCAAATGTCTGAACCGGTCTAGTCCTTCGTGGGCTTGCAGATATTTTGACCTAAATTTGAAATGAATTTTCCTCAAATAAAAGTATAAATTTGCCAATTTTTATCTTGGAATTAAAATTGTAAATATTGGAAGTTACCTTTAATTCAGATAATAATTTTGGAAATTGCTTTATAAGAAGAATTAATTGATTATCAATATCAAATGCTCCATTAGGTCAAATTTCCACTTATACCCTCATGACACTCCTATAAATAGGGAGTAAACCTTCTAGGTTTTACACAACTAAAAACCACAAAAAATTTTCATTGTTTTACTCTGTGGATTTTACAAGTGGTTTTCGGTGATAGGCGAAGGCAAGGGTCAGTTCGTGATCTCCACAGTAGTGCAACTGTGGTTGATCTTATGTTGTTGTATCCTGGGAGACAGACGACCAATGAACTCGAGCACCATAGGAGTGGCCGAAAATCTGTCTTAAAGAAACTGCGTTCGTGCAGGCCTCAACACGTTTCTTTTGGTTCCAAATTGGTTTTATTTATATATATTGTTGTATTGTTCTTAATTTTGTATTGTTCATTTAAATAATATTATTTATCTTATTATTTATTCTTGGATTAACGCCTATTTTCTAACAATCTTAAGACAGAGTTTCCAGTTTTAATCCAAGACGAACAGATTATTGTATCTAATGCAATGATTCACACGCTGAGAAAATTTTCACGCATAGAAAAAGTGAATGCCCAAAGACAAGAAACGTTGAGATCACCAACACCACGGATTCAACACGATGCAAGATGTTTTCTTGAGAAAGAACATTTGGATATTCGATTAGTAAGGTAATTTAAATATTCTTTAATAAGTTTTCTTGTAAATATGACACTTTTAAAACCATAAATTATAGTATTATTAAGATAATATTCCATATTAAATTTTGACTTCTAATATGATATGGTTTATGCCATAATTAAACTTTTTTATAACATTGTTAAGGTAATAATGAAATATTCCTTAAATTTTTTTTGACATTAATATTAAATTTTAAATATGGCATGTATATAAATTATACTTTGTCACATTTTTTGTCTTAATTGTGATCCTTTGTATTTTTGGAAATTATGTAGATTTTATTTTGTACTAACAATTTCTTTTGAGAAATTTTATAGAGACGAACAGAATATTCAAGCGAAATCGTGATTTGTTGTGGAAACAAAGATCTCGTAAATAATTCGTTTCAGGAATTAATTTCTGCCGTTTTAACGGATTTACGTGATCTTTCCAAAACAAGAATAAAAAAAATTAAAGGATCAATTCCTTTGATTTTGTTGCCTTGATATCTTTGGTTTGAGTTTTAGTGCTACTAATCCCAATATTTAACAAAAGATATATGAGAAATAAATCACTGAATTTATTTCTTCGTTAGAATCTTGTGTTGATTCTAATTTTGGAAAAGGAAATAAATCATTGAATTTATTTTCAAGAGAATCTTGTATGATTCTAACGTTGCAAGGGAAATAAATCATTGAATTTATTTCCGTAAGAATCAAGTATGATTCAATTTTTGTAAAAGGAAATAAATCATTAAATTTATTTCTATGCTAGAATCATGCGTTGATTCTAACTTGTTAAGGGAAATAAATCGTTGGATTTAATATCGTGAGAATCTAGAATGATTCAACCTTGAAATAAATTGGTGAATTTATTTTGAAAAAAAAAACTCAAATTTATTATCAAGTATGATTTTATTTTGGAAATAAATTGGTGAATTTATTTCGGAAAGTAACATTGGTTACCAAATTTAGAGCGCTGATTCTGACTGAGGTCTCGAATCAAAGCATAGAAGAACTTGATTTTCTATGTCAAAATTAAATTTTTAAAGCCTATTCTGATGCATGCTATGAAGTGCACAGTGTTTAAAAATGGCTAAAGAATCGAGAGGGTCGTTGGACCATAAATGGAAGATTCCAAATTGTTGTGAATCAAAGGTAGTGATTCCGATTGATCATCCATGCTTGGAATGATTTCAAGAATAAAATCCATAAACGGTGATTGAAAGAAAATTTAAAAATGCATGTCTAGGATTGGTTCTTTGAGAGACTTGGTATTTAAGCGTGCCTAGTGCACCACCTCTCTTTCATAAGTTACCTACCTGGTGCATTGTTTATTATTGTTCTTTCTATTAATACTGTGTGAACTTTTGTTTGGGGTTTAGTTTACTAAATCTCCGTCGTCTAACAAAAGTTAGAAATTATGTTTCTGTTTCTGGTTTTAGTCTTTGACTAAATTTCTAACGTTTAACAGATTTATAACTTTTGGTTCTGGATTGTATCTACGTGACACAATGGAAAAATCAGTGAAATTTATTGGAAAAAATTTCATACATGGCAACAAAAGATGTTGCACAATTGACCATGATAAACCTAGTTAAATATCTGAAGGATGATCCTCCTATTATTAGAGAGGATAAGGTAAATATTGTTACCACCTTCAAATGTTACTAAGGTAAATATTGCTAAGATAAATATTATCTTGGCAAACGTAGTAGAAGTCAAAAACGACTTCAAACCGTAAATTGGACGGTGTGTTCAAGAAGCAAAATTTCATGGAAAAAATGCTTCAATTTCCATAAGATGAGGAACAAGTCTTCGGACTATAGACTTTCAAACGAGGGCAATGTTATTGCTATAACAATTGATATGACAACATATTGGTTGAAGGAATATGTTTATTACCTTCATTGATGATAGCACAAAAATAATGCAAAGATGAAGCTATAGTGAAAATTGTTCTCTATGAGCATGATGTTGAATCCTAAACTTAATTAAAGGTTTAAGATGAGGAGAAGCTCTATATGAGTAACGTTGGTACTATAATGTGCCTAACATGTGGGGGAATCTGTTCTATAAGCTAATTGCCTTTTAAACAAGATTTCCCGTAATTAAAGAGACTAGACACCATATAAGTTATGGAAGGTAATTAAACCTTCCTACAACTACTTGAAAATGTGGGGGTGTCTTGCAAAAGTAATGACCCATTACTAAAGCAACTGAGAATAGATCCAAAAAAAAATTGTGGATTGTATTTTTATTGGCTATATAGAACATAGCAATGTATATCGATTTCTTGTGTATGAATCGAAGAACCCTGAGATTCAAAAGCATACGATAATGGAAGATGTATTCCCTTGTAAAGCTAGGGAAGTTGGTCAAAGTTCAATGAAACGAACTTCGGAGATTATCGATAAAGATGACTCAAATGATCAACAAAGGTTTGAGCTTGAAATAGAGCCACAAAGAAGTAAACGAGCAAGGGTAGAAAAATTCTTTAGATCATTTTTCTAAACTTTATGCTAGAGGTTGAATCTCAAACGTATAATGATGTTATACATTCATCTGAAGGCACCTTATGGAAGGATGCCATTAAGAGTAAAATTGATTCCATCATGCAAAATTATACGTGGGGAATTAGTGGATCTTTCTCCGTGAATTAAACCACTAAGTTTTGAATGAATTTCAAACGGAAAATGAAAGTAGATGGAACAATTGATAAGTATAAGGCCAGATTGGTAATAAAAGATTACCAAATGTCTTGACTATTTCGATACATAATCTCATGTATCAAGGATAACCTCCATAAGTATGATACTTACAATTGTCGCTTTGCGAAATCTAGACGTACATCGAATAGATGTTAAAAGAGCTTTTCTAAATGAAGATCTTGATGAAGAAATATACATGGAACAACCTGAGGGTTATGTAGTTTCAAGTCAAGAGAGAAAAGTATGTAGGTTGGTGAAGTCCTTGTATAAACTTAAACAAGCACCAAAGTAAAGACATGATAAGTTCGATAATGTCATGATGACAAACGACTTCAAGATAAATGAGTGTGACAAATGTGTATATGTCAAAATTACTAACATTGGATATATTATTCTATGTTTGTATGTTAATAACATATTCATTGTTGGAAGCAACAATAAAATGGTAAACGTACCAAAGACTTGTCAAATTCAAGATTGACATGAAAAATATGAGATTAACATATTTGAGTTTGGGCATCCAAATCAAACGATCACTTAAAGGTCTCATATTGACGTAGTCACACTACACGGGCAAGAGAAGTTTGGCAAGGATGTTTCCGGCATAGCCAGAACTCCAATAAATACATGCCAACTTTTGTCCAAGAACAAAGACCAAAGTGTTGACCAAGTAGATTCAATAGACCAGATATTGTTTCTACTATGAGCAGTTCAAGTAGATTCACAAGCAATTCAAGTGAAAATCACTGGAAAGCAATTGTGAGGGCATTGAGATATCTTAGATATACTCGAGATTATGAATTGCATTATTCCAGAGATTCTTCTATTTAGAAGGATACTCCGATGCGATTGGATATCTAATATTCAAGATATCAAAGGCATAAGTGGATATGTCTTCACTTTGGGAGGAGGAACCGTGTTATGAAAATCCTCAAGAAAAATGGTTAAAATCAAATCCATAATAGAATCTGATTTTGAAGTTCTAGACAAGTCTAGAAAACAAGTCGAATGGCTTTAGAAATTTCTTAGAGGATATTCCTGAACGACCAAAGCCAATGCCCACAATAGGTAGGACATAGAGCTTTGTGTATAATGGTAAGTCGAGACATGTGCGTTGTCGACATAATACCGTTAGACAACTGATTTCAAATGAAGTTATCTCTATTGATTTTTTGAAATCAAAGAATAACGTTGTGAATCCATTAACCAAAGGGTTAAATTGAGATCAAGTTGGGAAAACATCTAAAGGAATGAGACTAAAGCCCATGTAAATTTAAGGTGCTATGTGAAGGAAAACCCTACCTAGTTGACTGGAGATCCCAAGATCTAGGTTCAAAGGGACAACCTAATTGCATAGACCTGTGCGGTCACTGTAGGGGCTCTTATCCCCAAGTCCATTCCTATGATGTAAATGGTGATCAAAGTGGTTTAGGCTAAGCAATGCTTTTAATGACCATTGTGTGCTTTTGTGAAGTCAAGCAACATAAGTCACCTATGTGAGAGTGAAGTGGGGCCGCTTCAATGAGACTATTGGGCATAGTTCTTTCAAACTCTTGCAGAACCAGGCGATGTCCACGGCCATATGAACATACCCATGAGAACTAATACTCTTGTCAGAGAGGTAGTTTTGTGAAGTATATCATCGTTTACACAAACGGCAGAACAGTTCAAGGACATTACGTCTACTGGTCAGCTAGTAAAGTAAATATACTTTCACAAGGGAAGGTTCAAGGGTGGACACCTACCTATCCTATGCAGCTATCGATCGTAGAATCTATCACCACATCGAGTCAAAATGTTTTTGATTAAATCAATTTCATTCATGTGGGGGATTGTTGGAAAATTTTGATAATTTTGGAGCTTTGAATAAGAAATTGATTCAAATGTTGTTGAGGAAAATGTGGAACCATTTGTTGGTTCGTAAATGTGCAGACGTGCACGACATGGGTAACGCAAATGTCTGAACCGGTCTAGTCCTTCGTGGGCTTGCAGATATTTTGACCTAAATTTGAAATGAATTTTCCTCAAATAAAAGCATAAATTTGCCAAATTTTATCTTAGAATTAAAAGGGTAAATATTGGAAGTTACCTTTAATTCAGATAATAATTTTGGAAATTGCTTTATAAGAAGAATTAATTGATTATCAATATCAAATGCTCCATTAGGTCAAATTTCCACTTATACCCTCATGACACTCCTATAAATAGGGAGTAAACCTTCTAGGTTTTACACAACTAAAAACCACAGAAAATTTTCATTGTTTTACTCTGTGGATTTTACAAGTGGTTTTCGGTGATAGGCGAAGGCAAGGGTCAGTTCGTGATCTCCACAGTAGTGCAACTGTGGTTGATCTTATGTTGTTGTATCCTGGGAGACAGACGACCAATGAACTCGAGCACCATAGGAGTGGCCGAAAATCTGTCTTAAGGAAACTGCGTTCGTGCAGGCCTCAACACGTTTCTTTTGGTTCCAAATTGGTTTGATTTATATATATTGTTGTATTGTTCTTAATTTTGTATTGTTCATTTAAATAATATTATTTATCTTATTATTTATTCTTGGATTAACGCCTATTTTCTAACAATTCACTTACCTCAATTGCTCTTTCACACCAAAAATACAACATAGAAAATTTGAGAGAGATTTGAGAGCTCGGTGGAGAAGAATGAGAGCTTGCATGGTGGTGTAAATTCCTTAGAAAATTAAGAAGAAAATCGAAAGTAAGTAGATCATTCCCTTCTTAATTCGGTTATGGTAAAAAGATCATTAGATCACATGTTATGAAGTGTCTAGAAAATTATAAAGATGATGTTCTTAAGTGTGGTTGCTGGAAAAATATAGAAATCCATAAGAATCCTTAAGGATTAAGAGTCATAAAAGATTAAGAACATGCATGTAAATTATGTTGGCAGATTTGTAAAGTTCATGACATGCATCTTTGAAAATTTATAGAAAATTCTATAATGAGAGTTTAATGCTGAATTTTGGATATGTTTCACTTTGACATATTTAGAATAGTAGAAAAATGGTAAAATAGGATTCTAATGGCTGTGTTAAAATCTGGAAGCATAAAATTGAGCAACATGCAAAACTGTCCAGCAATGATTCGAGCTGGACAGTGAACTTTGAAAAAATCGTAGAAATTAATCTACTAAGAGTTTTGATCTGAATTTTTGATATGTTAAAATTGGGTATGTAAACTGAATTTAGAAACAAACGTTGTTTGATTTGGAGCTGTATACAGAGAATACGAAATGAATCAATATAGGTGGTCAGAAATGAGTATAAATGAAAAGAAGAGAAATCTGAACTTGAGATTTATGAAATTGGTAAAAATTGGATTATATGAAGTATTGTTAAATTGAGTTATAAACTGTAAGATATGAAATTCATTAATTTTGGTGGTCAATTTGAAGGATTAAAGGGCTAATTAAAGAAAATAGGAAAAATGGAAGCTAGTCGAATTAACCGAAAAGTTTAGGGACTGTTTTAAATAAAAATGCAAAATTCAGTCTCTAATTGCATAAATTGAATTCTGAAAAATTGTTATTTGCTTGGCTTAAATGCCTTAGATCCTAGAAGCGAAAGGGTAGAAGAAGAAATTGCACCGGGATCGGCTTCGGATCGAGCGAAGGGCATTCGGATACAAAATTAGCTCGGCGAACTGTGAGTGAAACAATTTTTAGAGTTGGGATTAGAGTCTCAACTGCCTTAATTTGATTTTAAGTTATGATAAGCATGCAATTTGGACTAATTAATTATTCGATTTAGTAAGGGAAGAAGGAATAATGGAATTCAGATTTTTATGCTTATGATATGCGATTGTGATGCGTATGTGATTGAAATTAAATTGATGATTGATATGTTTGATTCTGAAACTGATTTTTGATTAATTGTACTGTTTTGGATGAAGTTAGTAATGCTGATTATTGGATTGTTGTGATATTGATTTTGTGTGGATAGAAGGATATTGAAATATGATATGTGAGTATATGATGATCTTACATGTATGATTAAGCTTGATAGGTTCAATTGAGTATTGAACTATGAAATGTGATTCTGATTTATATGATATGAATTTGGATTTGTATGAAAGCTGATCTGAAAAATGCGAATTGAGCATGTAAATTATTATATGACCATGTGTGATAACATGTTATTGTATTTGGAATTATAAGCAATTAATCGAAAGGATTAATTAAGAATTTCTGAAAATTTGATTGATTATGTATCTGATTAAATTAAAGATTTAAATGCAAAGCCCTTGGTGTGTACAGTCTGTTTAGGTAGTACGGCTAGCCTAGAGTTTGAGCTCAATAAGAAAATCGGTACGTTAGTGTACTCGATATTGTGGTACGTAAGTGTACCTTCTTGCTTAACGTCTACGGACATTATGATATGTTATATGTGATACGATTTGGTACGTGGTACCTATTACATGGTGAATTTGATTCACAACCTCTGTTATACGTGACTTGATTACCTAGCATACTCTACTATCCAAGGGATTGCTAAATGAATAAAATGAACAATTAAAGTATTGAAATCTGAAAATTGAAAGTAAATTCTTGAAATTGATTATGGGAACATTTGAATGATATATTGGAATTTCATGAATTGCTATGCTTTGTATGCTATGAAACTTTAAATTATGATATCTTGATAATTGCAAGTTAAATTTAGGTTTCATGGCTTGTATGTGTATTCATGATATGAAAATTATTGTTGCATTCGAATGGAAATTTTATGTGTCCCTGTGCATATATATTCGAATGATTGCTATAGTGCATTATTAATTGTGGATTGATTATATTGCTTGAATCATTCGAATGAGCTAATGTGCAAAGTGAAATTAATTTGTTTGATCATAATGTTTAATTTGGAAACCGAATAGAATAGGGTTTCCTCACTAAGTACGAGAAGTACTTACCACTCGAACCTTCCTTCCTTCCCCTAAATTTCAGGATCTAGTATCGTTGACCTCTACCCGTATCCTACTCGTACGAAGCTTAAGTATGATTTTCCCTGTCTTTTTCGTACTCATGATGGGTGGCCTAGCGTTCAGCATGTTAGTTCAGTTTGGTTTGATGGTTATGTTCATGAACTACTACTTTGGTTCGATATAAACTTTTCAATATGTTTCCCTATATTTTGATATGTATGTAAGGGGTAAATATTTGGGGTATAGATCGCCCGCGTATATGTTTAGGGCTTGATTCTTTTTGTTGGAGTCACTTTTTGTATAGGCAACCTATAGGTTTAGCCGATATAGTACCCCGGTTTATTTTGTAAAAAAGGAAACCTAAAACGTTATGGATGTATGAATCGGATGATGCATTATATATATATATGATGAATGTTTCGGCTATGTATGGATTGAATTAATCTTGTCATGTAATGTAGATTAATTACTTGAATTGAATCATATGTATGTTATTCGAATGAATAAAATAAAGAATTAGTAATTAGAAATTGTATAAACCAAATGGAATTGGTTATAAGTCATTCGAATGAAATTGGAACCTTTAAATTTATCTTAATTGAATAGTATATCATTTGCAATATAATTGGTTAATTTAATCGAATTGGATATATATATGACATCCAATTCGATAGGAAATGAACTAACCTATTCGAGTTAAGTAATGAATTTAGAAATTAAATGTATGGTTCATATGTACATGTTACTTGTATACAAATGGTAATTTAATTAGTTTGGATTATAGATTGAAAGTTGATAATCGAATAGTATGAGCTCACCTTAGAACCGATAGAATGATGAAATGAGATTTGGTATAATAAATGTATTATGATTGAAATTGATATGGTTGTTATACATGTGTATGGCTTGAGTATAAGATAGCTAAGTATACATGTTGTATTCGAATAAAAAAATATTACACGAAAAATTGTTAACCCTTCCGCTGCCTAGTCTGATTTTCTGTTTAAGTTAATATAACGCTCCTTGCCCCTAATCCGGGTGAGGGGTGTTATATCTGTGACAGTGGAAAGAGGAGTAGGATCGGGTGGTGGGTGAAAAAATAAAATTTTCGAATTTTTGGAAAGATTGTGAAAAATAAAGTTTTAAAAATTTGGGGGTTAAATTAAAAATTAATTTTTTTATCACCAGAGATTAACAGTCAATGGACTAATATAGACACGATTCAAAACATAAATGACAAAATTAACTTTTTTAAAATTTTAGTGATCAAAATAGAACAAGTCCCAAATAAAAGAGACCACATATGAAGATTACCTAAATTATTCATGTCATGTCGAGATAATAGTATAATTATTCCTTTCGTTTGATATAATTTAGTCCATTTTGTAGAACTAATGTTTTGATATAATAATTGAAAAATGTTTTGGACTAATTTGAAAAGAATTTTAAACTTGTTTTTATGTCCAAACAACTTGAAATAATGTTTGACATATTTCAGAGGATTTTTGGCAATGTTTTTACTAATTTTAAAGAGCCAAACTAGACCTTTCAAGCTACCCGTATCGATACGGTTGTACCCGTACCGATACCTTTTTGCCCAAGTTTGGTCACTGCCAAAACCCGTACCGAAACAGGCTTGACCGTTTCGATACGGATCGGGATCGTTTTGATACGCCTGGTAAGCGTACCGATCCCCTTTCAACCATCATAACGGCTATTTTCCCAACGATCATTTAAATGTGAAACCGTACCGATACGCCCTCAAGCGTATCGATACGCCCAGGCTGGCAAGAGCCCAACGGCTAGTTTCTAATGAAGGTCGTACCGATACGGATCCAAGCGTATCGATACGGATGGCTACAGAACAGCATTTATGAAGGGAAATAAAGTCCTCAACGGCTCCAAATCATCCTCAACGGCTAGTAACGGCTACAAACTCAATTGGGAGTATAAAAAGGGACCTCCAAGCATCTTGTAATGTTTAATGCTTCAATTGTTACAACATTATGATGTCAAAATTTGTCTAGAGCTTTAATTGTTCATTTCTTGCTTAGACAACACTTGTGAGCTTACATTGTTAAATTTGGTCAAGTGTTTAGGTTTTGGGTGAGAGCTTAGAATTGCAAACAAACATCTTTTAGAGGGATTTCTAGTTTGCTAAGTATTTCTTTGTAAAGAGAGTGTTCCTTCAAGCTTTGGGTAGAAAGCTTTGAGGGTTGTAACGGTTTCCTCCTAATCCGAGAAAAAGGGACGAAATTCTTAGTGAATTTGTTTGGAAATCCTTAGTGGGGAGCTAAGGTAGTGAATGTAGACTTTGGTTAGAAGGTTGAACCACTATAAATCCTTGTGTCAAATTGCCTAATTTTTGCCTCCCACTAAAACACCCAATTATCCAACTTCTCCACACTTGGCGAGCAAGAACGGTTGATCGAATCGAGCCCCACACAACTCAACACATTTATTTTTATGATGTTACTATTAGTAGTTTAAAATGTAATATTATTAAGGGAAAACTACACCGGTGGTCCCCTAACTATTACCGTCTTCCTACTTTGGTCCCACAACTATGTTTTTTGGCAAAATCGTCCCTTCCGTTACATAGTTTTCCTGTTTTGGTCCTCCGTCGTTAAAAACTAACGGAATTGCTGATGTGGATTTTTTTTTATTTTTTTTTATTTTCTCTCTCCTATATATGTATTATTTAAATTTTTTATTCAGACTAATGTGGTGGTGACACGTGTCACCACCATAACAAAGCAAATAAATTGAAAATAGAGGGGGAGAGTTGGGAATCGAACCCACGTCCTTAGCTTCCCAAGACAATGGGTTTAACCATTGGGCTAAACTCCAATTATTGAGGTGTTTTAACTCAAGTTACATTTAAAACAATCAAATGAACCCAAAAACCAGGTCCTGTTTGCAGAAAAAAAATGCATTCATGTTTGGTTTTAGTCGCAATCTGGCATTTTAATCCAGGTCCTGTTTTATGTTTAATAACCATTGATATCTATTGGACCATGTTTAGGATTGGGAGTAGTTCATGTATGTATGTGCCTTTAAAGTTTCATCAAATACTTGTAAATTTAGTGGCATCATAAATTTTTGAGTAATTCTAATTCATGATTTTAAACTATGGAAAGAATTTTTATTTAATTTTAATGCACTGCAGTGCCTTTCGTACTGTATTCAAGTTGAGAGCAAGTGGGTGCTATGTGGTGTAGATCAAACAACAGGTAAACCTATCTCCTCAAGATGCATCAACTTATTTTGTCTGCAGATTTCATTTTGTGCAATGTAGTCAAAGGCTTTTTAGGTGGCTTCTGAATCTTTTGTGCCGTAATTTAGAACGAACAGCTTCGATGTTTTAATAATAACTAACAGTGGCTCGATGTTGCCGGAATAAATGCATGTATGAAATGCAACATTTCCGACTTCCCCTTGAGGCTTGGAACTTTTTGGTACAACAGATTGTTTATTTAGTTATTTACTGTGTTTGGTTCAGGTGGTGGATCTAAGGATTGGCATTGTGTTTCCGATTCTTTTGATTGTTTAGGGTTTAGGGTTTAGGGTTTAGGGTTAAGAACACCGTATTTCTTTGGTTTTGGGGGTTCATTTGATTGTTTTAAATGTAACTTGTGTTAAAACACCTCAATAATTGGAGTTTAGCCCAATAGTTAACCCATTGGCTTGGGAAGCTAAGGATGCGAGTTCGATTCCCAGCTTTCCCCCTCTATTTTCAATTTATTTGCTTTGTTATGGTGGTGACACGTGTCACCACCACATTAGTCTGAATAAAAAATTTAAATAATACATATATAGGAGAGAGAAAATAAAAAAAAAATTAAAAAAAAATCTACATCAGCAATTCCGTTAGTTTTTAACGACGAGGGACCAAAATAGGAGAACTATGTAACGGAAGGGACGATTTTGCCAAAAAACATAGTTGTGGGACCAAAGTAGGAAGACGGTAATAGTTAGGGGACCACCGGTGTAGTTTTCCCTATTATTAATTACATGATGATACGACTATTTTATTTTCATTTTGTCATACTATAGAGTTGTTATCGTTAAAACCGCGTATAGTAACTTTTCTTTTGGGGATGATTGTTGAAATTCATTACCCAAAGCAGAAAATTTGCTACTTTTACAACTTAAATCACAAAATCCTAAAACTACCCGTCACGATTCACGATAAAAATATTTACAATCCCAATTAGGGGTGGATCGAGCACATACGTCTCTTTAAAATTTCAAAATTAATATATAATTTTAAATTATATAAATTTATTTTTAACATAAAATTTTACATTCGTCCCTAACCCAACTATTACCATTAATATTTGTATTCTATAATATCATTTGTATAGTATAATTGGGAGGGTTGTTATCATTTCTAATTTTTTTTTGTATAATGACATTTTAGTTCTTTGTAGTTTGAATATTAATCAGATAAATCTTTTATTTTTCTATTTTTTCAGATATAATTAATCTTTAACACCTCGTAATATTTTATCTTAATTTCGTTTCTATTCATTTTAATTTTCAAAGACCTTTATGCCTAAACCTGCCTCGACTAATCATTACATGCTTATAACTCGACAGTTTGGTGTGTGAATGCTAATAGTGGTCACTATAGCAGTTTCGGTATAACCGAAACTATGATAGTTTTGTGTACGCAATAACATCTGTTTTTTAAAAATTTCAAGACTATGATACCCACAGTGACTACAACATTATCTATTATGTCCGCAATTATGATAAACACAAAGTGACCGAAAACGCTGTCACAACCGTAATTTAAATTCCTGTGAAAATGACAAGCATGACTGCCTCTGCCTGGTTCTAGACAGCTAGCTTGTGAAAACTATGGCAAAGAAAGTAATTTATTATACAAGATAAGCAAAAAAAGGGGGTAGAAAATAGAAAATTTCCTACAATTTCATCCTCTGAATCCATAATTGGAAAGAAGGAAACAGAGCAGATTGCAATGGAGAGCTTACTGTACACTAAGCATCATCACCTGGTAGATTATTAGGACCTAAATAGAGGGGTTTACAACACTTGGAAAATGGTTGGAACTTTGCGAAGAATGAGTTAAAATTAGCTAATGCCATTAGAATAGAGGAAAGAAAGAAGGGGTTGAGTTGAGTTGACTAGACATTGCAGAGCTCAATGGAACCATAGTAAAGCAGTTCCTCAATCATTTGCTCGATGTGATCCTCTTCGAGTGGTTCGAACTGCTGCTCGGTGGTTTCGACTTGAGCTTTCTTCAAAACCCAATTGTCTTCCGTCTCTCTTGCCACAATGCCGCCATTGCTAATGCCGGTAAAATGCGGAGTTGGCGCCTTGTTTTTCGGCTCCTGGACCGACGACTGCTTCTTGGTGATTTCGAGCGACGTTAAGTAGCATTTATGTAGTTTAGCTGTCAAAGTAGCGGAGAGAAGCTTGGAGGACGATGACCGAGGTGCATTCGGATTGAAAGGGAAGTTTGTTCTAGCCCTCGGTCCACACATAAGCCTCGCGGCTTCGTCGTAGGCGCGGGCCGCGTCTTCCGCCGTTTCGAATGTCCCTAGCCAAATTCTAGTCTTCCTGCACAAAATGGAAGATTCTTTTTAGTTTACAACACTCGATTCAAAAAAAAAAATCATGCATGGTTTTTTAGTTACTTACAAGAGAGGGTGGCGAATTTCAGACACCCAAGAACCCCAATGCCTTTGTCGGACACCACGATATCGTTGTTGTGGTCTGGTCATGTTAGAGGAAGAAAAAAAGAGAGGTGTTTTTCTTGGGGAAAAAAGTGTTTGTGGAAATGCCTGAATGAAAAAAAAAATATGCAAGAGAGTGATGCTAGGGAAGAAGAGAAGCAGAGGGGGCTTTTGTAGTTGACGCTTGAGAGACGAATGAGGGCAATTTACTGTCATCCAACTTGAAAAACTTGGTTGGGTCCCACTAAAAGTTCAAGGGTCTTCAATTTCTTGTTTTAATCTAGTATTAAATTACAGTTGGAAATTTTGGCAACCGATGATTATTGAATCAATAACACGTACTAAATTAATTAATTATCACTTAGGCTAACGGATGAGGGGTTAGATCTTTTAAATAAAACAAAAAAAATTGGGTTTTTTTGGTGTTTTTTATGCTTCTAAATTTTAAATCTTAAAAAATACACATTACTCTTAATTTTTTAAACCTTAATCTTATACCCTGAATCTAATTTTTAATGTAAGAGCATAAATAGGGACATTAAAATGGAGGAAATTTCTATTCTTTCAAATAAAATTAAAAATTCAAATTCTAATCTTATAAATGAAACAAACTGAATTAAAAAGGTCGCTATTATAATAGATATAGATTAATAGAATAGATATTGATGATTATAAAATATAATAGGAGTGACCAAATTCAATTAACAAGGATATAATATTAAACGTTAGCTTTATCAACACCCTTCTTTGCTCATCAAAAATCTAAGGTCATATTCCACCAGATTCTTCATGTGAATAAAAAACAAAGAATAGAAAAAGCTCAAACCTTCCTTTGAAAATTTTGGAAAACTTATCTTTTTAGTATGTTTTGTTGGAACCAAATTGGCAAACAAGTGGGTGAGTTTGAACACATATAATAATACCAGCAAACTAACAATATGCTCCCCTTGGAAAAGATTCTATGCATCCATTTGCAGTGGAGAAATGATTTTAGTCAATCTTAATCTTGGACTGCCATGATTACCAAACCAATCCATATGATATGATCATATCCAATGCATTGTTTAATCACATCAATTCGCCCCCCTCCCCACCCACCAAGAATATAACCTGATCTTTTTGGCATACTCAACATGGCTTTCTCTTTTTGTTCCTCTTTCAGTTTTCCAAAGTTTTATTAATTAATTAGTCTGATCTGTGTCATACATTTAATTTTAATAGATGAGTCTCCCAACAAATTTTTTTTTTGCATATACAAAACATCTTGAAAAGTTAATTTTTCGATAGTGGTGGAATAATTCAGATTAGATATTGTAGAGGTTCATAATAAGTGTGGAGCCCGATAATCACAACCGAAATGCTTGCCAAGTGGTAGAGAATATGCATTTTGGGTGTTTGTGGTGGAAGCAAAAGGATAGAAAAATATGACACAAGATTTAGAGTGGTTCGGCTTTCTAACCAAAGCCTTCATCCAATACCTTAGCTCTCCAACAAGGATTTTACCAATCCACTAAGAATTCTTCCCATTTTCTAGGCTTGGGAGACAACATTTTACAACCTAGACTCACAACCCAAGTCTATCATCCAAAGCTCACAAATCGAGCTTTGAGAACTCTCTCAAACAAGAGAAAACTTAGCAAACAGAAATCCTTCTCTAAAGGTTGATGTTTGCACACTAAAGCACTCACCCAAATCCTAGAACACTTGAGCATACATTGACAATTTGAGCTCACAAGTGATGTTGGGGGTGATTTAGAGCCGTTGGGGCCTTTATTTCTCGCAATAAATGGAGTTCTGGAGCTATCCGTATCGATACGCGGGTAGCCGTATCGGTACGCCCTTCTTCAAAACTAGTCGTTGAGCTTTATGCAGCATCCCGTATCAAAACGCCTTCGTGCGTTTCAGTTCGCCTGTATTGGTATGTCACTGTATCGTTTCGGTACGGCCTGCAATTCAAATAACCGTTGGGAAAATGACTGTTGGAGGTTTTAGCCGTTTGAGTCTTTACCATGTAGACGTATCGAAACGCTGGGAGGCATATCGAAACGACCCCTCTCTGTATCGATACGGGCAAGCCCTGTAACGGTACGAGTTTTGGCAGTTTCAAATCAACCGTAGCTGAAACCCTAAGGCGTTTTGAAACGGGGTATACCGTATCGATACGGTCACACTGAAATATTAGGTTTGGCTACTTTAAAACGTTTCAAAACCTTTTTGAAAACTCCTCAAACATATTTTTAAGTTGTTTGGACTTAAAATCATTTTTGAATACTTTTCAATTTAGTCCAAAATTATTCTTCAATTATTATATCAAAATAAATATCCTAACAATCTCCCCCTTTTTGATATAATAAAACCAACTTGAAAAAATGTGTTTAAGATTCTCCCTTTAATAAACTAAATTTTGAATAAGAGAATTAAGATTCAAAAGAAATTAAAGCTCCCTTTATTCAATTAAAAAATCAAATTTTCAAAACATTCTCCCTCTTTTTGTTATATCAAAAATGGTTCAAAGTTTGAAAGCTTTTAAGTCTATAACAATGGAGAGTTAAAAGATTTGACAAAAATATTTTTTTTTTAACATTGGCTCCTCCTTACTCAAAGCATCAAATAAATGTTAGTCCAACAATATATGATATCCTAGTTGAAATAAAATAAATTGAATTAAAAGCAAATAAAATCAACTAGAATTTTACCACTTGAACCAAAGGTAGGATGTGAAGCCTTCCTTCTTCAAGTATTCTTCTTTGTGTGTATGGAGCTCCTCCTCAATGTTATACTTTGTTGATCATTCTCCATCACACCTAAAACAAGACAATCAAGTGATTTTTGGTATCCAAATTGCTTTGGATCGATAGATGTTAGTAACACAAAGTTTAGTCCCTTTAAGAATTCATTTTACAATTTCATCATGTTTAGTTAAAGTAATTAGTTCTTTTGGGACCCAAATACTTCTTAAACATTTTCTATTTAAAAATCTAGGGGCACTAAATTGTCTTTGGTAAAAGTTTGATTTTCTAAAATTGTTTTTCTTTTCAAGTTCTTTGGAAATCAAATTTTTTTCTTCTTTAACTTTATGAAGCAAATTTTATAAATCAACAAATTTTTGCTCAAACTCATTGAGTTTTGCTTCAAGTTCAATTTTGGTTTTAGAAATCAAATCATTTTGAATTTTTAAATTTGAAATCACTTTCTTATTTTTCAAAATGTGATTTTTAAACTCTAAAACCAAGTCATCATAGGCATCTTGTAATTCATCAAGAGAATAAGAAGTTGAAATAGATGAATTAGAAGTTACCCTTAAATCTTCTTGGATGGCCATAACGCAAAGGTTGTCTTGTTCATTACCGGTGGAGTCATCATCACTCCAAGTAGCCACATATGCCTTCTTCCTATGGCTTGAAGAGCTTAGCCTCTCTTTCTTCTTCTTCGATTCATGCTTGAATTCTTCCATTTTGATCTTTAAGAATCGGACACATTTCTTGAAGAAATAGACTATCTCTTCTTCACTTTCTTCCTCACTTGAATCTACATGTAGGCATGTGGATGATGGAAGAGCAATAATATTCACATTAATGCCTTGCTCCTTGATCTTCTTCTCCTTCTCTCTCTTCAAGGGTTGAGACATCATATATTGGGTTACCAAAGATCCAATGAGCTCATCAAGCTTGAGCTCCTTCAAGTTCTTTGCTTCTACAATTGTCGTCTTTTTGGACTCTTATGATTCAAAAAATGAGTAAATCAACTTCCGAACGAGCTTGTCTTCCGAAATCTCCTCTCCAAAATTTTTAAGTTGATTGACGATCGTGGAGAAATGGCCGAACATTCTTATGATGTCTTCATCCGGGTCCATCTTGAAGTTCTCATACTTATGGTTGAGAAGACCGATCTTGGTTTCCTTTACTTCGTTTGTTCCCTCGCATGTGACTTCAAGCTTGTCTCATTCTTCCTTGACATCTTCTCAAGAAGAGACTTTGGCATATATATCCGGGCTTAATACACAAAAGAGAAAGTGCAATGCCTTGCAATTAAGCTTCATCTTCTTGTGATCATCTGTATTCCAATCTGTCTTCCTTCTTTGTGGTACGTACGGACCGTCCTTAACGATGTCCCAAAGATGGTAACCCTTGGATTTCATGAAGTACATCATCCTATTCTTTCAATATGAGTAGTTGGTCAATCAAAGAATGATGGCCTATCGATGGATTGCGCCATGGTCTTCGATTGATTGTGTGGTTGATCGAGCTAGCCGGGATTGCCTCAATAGGGTGTTAATCCTTCTTTTGATTGAGTCTTGCTCTAATACCAATTGTGGAGCCCGATAATCACAACTGAAATGCTTGCCAAGTGGTGGAGTATATGTATTTTTGGTGTTTGTGGTAGAAACAAAAAGATAGAAAAATATAACACAAGATTTAGAGTGGTTCATCTTTCTAACCAAAGCCTACATCCACTACCTTAGCTCCCCACCAAGGATTTCACCAATTCACTAAGAATTCTTCCCCTTTTATAGGCTTAGGAGGCAACCTTTTACAACTTAGACTCACAACCCAAGTCTATCATCCAAAGCTCACAAACTGAGCTTTGGGAACTCTCCCAAACAAGAGAAAACTTAGAAAAAAGAAATCCATCTCTAAATGTTGATGTTTACACACTAAAGCACCCACCCAAATCCTAGAACACTTGAGCATACATTGACAATTTGAGCTCACAAGTGTTTGTCTATACAAGGAATGGAAATATAAGCACTAAGACAATTTTTGTATCATAATGTTGTTGACAATGAATCATTAGTCTTTCATAGATGCTTGAAGGTCCCTTATATAGTCTCAATTTAGTTCCAAGCCGTTAGAGACCGTTGGGATGATTTGGAGCTGTTGGGGCCTTTATCGATACACAATAAATGTAGTTCTAGAGCTGTCCGTATCGATACGCAGGTAGCCGTATCGGTACGCCCTTCTTCAGAACTAGTCGTTGAGCTTTATGAAGCATCCCGTATCGAAACGCCTTCGTGCGTTTCGGTACGCCTGTATCAAAACGCCTTCGTGTGTTTCGGTACGCCCGTATCGATACGCCACTGTACCGTTTCGGTACGGCCTGTAATTCAAATAATCGTTGGGAAAATGACCATTAGGGGTTTTAGCCGTTGGAGTCTTTGCCATGTAGGCGTGTCGAAACGCTGGAAGGTGTATCGAAACGACCCATTCCATATCAATACGGGCAAGCCCTGTATCGGTATGGGTTTTGACAGTTCCAAATAAATTGTAGCTGAAACCCTAAGGCGTATCGAAACAGGGTATACCGTATCGATATGGTTACACTGAAATCTTAGGTTTGGCTACTTTAAAATGTTTCAAAACACTTCAAAACCTTTTTTAAAACTCCTCAAACATATTTTCAAGTTGTTTGGACTTAAAATCATTTTTGAATACTTTTCAATTTAGTCGTAAACTATTTTTCAATTATTATATCAAAACAACTATCCTAACAATAAGAGTGACTCTCGTTTTTAACATATTTTAATTACATCACTAAAATTTAAATTTTTAATATTTTTTAAAAGATTTAGCACCAAAACCCGCTAAATCAACCGATTATTAGTTTTGATCATTAATTATTGAGGTTTGAGGAGCCATTTGCAGTTTATATTTGTACTTTTTTAGTATTATTTTTTTCAGGGCGGATCTTGGTATAATAAGTTGAGGGGGTCAATTAAAAATCTTTGAAAGTTTTAAAAGCTTAAACTAAAATTTTCAAAAAATTTGAGATTTAATAAGAATTTAAAAAAAATAAAAGGGGACATAGAGGCGAAGGCATAATCAAATTCGGGGATTGGTTTTTATGACAATGGTATGTGGAATTAAAAATATTTTAAGAAATAAAAATTTAATAAGAATTTTAAAAATTTTAGGAGGCCCAAATTAATGTTTTTTTAAAAAAAATTGAGAGCTCAAATATAAATTGTTTAAAATTGAGGAGGGAGGGCCCCTCATGCCCTTACCACCGTCCACCCTTGTTTTTTTTCACTTTCTTTATTCTTTACTCCTTTATAAAGATAAACCTGGAATATAGAGATAAGATATTTTAATGTAAAATTTGAAAGTTTCATATATTTTCTAGACGTTAGATAAAAATAAATGGAAAGATAAAATTAACAATAAAAATAGAAGATTATCATAAAAAAAATATTTTTAATCATTTATTTATCTTTATCTAACGGTTCAAATTGTGTAAAAGTGATATAGCTTTATCCACTGTAAGTGGATCTTAACCTTATAAGAACGGGAAGATATGAATCCAACGAATAGTCTCAAAAAAATGATATATTTATCTTAAAGTACTCAAATCTAAACAGTCTTGTTTATAAGTTGTGTGTTATTAAAAGATTTAATAAAAATAGGTCCAAATTGCATCAAATTTCAATGAATGTTTAGAACATAAGCATGTGGGAATATATTGCTATGTCCCATATCTTCTGTTTAGGCACGTGCATGAAACAAACCTTCCATGAGCCTCAGGTTTGTACTATTCTTCACGTCTTCTCTGCCTTTAGCAATCTACCCATCCTGGAAATAGTAAATACTAATGTCCTACACACATATATATATACGCCTATCATTTTTTACCTAATTTTCAACCATGGACATTATTACAATGACATTTTTTCTTGTGATAAATTTAAGAATTAAAAAGTAACATAAATTTATCTTTATTTTTGAAAAAAAATTTATCAGTACACATGATGTTAATAGCAATAATTTCATATGTTAACGGTTAAATTTTTTATTCTATAATTAATTTTAATCTACGTGTTCTTAATTATTTATTTAAATATTAATTAAGTACTTCACCTTTTATATTATATATATTTTATTTAATTATAATTTATTTTACTTTTAGAATGTAAAATATATATTTTATATCTCAAATAGAAAAATAACATAAAAATATATAAGAATTACCATTGATTTTTAGTTAAAATATTTATGAAAAAGACTTTGAAATATTGTAAAAGGGTGAAAAATATATAAAAACACAACTATTTTGTTATAAAGACGAGAAAATCAAAATTTAACCTACTGGGATTTGTCTAAGTGGTAAGCAGTTTAGTATCGTTAAACAAGTTTCGAGTTTGAAGTTTTGTGTAAAACTAAGTGTACGACGCTGATTGTTCAAAATTAGTTAGGGCAAAACTTTGGTGACCCGGGAGGGAAACCAAAAAAATCAAAATCTAAAATTAATATAGATAAATAAAAACTAAACCAAATCGAATTAAAATAGACGATGGGATCAAAAGATTCACCCCCACTTGCTCACAAATTTATGGACTTCAAAGTTCAAACCCTATAATATACCGTAAGCTTATAGCCACCGTTGCAAGTTGTTTAAGTGATTGGGACAAGAGGACTAACACATCATGTAATTAAAAAAAGGTTTGGTTTCATAATCACTATTGGTTTACAGCTAATTAAGCTTGGACTGGTAATATTAATACAGGTTAAAGAAAGAAGAGGGCCCACATCGCAAACGCGTTAAAAATGGAACTCAAAAGCCTATAACATGGGTGATGAATTCATGATTTGATATTATATGCCTCTCTTTTTCTTATTACACAACATGTAGGTTTGAATTAGCACATGTAGGCTTTTTTTATAAAAAAAAATCTGTAATTATCTATTACAAATTGATTTAGTGAGATGAAACGTTCGAATTTCAGTTAATATCATAGATTCGAATTATGACGTTGTAAATAAAGAAAATTAAATTAAGAGGGTTGATCTCATAATAGACCTCTGCAATATATGATTTGAACTAGTTAACCAATAAATCAAATACCGATAATTATACGGTAGAAAAATAAGTGTAACCACATGCATACCAAAGCTGTTGAACAAAACAGAAGAATTGAGAGAAGTTAATGTTGGGACCCAACAAATATCCTAGTGGAAAAGCGGATAATGTTCATACTAGGAGACGAGTTCAAATCGTTATGTCTTCATGGTGTATGTGCATTGTCAAAGTGTCAAGAATATCTATGAACAGATACTACCTTGTAATCACCTTTAGATTGCAAAAAAATGATACATATCAAAATATTATTATTTGTGCTTTTTTGATAAATAATTATTTTAGAAAATTTTAAGTTACTATAATTTTATGATTTAAAAAATAGTTGTAAAAGTAAATTAATGGTATTTAAAATAAATAATATGAAATATGAAAATCCTTATATTTGTAACAAAATTAATAATATAAAGTATATACAAATATACATTCAAAAATAAATCGATAAAACATTACCAATAAGTGTTGAGTGCAATAATAAGGCACATTGTACTCTCAAGGTGAGGGCATGAGTTCAAACCTTAGAGACATGAAAAAATTATTCATCTCGATTCCACAATGACCAAAAGATAAAAATTATATATTGGACCAAGATAAGGCCGAAGTTTTAATTTGAGTTTTGTTGATTTTAAGGGGATTTCAAGGAAAACCAAAATGGAAAGTATGATGATGATAGAAAGGGGAACGTTTCGGTACCAGTTACGTTGCAAACGTTGGCCGACTACGATGAAGAAAGATGTTGGTCATGAAAAATAAAGATAAAACATTATGTTAATTTCATAAATAAATTACCTAAAACGCAACGTTCTAGTACTGTTGCTAAACAACTAACGGCTAAGTAAAAAAAACGAATTTCGAAAGTTAGATGATAAAGTTAAAATTTTCAAAAGTTGAATGACCGAAACAAAAATAAATTAAGGATAGAGCGTTATGGTTGTCATTTTTGCTTCTGTGGATGTGGGTGTTTTGTTGGTCAAGGAAAAGTAATAAATTGACAACTAAAACACATCGCTTTATTAGCGTACGCGGTTTCCTCACCTTGCAAGAAAAATGGGAGATTGTGTTTGAACCCGCAGTCTATGGGATTTGCCCTATTTAACATCTCTATCATCTAATTGAAATTTTATTTAATTTGATTGATATTTATCTTAGAATTAAAATATTTGTGAACTAATAAAAATTGATAAAGTTTTATTTACAATCGGTTCATCTAATAGAATGGTACATTTGATTTTTTAACAATGTCAAAATTTAAACATAATAACAAATACCCTTGTCAAGATGAGTGATATTTACATTCTCTCGGTGCAGACCTTCCATTCAGCTCCCAATAGCGTGGGTGAAGTGTTTATGGCTAATTCGATTGGTGCTGTAGGTTTACCGCGATTAGATGTTTGGCATTGTATATGTTGGTTGGTTAGTCATGTTTTTAGGTTTTTTACTTTGGTTCCTTGTGGTTTTAGTTCTTTCTGTGCTGTTTTATAGTTTTTGGGTTTTAAAACTTTTATCTTGTAATACAATCATGTGTACATTTTTCTTCTATTTAAGTTTAAGGGGTTTTTAACGAGGTCCATATGCGTATCCTCGTTTTACCAAAAAAAGTTAAACATTTCCGAGCAAATAAATTTGAAAAAGTAATCTTTAAAATGAACTTTACAGAACATATTCTGAATTAATCAAACATTAAATCAATTACCGATTGGTATACTAAAAATGATATGATTTTGAATAAGCCAAAATAATCTCTACTGAATAGCACGTTTTCTCTCTGCTGAATAGCACGGTTCTGCTGAATAGCACGTTTTTTCCCTTAAGCACTTTTTCCCTCCTGCAGCTCTATGGAGACGGTGACGGATCCACTGGCATCTTTGGCACTTGATGATGGTGAGGAGGAATCTTTGCAGGTTGATGATGATCCTACCCCCCTTCTATCGCGTTGGATCTATGTTTGGTTGGCTGTTTTTTGACTTCAACCATTATCAAGTTTGAGGCCATGCGTCACACTTTATCGTCTGTTTGGAAACCCATAGGTGGTGTCTCTGTCACAGATCTAGGCGAGGATAGATTTCTTTTCCGGTTCTTCCATACCGTCGATGTGGACAGAATATTGGATGGTGGCCCATGGAACTTCAATGGTCATCTTTTTCTTTTGCACCGGCTTATCGAAAGGGGAAGATCCCCTTTTGGTCCCTCTGTCTTTTATTGATTTGTGGGTGCGTATTCATGATTTGCCACTGGGTTTCATGTCTGAGGCAGTTGCTAAAAATCTGGGGAACTTTGTTGGTCGCTTCTTGGAATATGATACAAAAATGTCAAGTTCTGTTTTCAACCGGGTAATGCGAATACGTGTTCGGTTCGACACAAGATTGCCATTAAAACGAAAGAAGAAACTGATCTCAAAAAGGGATGAACAATTCTATGCTCGTTTTGAGTACGAACGCATCCGTCTTTTTTGCTTCCTCTGTGGGAAATTGGGCCACAGCGAAGGATTTTGTCCGCTGCGCCCAACTATCGATCCTAAAGACGTGGTCTTTCATTGGGAAATTTCTCTCCGGGCGCCGGAGCGCAGACAATTCCCGACCAACAGGTGGCTTAGGGATGATAGCGACAATCTGGGGCTTAATTCCAGCAATTTCATAGGCGGATTTCAAGGAAATTAGTCTCAATTGACTGTCAGGGATAATATTAAGGATAGAATCCAGTCTGGTCAATCTTCAAATGAAATGATTTTTAGGGATTCTAATAAGGAAAATTTTATGGTGGATGTGAACATGGAAAATGTTATGGAGGAAAGCCCAATAGCCCAACCTGAAGCCAAGAAACGGGTTCGTGTCCAATCCGGGTTAGTAGACACTTCTTCGCATATGGATCTTTCTACAACCACTCACTCAACCTTATCGGTCGGCCTTGATAATCAGGCCCGGCGCTCGCAATGAAACTCATCAGTTGGAATGTTCGAGGCCTGGGTAAGCCTCGAACTATCCGTCGTCTCAAGCAATCGCTTCGAGACTGTAACCTGGATGTTTACTTTTTTATTGAAACAAAACTATCTGTTGAAAGAATGGCTCGGGTCCGTAGAGGATGCGGTTTTCCTCATGGTTGGGAGGTCAGCTCAGTGGGCCGTAGTGGAGGACTAGCTTTGGGATGGAAAGATTCTGTAGAACTAATGTTTTGATATAATAATTGAAAAATGTTTTTGGACTTATCTAAAAAGTATTTAAAACAATTTCCAAAGTCCACATATCTTGAAACTATGTTTAGGGATGTTTTTAAATGAGTTTAATATGTTTTCAAAGGCCAAACTACTCAAAACTGTCCAGGTGTTTCGAAACCCCTTAGGGCGTTTCGAAACAGGGGATTGCAGTAGCAAAATCGTTTCGAAACTTGTTTCGAAACGGGCTTACCCTGGACTGAATTTTTGCCCAGCGTTTCGAAACGGGCTAGGCCGTTTCGATACGCCCACGTGGCAATGACCCCAACGGTCATAAACCCCAACGGCTATTTTCCCAACCAACTTTTAAATGCAGGCGTTTCGATACGGGACTGTAGCGTTTACGAGTTTCGAAACGGCCAGGAGGCGTTCCGAAACGGACATGAGGCGTTCCGAAACGGCCAGGAGGCGTTCCGAAACAGATGCCCTGACAGACTGCAACGGCTCTTTCTACATTAAGAGTGTTTCGAAACGGCTTTGAGCGTTTCGAAACGGGGAGCTGCAGAATGCATTTATGGTGGGAATTAAAGTCCTCAACGGCTCCAATTTGATCCCAACGGCTAGTAACGGCTACAAACTCAATTGGGAGTATAAAAGGGACCTCCAAGCATCAAGAGAAGGCTAATGCTTCAATTGTCAATCAACAAATGATCAAAGATTGTCTTTGCACTTAAATTGTCATTTATTGTATAGACAAACACTAGTGAGCCAAAATTGTCAAATTTGCTCAAGTGTTTTAGGATTTGGGTGAGAGCTTCATTGTGCAAACAAACACCTGTTAGAGGGTTTAAGTTTGCTTTATTTATCTCTTTGTAAAAGAGGGTTTTGATCAAGGCTTTGGGTAGAAGCTTGATCGGTTGTAAGGGTTTCCTCCTAATCCTAGAAAAGGGGACGAATCAATTAGTGGATTGATTGTGAAATCCTTAGTGGGAAGCTAAGGTAGTGGATGTAGGTGCTTGTTAGAAGACCGAACCACTCTAAAATCATTGTGTCTTATTCTTTTTAGCCTCCTTAACCCTTCCACCCAAATATCCACCTCTCCACCACTTGGTGAGCATAATTGGTTGATCGAATCGAGCACCACACAACTCAACAATTGGTATCAGAGCTTGGCTCAATCGAAGAGGATTCACATCCTATTGAGAAGATCCGGCAAGCTCGATCACTAGTTCATCAACCGGCTCAAATGGCACAACCAATCGACAAACCGCCTTTCTTTGACGGAGACCACTATGCCCATTGGAAGACAAAGATGAAATTCTTCTTGAAGTCAAGAGATTACAAGCTATGGGACATAGTTGAAGATGGTCCGTTCGTGCCTCAAAGAAGTAAAACGGAGTGGAGTGCCGACGATCGCAAGAAGATGGAGCTCAATTGCAAGGCCTTGCACATCTTGTTTTGTGCTTTTGGCTCATCCATCTATGAGAAGATGTCTTCTTGTGAGAGTGCCAAGGAGGTATGGGACAAGCTTGAAGTCACATACGAGGGAACCAATAAAGTCAAGGAGACCAAGATTGGGCTCCTAACCTTAGAGTATGAGAACTTCAAAATGGATCCGGAAGAGAACATCGAGAAGATGTTTGATAGGTTCTCCACCATCACCAACGGTCTTAAAGGTTATGGAGAAGCCATCCCGGAAGAGAAGCTTGTCCGAAAGCTCATCTACTCACTTCCCGAGTCTTGGGACTCAAAGAGGACCGCCATCATCGAAGCCAAAAATTTGAAGCTTGATGAACTTATGGGGTCTCTTCTCACTCATCAAATTATGAAGAAAAACAAGGAAGAGGAGAAGAAAAGGGAAGAAATTAGAGCTATGGGAGAGAAGAAAATCAAAGGGCTTGGCATCAATGCTAGTGCCATGGCTCTCAAATCCTCCACTTGCCATCATGTCTACTCAAGTGAAGAGGAGGATGAAGAAGAAGAGATAGTTCATCTCTTCAAGAAGTGTGCCCCGTTCATGAAGAAAGCCTTGAGAGAGCTTGAACGAGAACCTAAGAGAAAGGAGAGGGCAAGCACTTCAAGCCATAAGAAGAAGGCACAATTGGCTACTTGGAGTGATGAAGACTCCACCGACGATGAACAAGCCAACCTTTGCCTTATGGCCATCGAAGAAGATTCAAGGGTAACTTCTAATTCATCTACTTCATGTTCTTACACTTTTGATGAATTACAAGATGCCTATGATGAATTGGTTTTAGATTTTAAAAGCCACATTTTGAAAAACAATAAATTAATTTCAAAGTTAAAAATTCAAAATGATTTGCTTTCTAAAACCAAACTTGAACTTGAAGCAAAACTTGAAGAGTTTGAATTAAAATGTTTTGATTTACAAAAATTGCTTCAAAATGTTCAAGTAGAAAAAGATTTGATTTCCAAAGAGCTTGAAAAGAAAAACAATTTTGGAAAATCAAATTTTTATGATAGACAATCTAGTGCCCCTAGATTTAAAAATGGTAAATGTTTTAGAAGTGTTTGGGTCCCAAAAGGACTAACCACTTCAACTAAAAAGGATGAAATTGAAAAATGGATTCCTAAGGGGACTAAATTTTGTGCAACTAACGTTTATGGATCCAAAGCAATTTGGATACCAAAAGTTACTTGATTGTCTATTGTAGGTGTGATGGAGATGTTCAACAAGTCAAACATTGAGGGGGAGCTCCATACACACAAGGAAGAACACTTGAAGAAGGAAGGCTTTACATCCTCCCTTGGATTCAAGTGTGGGTAAAATTTCTAGTTGTTTTGTGCTTTCATTTGTTTATTTCTTAGTTTAAATTCAACTAGATGATCATTTATGATGGACTAACATTTCAATGATGCCTTGAGTAAGGGGGAGCCATTTTTAAACCAAATTTTTATTTTTGTCAAAGTTTTTACCTCCATTGTTATTTTGAACTTAATGTTTTAAATTCTTTTTGATATAACAAAAAGAGGGAGAAATGGTTTGAAAAATTGAATTTTCAAATGAATAAGGGGGAGCTTTATTTGATTTCATATCTTTAGTCTCTTATTCACATTTTTAAAGTTAAAGGGGGAGAATCCCAAACAATTTTTTCAAGTGAGTTTTATTATATCAAAAAGGGGGAGATTGTAGAACTAATGTTTTGATATAATAATTGAAAAATGTTTTTGGACTTATCTAAAAAGTATTTAAAACAATTTCCAAAGTCTACATATCTTGAAACTATGTTTAGGGATGTTTTTAAATGAGTTTAATATGTTTTCAAAGGCCAAACTACTCAAAACTGTCCAGGTGTTTCGAAACACCTTAGGGCGTTTCGAAACAGGGGATTGCAGTAGCAAAATCGTTTCGAAACTTGTTTCGAAACGAGCTTACCCTGGACTGAATTTTTGCCCAGCGTTTCGAAACGGGCTAGGCCGTTTCGATACGCCCACGTGGCAATAACCCCAACGGTCATAAACCCCAACGGCTATTTTCCCAACCAACTTTTAAATGCAGGCGTTTCGATACGGGACTGTAGCGTTTCGATACGAGTTTCGAAACGGCCAGGAGGCGTTCCGAAACGGACATGAGGCGTTCCGAAACGGCCAGGAGGCGTTCCGAAACGGATGCCCTGACAGACTGCAACGGCTCTTTCTACATTAAGAGTGTTTCGAAACGGCTTTGAGTGTTTCGAAACGGGGAGCTGCAGAATGCATTTATGGTGGGAATTAAAGTCCTCAACGGCTCCAATTTGATCCCAACGGCTAGTAACGGCTACAAACTCAATTGGGAGTATAAAAGGGACCTCCAAGCATCAAGAGAAGGCTAATGCTTCAATTGTCAATCAACAAATGATCAAAGATTGTCTTTGCACTTAAATTGTCATTTATTGTATAGACAAACACTAGTGAGCCAAAATTGTCAAATTTGCTCAAGTGTTTTAGGATTTGGGTGAGAGCTTCATTGTACAAACAAACACCTATTAGAGGGTTTAAGTTTGCTTTATTTATCTCTTTGTAAAAGAGGGTTTTGATCAAGGCTTTGGGTAGAAGCTTGATCGGTTGTAAGGGTTTCCTCCTAATCCTAGAAAAGGGGACGAATCAATTAGTGGATTGATTGTGAAATCCTTAGTGGGAAGCTAAGGTAGTGGATGTAGGTGCTTGTTAGAAGACCGAACCACTCTAAAATCATTGTGTCTTATTCTTTTTAGCTTCCTTAACCCTTCCACCCAAATATCCACCTCTCCACCACTTGGTGAGCATAATTGGTTGATCGAATCGAGCACCACACAACTCAACAGATTCTTGCTCCATTTCCATTCGATCTTCATCCGAAAGGTATATTGATTTTCTGTTTTATGATGATTCTGGAGCTATTCATTGGCAGTGCACGGGTTTCTATGGCGCCCCGGAGGAAGCAAATCGTATTGAGTCATGGAATTTATTGAGGTCTTTAGATGATTGCCCTCAGGTTCAATGGTTAGTCATTGGTGACTTCAATGAGCTTTTTTTTTCTCATGAAAAGCAGGGTGGTCGTCTCTAGAATTCTAGACAAATGAACGATTTCAGGCAAGGGCTGGAAGACTGTAACCTTTCGGATATTGGTTACATAGGTACATGGTTCACGTGGGAGAAGGGGAGGTTCTCCTCGTCGAACATAAGAGAACGTCTCGATCGTGCGGTGGCAAATGATCTTTGGAGGGATTTATTTCCTAATTTCGAGCTGGCCCATCTTCCTCATTCCTTTTCTGACCATTGCCCGCTTCTTCTCAAGTCTGACATGGCCCCTAATCCAGTTAGACAGTGGCATTTTAAATTTGAGGCTTCGTGGTTAATGGAGGATTCCTGTGAGTCGGAGGTTCGACAACTTTGGTCTCAAGCTAGTGGTACTGTCCCGGACCATTTGAAAACTCTAAGTGAGGGCCTTGCATTGTGGTTCCAGAGGATTCGGAGAGAAAAGAACATTTCGAAGGATGACCTTCATCGAAAGCTTGCCCACTTAAATAGTCTTTTCCCTTCCGACGAAGTGATCCATGAAACGTTGGATGCAAAGCTAGCTTTGAATATGGAACTTGACAGGGAGGAATTGTATTGGGAGCAACGTGCACGGGCTAACTGGCTTGCACACGGTGATAGAAATACGGCATTCTTCCATCGGTTTGCGTCTCAACAACGTCGTATTAACACGATTAAAAGTCTTGCATCGGAGACGGGTCAAGTCTGGTCCAACCAAGATGGTATGGAAAAAGTAGCCATAGACTATTTCAAGTCTTTATTCTCGGCTAACCCTCCTGTTGATATGGGGCCAGTGCTAGAAGGAATCACCCCTTCGATTTTGGAGGAAGCTAATTTGGGTTTGGGTCGGCCTTTCTCTATGGAAGATGTTTGGACAGCGGTCAAGTCTATGGGGCCTCTGAAAGCTGTTGGGCCAGACGGTTTGGGTGCTGTTTTTTACCAGCGTTTCTGGCCCATTGTGGGAAATGATATTGGGCAGTTTTGTCTTGCGGTTATTAATGGGTTAGAGTCTTTTGAGCCCATAAATGAAACTCACATAGTCCTTATTCCAAAGGTATGTTCCCCAACCTCAATGACGGATTTTCGGCCCATTAGTCTTTGCAACGTCCTTTATAAGATTATATCAAAAATGCTAGTTACCCGGTTACAAGAGGTCCTCCATCTTTGTATAGATGAGGCCCAAAGCACATTTATCCCCGGGCGTCTCATTACAGATAACCTCACTGCTGCGTACGAGATTATTCATTCGTTCCAACACCGGAAACACGGCCGTCGGGGTTCCTTTGCTCTAAAACTTGACATGAGCAAGGCCTATGATCGCGTGGATTGGTGCTTTATTCAAGAAGTGATGGGTAAGATGGGCTTTGCAGAGTCTTGGATTAGTTTAATTGGGCGATGTATCTCCACTGTGTCCTATGCTATAGTTGTTAACGAATTTGTGAGCTCTCGGTTTTCTCCAGCAAGGGGCACTCGGCAAGGGGACCCGCTCAGCCCTCTTCTGTTTCTGATCTGTAGTGAGGGCTTGTCAGCTCTCCTTCGAAGTGCTTTACAAAGAGGGGCCTTAAGTGGTGCTAAAATTGCAAGGTCAGCTCCAGTGGTTTCACACCTATTATTTGCTGATGACTTTAATCTTTGGTGCAGCATCAGTCAGTGAAGCTTCAACCATAAAGGACTTGTTATCGATTTATGCGGGGGCTTCAGGACAATTGGTTAACTTTTCCAAATCGGGCTTATTTTTTAGTGCGAATGTTGCTGAGGAGACACGTATCAACATCCGTAGATTGCTGGGAATTTCTAGCACTTCTAGCCAAGAGAAGTATTTGAGCCTTCCTATGGTGGTGGGAAGAAACAAAAAACAGGCCTTCTTTTCGATCTTTGATAGGTTTGATGGGCGGATTGGTAATTGGGCAACCAGGCCTCTTTCAGTTGGTGGTAAGGAGGTCTAGTTACCTTTGTTCATGGCTTTCTGTTGGAGATCGAAGGCACTCCTCGGCTACATCGAGTGTCGTCTTGTCCGGCAGTGGAGCGATGGCAACCCCCCTCGCATCTATGGCGAAAATTAATGTTGATGCGGCATTCTCAAAAACCCAGAAAATATCGATATCATGGGTGGTAATTAGGGACACAGAGGGTTACCTGTTGGGTGCATGTCACCGGCGGAAGGAGCGGGTTCAGTCGGCATTCGCAGCGGAGGCTCTCGCGGTTGTGGATGGCTTGGTCTTCGCGGCAGAGCTGGGTCTTGACTCGGTCATCATTGAAAGTGATTCCAGATCTGTCATCAGGCGAGTTGATTCGTCTGTACAGGATACATCTGAAATTGGGCCGATTATTCACAGGGCGAAGATGCTGAGAGATCGTTTCTCCCGTTGCTGGTGTCGCCAGGTCCATCGGAGCGCAAACAAGGCGGCCCATAACCTAGCTCAGCTGGGGTTTGCTGCGGCGGTGGATACGTCTTGGATAGAAGAGGCTCCGTCGTCCGTGGAGCGATACGCAGCAGAGGACCGTCGTCTTCTCGTCCCTCCGTAGTTTCTCTGATCCCCGGAGGCTTTTGGCTGGGGTTTCTTTATTTCATTTTTTCCCCAATTTTCCCCGTCGTCCAGAATCGGGGCATGTAGCTGGATTGTGCGTCTTTTCATCTTTTATGCACTTTGTATTTAGACGCTTCCTTTAGTTTATTAAATAAAACACAACTGACCGGTTTAATCAAAAAAATGATATGATTTTGAAGACGCCTACTTACTTTAACATTAAAACTTTCCCCCAATATTTATTATTTATTTTTGGCTTAAGCTAAAAATCACCCCCTAAGGGCTATGCTGCCTTTTTTTCAAAAAATATATATGTATGGTGCCTTGGAATGATGTGGTTCCCAATTTTTTAATTAAAATATATAGAGTTTATTACCTATTTGGACTTTCGATTTGTAATTCATTTGAACTTTGTCTCTCACATTCATATAGTTAATTATACTTTACCTCCGATCTTGACTCTTTGCTTCGTAACTATCCTAAATTATGTTTTTTTCTTCTTTAAGTATTTAAATTATTTTTAATCAAAATAAATCCTTAAACTATTGTATGTGATCCCTTTAAGCACCTAAAATTTAATCCAAATAAGCATCTAATTATTCATTTTTTTTCTTTAAGTATCTAAATTATTTTTCATTTCAAAACAAATACTTAAATTTTTATGATATGTCAATATCTTATTGGTCGAAAGAAAGTTTACTAACTAAAACTGACGAAACTAAAATGATTACATGTAATAGTTTAAGAGTTTCTTTTGGTAAAAAAATAATTTAGATACTTAAAATACACAATTTAAGGATTATTTTTACTTTCAGGCATTTATTTTTCGATAACTTTAGCATCTATTTTAAGGCCTCAGCCAACTCAGCTCAAATGGATCTTTAAGAAATCCAATAGAAGCCCATATTTAGAATTTTGTCTAAAACAACACTTTCTGCAGTCTAATCAATTTAAGCCCATATAAATGCATGCTTATATAAGTATAAATTTCAAATAATATTAATTTTTTGTCTTTCCGATGTGTAGGGTTTCGTTTTGATAAATTCGGATTAACTTACGTCACATACTTGAGTTTTCCAACGGTGATTTTCTACATACACACACCTCGAACTCGAGACCTACTTAAGTGATACTAAACTGTTTACCATTTGGACCAACATCCGTTGGTAAATAATAAAATTAACTTTAAACCCCAAACCATTTTGTAAATATTTCAATAAACATTGTAAATAAAATTATTAGGATTGAAAAATGTGATATAAATAAATATAATGCAATATGATATATAAAGATAGGATCTTGTTACATCATATAAAACCTTTTAGTTTTATACTAATTTTAAATCATTAGATGAGTGAAAATTAATGGATAAAATTAAATGTTAAAATAATGGTTTTTAAGGGAAAATAGAGAAGTAAATAATACTAATTATAAATTTACACTCACAATGGTCCAAAATCAAAATAAAAAAATTTAATTTTTATACTGTGTAAATAAATTCTACCCATAATATATAGTATAAAAATCTAATGTATAATCAATCATCCATCTATCCTAAACCAACAGTCCATAAGAAGATGTGAAACTGGTAGATGTTATAGGGGGAAAAGTGCATCTACGTAATTATGAGTGTGCATAGAATTAGGTATCCAACTCATTGAGTGATTAATTTGGATTGTGACCTTAGATGTCCGTTATGAGCACTCAACTCAATTTATTTTAATCACGACTTGATTCGAACTTTTAAATTTATTTAAGGGATATAATGGTTCATCTTATTAAACTAACTAGTTGGTGGTTGTATATTCATATTTTAATTATTTATAAAAAAAATAAAAGTTAAGTTTCATGCATTGTTTTTTTAGTATTTTAATACACATGCTACGTAAAAAAAAATTACACAAACCAACATATTTAATAAATTTATATCTCTATCTCTAAACACCTAAATTGTGATCATAAACTCTAAATTCTAAATTCTAACATTTACAAACTAAACTCCTAAACCCAAAATAAATCTCTAAACCATTAAAAAAAGTTGCGCAGCCTAAACACTTGCCTAAGATGTGTATTGAATATTTTTTCTTGTTTTTTTCTTTTCTGTTTAACAAATTCTAAAGTTTTGATTATGGGAATTGGTTGGTTGAATATAATGGGAGTTTGATTTTTGTTAAATGAAACTGAACAACCAAAGTTTTGATTTTAAAGGACTTTCACAGTAAAGGAGGAGCTGGCCAAGAAAGATGCTGATTTGGTTTTCATGTAAGAATCACGTGATCTTGTCTTCCATTATGCATGTACGCATCTATTTGCAGCACTTGCATGGAACATGTTCGTTTTATGCTTCTAACAACAAATTAATACAACACCAGCACAACAAAACTCCAGTGTTTTGTCGAGGGAAGTTTTGGACATGTACGAGAAGAGTATCGCACAGGGCCCAAGAAAAAAAGTGTCTCAAATAAGTTAAATTAAATATTTATAGGGGAAACAAAATATTTGGTTTAATAAATTACAAGAAAAAAATAAAAAATAATGAGTTAAAGAGGACCTCATAATATATATTTTTCTCAGATAAAATTCTATTTAAAAAATCTTATATATCTTTAGGATTATAAATTAAATGACCTCGTTTTAATAAACTACGCAGGACCCGTAAACCTCTTTGAACCGCAACTGGTTTTGTCCCAAGTATATTGTATGTGCAACTCAAGAAGTAGGGCAATTTACAAAAGGTATGAATTATCACCAGATCTATCTATGCATATAGTCAGGCAACGGAACTAATGTCACTATTGTTGCAGCAGATTGCAACATAGCAAATACGGTCTTGTTTTCGAGTCGAGTCACGCTACACGAGTCGGTTAGTAGGGTCAAGGGGATGCAGGTTGTGTAACTTTAGAGTCCCTCCAAGCTCCACAGGAACAAGAGGGATGAGTGAATGCAGAACATCGGCTATAAACGGACGATAGCTCGGTTCCGGTTGCACACATAGCACTGCTACAGCAGCAACCTGCATATTACAATTCCACTCTCTTATTTAGATTAAGGATTAAATCAAGTTTCTTAACCAAGTAAGTAATGTCAGTCCAAGTGATTTAATTTCCTCACGGAAATATTACCAACCTGATATAAGTGCTTCAGATCCATGGTATCTCTTATCACCGGATCGACTATGTTCGGGAGTTTAGATCTGTCCGTAAGCTGAGGCATGGCCTGCATTCATAAATAGCAATGGCATTAGATTTTCAAACATTCTTTCCCTTTTATCAATCGAACAAGCATTAGATCAAGGCCTAGTGGCCTACCCATGTGACAATCGATTGGCACTGAGACGGTGCTAGCTTTTCGACCGGCTTTCTTCCCAATAGAAGTTCCAGCAGCACAACACCAAATGCATAAACATCACTCTTATCTGTTAATTTACCTACAATAAGTAGATAACAGTAGATTGAGCCTTTCTTATCAGTGTTTCTAATATGGCATTCCGAGACCCCAGTTTCCCGAAAATCGCAGACATCGGACCTCATATTATGACAACTAAACATGTTTTGCATTCATGTGAAGTAAACTTTAGAATAAAAGGGGGAAACAGCCTAATTAGTGTAAGATGCCTTGGGGTGGCAGCACATGTGCAGAAAGAGCTAATTAAATTCCCTTCAGCAACATGTAAACAATTATCGAAGCCTCGAGGATCAAAACGAACTTTTTATTACTTCCTACAGATGGAAGAGAAGCTATCGAATAACACGAACCAAAAACATATCGTAATCAATTGTACATACCATCTAAAAGGTATTCCGGAGCTACGTAACCTAAAGTACCCGAAAGCTTCAAATTATTCTTGCTTTGAGCTGCATCAGTCACTGCAAGACCAAAATCTGAAAGCTGCATCCAGAAAATGAGCTTTCATACAAGACATTCATAATGTCCAAAGACAAAATGGCATTATAATCATTACCTTTGCATTGAATTCCAAATCCAAGAGTATATTCGATGATTTCAAATCTCTATGGATGACCGGTGGATTGCAATGCTCATGTAGATATTCTAATCCTCTGGTCGAGAATTCGGATTTATGTTAATAACATTCGTTAACTAAGAGCAACAAGCAAAGTCATGTAAACCCTTACCTTGCTGTATCCAAAGCAATCTTCAACCGCCGATGCCAAGTTAACGACAAACCGTGAGAAGGTCCTAAGAATACAATCAAAAAAGAATTTCAGAAATAAAACCAATACATTGCCAGAGAATTAATCATTCATTTCCTCAAGTTCTAACCATGTAGTTGAGTTTCCAAAGAACCATTTTGCATCAACTCATAAACAATAAGCCTTGTGTCATTGTCAGTGCTAAAACCCAAGAGCGAAATCACATTCGGATGCTTAAATCTACATAGCAATCCCACCTCATTCTGTAATTTCAAAGCAATAATTCAACATAAAAAACCAAATGAATTCTGTAAAAACACATAAAAAAAAGTGTTCCTGCTGAAATAATACCTCATATTCTTTCTCTGCATCTTGGCCTGTACAGTCCAGTTTTTTAACAGCAGCGAAAGAACCATCATCGAATTGAGCCTTGTAAACACATCCAAATCCACCTTCACCCAAAATATTACCTGGATGAAACTTGTTTGTAGCTTTTTCAAGTATCTGGTAATCCATAAACGAAGCATAACCCTCCTTCGAAACCGTCCTCATAGACTTGAATTTACCCAGAAATGGTGCCAAACCATTCCCTTTTTCACCATCTTCAACAACAAAGAAAGGAGCCAAGTCTCAAAATTCCATAATTAAGAAGTAAAACAGGTGTGCCCGGGGATGAACCGAGGGGTGCTGAGGCAGTCACACCTCGAAAAAATTTAAATTCCCTATTGACAATCTGATTTCGCACTACTAAAATTTTGTAATTTCAAACAAATGCATTTCTAATATAACCTTCTAGTAGTTCGCACCTCTTGCATAAAAAAATATTACCTGAGCTCTTAGCACCATTTTTAGAGGATTTGCTTGAAGTCTTCCTGCAATAAACCCATAAACAAAACAAGGAAAAAATGATTACACCCAATGAAGAACAAGCAATAACGAGGGCCATTAACATTTTCTTGGGTGGATCCATTCTTTTGTTCCCCTCATTTCCAAGTTGAATCCCTGCTGTTTTTTGTGAGCATAACAAAAAAGAAAAGATATTTCAGAATTAAACAGAGAGATAAAAACAGGGCAGCTTCACAAGCAGAAGGAGTACCTGGAGAGAAGGCAGCCATTGAAGCAGAGATGGAGCTGGAAATGGGAGACGAAACAGGGCCTTGTATGGCGAAAACAGCAATGGTTTCATGAATAGAAGCAAGGGAAACAAGGAAATGGAGCAGACGCAGGAAAAGCTTCTTCTTCTTATTCATCCCTTGAAAATGTAGACTTTCCAGGTTTTGCCTTTGGGTGGTTCTTCTTTCTTCTCTTTTTGAAGCTATAAAAAAAGACTGAATTTTGTAATGTTTTCTTAATCAATGTTGAAAAATGGTGAAGGAAACGGATGGGAGAAAGAAGGAAGCTTTTTCATGTTGGAAATGGGGCAAGCTCACAATACAATCATGAAGCTCAACAGTTCTATTTTTTGTTACTTCTTTTTCTTTATAACCATTACAGTTGGTGTACTAATTCCGATCGAATCCGTCAACAATTCGTTAAAGTTATTCTTTTAATCTAGTTTATTTTACTTACGATATTAAATTTAAATTCTTAACTCAAATTAAATAATTTAGGGTGACATCTCACTAGATCAACTGATATTACTCCGTTATATCACCATCAAAATAACTTTAAAAAATATCTAGATCCTTGAATAATATTTTGAATTTCGAGGTTATAAAAATGAATTTTGATTGAAAAAAAAATCGAATTTATGAATGATTTATACAATAGTATTAGATTTGAATTAGTGGTTGAATAATTTTTTAGATGAAAAAATGGGTATTATTACCACATACCACATTATAGTGGTTCAATAATTTAAATACTAATAATTATATAAAAATTATTTTACAAATAAAAATAATTAATTTATTGAGAATTTAACATATACTTAAGTATTTTTTTTAATTTTAAAATATTATAATAGTAACGATATTTGACCATTTATTAATGTTTTCATTTTTTTTCTAAAGTTTAGCTTCTTGTTGAAATATATGCCAAAAAAACAAAAACAAAATAAGTGAAGCTTTCTTAACCTTCTTTCTTTTTAGCCAATAGTTTTCTTAACCATTAAACTTAAACCATAAGAAAATGGAAAAATCTTCAGTTTCATGTTACTCTCATTTTAGATACAATTCAAGTATTAACTGAACTCAAATAGATACAATTTGTAACACCCCCTTCCCGGCCTGGTAGAGAACCGGGTCGGAGAGCGCTACCGGAAAACAATACGGAGATCGGAGACATAAATTCAAAGTTCAAAAATCATTTCGTAATATTTTATTAATCTCTTTTAAGACTTAACACTCAACTTATTAACAACTTACTCAATTGGGGTCAATTTTAAACTTAGGGACTAAATTGTAATTTTCACAAATTAAAGGTCTTTATCTAAAATTCGTGAAAATATACTGAAATTAAACTAACTAGTTATTAGCCTGTAAAACCTTATTACTATCGGAGGTTATTTATCTACCTGATTAGACGATGCAATATTTAGTGACTATTTTGTAAAATATTCAAATCTATTTCTTTTTATTATCTTACTAAAATTCTTTACATATTTGAATGAGCCTAACAACTTACAAAAATCTTAGAGTCCTTTCTAATCATTTTTATTAGAAAATTATTCGTATCTATCATTATTATTGTTCTAACATTTATTTAATAGACTTTTCTAGATTACTAAAATAAAACCACATTATTAAATTACAAAACACAATTTATACAAAAGTTGGATCATATGCCACTTTACTAGGAGTTCATGAAAGATATCATACATATAAGGTAGAGATGTGACTTGCAACTGCACCACACGATCAAAGGTTGGAAATCTATCAGGGTCCTGAAAATGCATGAGACACGTATGTTAGGCTTACATAGCCTAGTGAGGTAGTCATGATAGTAAATTGACAATAATATGAATGTCATGATTAAATATAAATTTAATCTAACTTATTTGCATGCTTCTATAACAGTATAAGCATAACATGATCAGATATCCATATCACTAACATAACATAATATAATCATATGTCTTATCATAAACATGTCATGGTATAACATATCGAACACATATTATATTGGTACCATTGGATACGCGGATTCCCTGTACACCATATCATAAATCATAAATGAGCCGTAGCCCTGAGCCGTAGCTCCATGTATCCCTTACACTTCCATCCTTTTATCTCCCACATATAGGCCGTAGCCCTGGACCGTAGTCCTCCCTTACATGGTGAGCTCAAATATTCCTATGGCATGCCAATTGTATCCAACGTCCATAAATACACATAATTTCACATAGTCCATGATTTTTAGATCATATCATATCAAATAGCAAGATGAGCCGTAGCTCCATATCAGATAGTATTTCATATTATTTTCTTATACATGTAGCATATTATAATCATTTTTAAGCATATCAAAAAATGTAGGGTACTTACCAGATGCAAATAAATTCATAATTAATGCAACAGGAAGGCACCGAGCCTACCCTTGACACGACTATACCCACATATCAGAACACACAAAAAATATCGGAATGACACCGTGTCACCCGAGACAAATGCATCTACACTCACCTTGACAGACCGGTGCTTTATTTTTATTTATTGGGCTTGAAAGCTGATCTGAATCGACCTCGTGTACTACGATAAAAATTAATTAAAATAATAAGACAGTATCGAATATATATATAAATATTAATCAAACTTGATACCGAAACTTAAACTAACTAGAGATTTGAGCTTACCCCGTCGTCGGCAGAAATTCGATATTACTATATCGAAAATATTGGACTACCAATCAAACATTGGATCGTATCCTACTAATTTTTCTTTCCTTCAATTTTTGGCGTGAATTTCACTCATCCCTCCCCCCCCCCTTTTTATACTAGTTTGCCGTGACTATCCCCCCCCCCCACTAATATATTTTTTTATTCATTATCATAACTATAGTGGCCAATATGCCTAATATAATTATTACCCATTTAACTTTGTTTCCCACTTGTTTTGGTGGGTTTGCCTTTACATGGCAACCCATACTTTCTACTTTATTTTATATAATAATAATAATAATAATAATAATAATAATAATAATAAGCTAACTATTTAATCTATTTTGGGTACCTAATCGAACCAACCCTTAATCGAAATAAAATATTCATTTGCTGGAACTTGACCTTGATTCATAAATTATCTCGAATAATCTAAATAAGGTCGAATAAATTATTTAATCGATAAAAATATTCGGTCACCGGAACTTAATTCCGACTAGACCGATTTTTGGGATGTGACAACTCACCCTCCCTTAAGAAAATTCGTCCTCGAATTTTTACCTGAGTCGAACAGATGAGGATATTGCTTTTTCATCGTGTCTTCAGGTTCCCATGTTGCCTCTTCCCTCTTGTGATTTCTCCACAAGACTTTAACCAATGCAACATTTTTGTTTCTTAGTCTTTTGATTTCTCTATCCAGAATCTGAATTGGTTCCTCTTCGTAAGACAAGTCAGGATTCAGCTCCAATTCTTCCGGCTCTAAGATATGAGATGGATCGGATCTATACTTTCTGAGCATTGACACGTGGAAGACATTGTGGATTTTATCGAACTCGCTAGGAAGTGCAAGTCGATAAGCCACTGGGCCAATTCTTTCAGTAATTTCAAAAGGTCCAATGAAACGAGGACTGAGCTTTCCCCTCTTTCCAAACCGAAATACTTTCTTCCATGGAGAGACTTTAAGAAAGACTTTGTCTCCCACATTATGCTGAATGTCTCTTCGTTTCAGATCAGCGTAAGCTTTCTGCCTATCAAAAGCTTGTTTCAATCGAGAGTGGATGATTTGAACTTTCTCTTCTGTTTCTCTGAGCAGTTGTGGTCCCAACACCTTGTTTTCACCAAGTTCGGACCAACACAGAGGAGTTCTGCATTTTCTGCCATACAACGCTTCAAAAGGAGCCATCTGAATAGATGACTGATAGCTATTGTTGTAGGAAAATTCTACTAAGGGTAGGGATTTCTCCCAATTTTTCCCAAAATCAATAATGCAGGCTCGGAGCATATCTTCCAGAATCTACAAGGAAGATCGTAATTGATATAGGATACCTAGCTTATGTTTAAAGAAAGAAACTAACGAGGTTACCTGAATAACCCTTTCAGATTGGCCATCGGTTTGGGGATGGAATGCAGTACTGAGATGTACTCTAGTTCCCAATGCCTCCTGTAAGGTTCTCCAAAATCGGGATGCAAACCGTGGGTCTCGATCAGAAATTATTGATGTTGGAACTCCGTGCAAGCGTATGACTTCGTTGATATACAACTCTGCTAGCTTGGATAAGCTGAAGTCCATTCTTACAGGAAGAAAGTGAGCTGACTTGGTAAATCGATCTACGATGACCCAGATTGCGTTGTTTTTCTTTGGAGTCGGAGGTAATCCGCTTACAAAGTCCATAGTGATACGTTCCCACTTCCACTGTGGCAGCTCAATGGGTTGAAGAAGTCCCGTCGGTACTTTATGTTCGGCTTTAACCCGTTGACAAGTCAAACACCTTGCTACGTAATCTGTGATTTTACTTTTCATACCGGACCACCAGTAGATCTCTTTTAGATCCTTGTACATCTTAACAGCTCCGGGGTGAATAGAAAAAGGGCTAGCATGTGCTTCACGCAGGATCTGGTTCCGAAGATCATCATTGTTTGGAACACATATACGATTACGAAAGCATAACAAGCCGTCAGAATTTATGGCAAAATCAGGGTCCGGTTCATCCTTGATTCGGGCTAAAATAGGTTGTAACTCCTCGTCATCTTCTTGAAGTGCTTTAATCAGGGACACAATGGTCGATTGTACCCTGAGCTCGGCTAATAACTTGCCACGCTTCATGAGCCGAAAGTGAGCGTTTAAACATCTAGGAGAAGAAGTGGGCTTCCGGCTAAGAGCGTCCGCCACCACATTTGCTTTACCGGGATGGTAATCAATTACCAAATCATAATCTTTCAAAAGCTCCATCCAACGACGCTGACGAAGGTTTAATTCTTTTTGGGTCAAAAGGTATTTCAGGCTTTTGTGGTCAGTAAAAAGATAACACTTTTCACCATAGAGGTAATGTCGCCAGATCTTTAGTGCGAACACAACCGCAGCTAGCTCAAGGTCATGAGTTGGATAATTAAGCTCATGCGGTTTGAGTTGACGTGAGGCATAGGCTATAACTTTACCTTCTTGCATCAAGACACAGCCCAGTCCTTGATGGGATGCATCGCTGTATACTGTGAAATCTTTTCCTGGTTCCGGTTGTACTAGGACAGGAGCGTGGGTGAGGATTTGTTTAAGCTGGTCAAAACTCCGTTGTTGGTCCACTGTCCACATGAAAGGAATGTCTTTGCGGAGAAGCTTCGTTAGGGGTGAAGCAATCAAGGAGAACCCCTTAACGAACCTACGGTAGTATCCTGCAAGGCCCAGGAAACTACGAATTTCTCCCACGTTCTTCGAGGGTATCCATTCGAGAATGGCTTGAATCTTCTTTGGGTCCACTTGAATTCCCGCAGAAGATATCACATGACCGAGAAAAGATACTTCTGTAAGCCAAAACTCGCATTTACTAAATTTAGCATAGAGCTGTTTTTCACGGAGGGTTTGGAGTACAATCCGAAGATGTTCTTCGTGAGTAACAGAATCTTTCGAATAGATCAAAATGTCGTCTATGAAGACAACGACAAATTTATCAAGATAAGGTCGAAATATTCGGTTCATCAAATCCATAAAGGCTGTAGGAGCATTGGTGAGCCCAAAAGGCATCACCAAGAATTCGTAATGACCATATCTGGTTCGGAAGGCTGTTTTTGAAACATCTGATTCCTTCACGAGCATTTGATAGTAACCAGATCGGAGGTCTATCTTAGAAAAGACAGAAGCACCCTTTAGTTGATCAAATAGGTCGTCTATTCTAGGAAGCGGGTACTTATTTTTTATTGTTACTTTATTCAGTTGTCGATAGTCGATGCATAAGCGCATCGATCCATCTTTCTTTTTCACAAATAAAACCGGTGCTCCCCAGGGTGAGGAACTCGGTCGAATAAACCCCTTACTTTCAAGGTCTTGGATTTGGGCCTTCAATTCTTTTAACTCCATTGGAGCCATCCTGTATGGAGCGATAGAAATTGGAGTAGTTCCAGGTTGAACTTCTATCCCAAACTCAACTTCACGTACAGGAGGGAGTCCCGGAAGTTCTTCAGGGAATACGTCAGGAAAATCTTTTATTATGGATATATCTTCAGGCTTCAATTCCTTCTTAGATTCTAAAGCACACATAAGACTACTCTGACATTTAGATTTCATCAAGGTGATGCTTTCTCTACCTAGACCACGGAGATATAATTTCTTTTTAGAACAATCTGCCCATGCTTGATGTTCAGCTAGCCAATCTAGACCAAGGATAAGGTCGAACTCATTAAAGGGTAAGACCATCAAATTGGCCGGAAAAGGAATTCCTTGGATTTTTAAGGGACAAGATCTACAGATCTTTTGGATTGCTACACTATCTCCTAATGGGTTTGACACAAGTATTTCAGAAGCAACATGATCATATTTTAAGGCATATTTTTCAATCAAAGGTTCACTAATAAAGGAATGCGTGGAGCCTGGATCTATCAAAGCATAAACAAATTCAGAACCTAACTCCACCATACCTGCAATAACATCAGGGTCGTCTTCTTGTTCGCGGCCTCGAACGTGGTACATCTGGGCTGAGGTCTTTGGATTTCGGCTTCCTGAAGGAGCATTATTGTTGTGGGGCCTTCCGGAAGAACCAGACGGTGCTTGATTTATTCCCCTCCCTTTTACTGGAATGTTCTGGGATGCTATAGAGGTAGGGGCTTGTGGATTTTGGGGGCATTGTCGGATGAAATGACCAGATTCTCCGCACAGGTAACAAGAACCTGACTGTTTACGACACTGTCCCAAATGTCTCTTTTGACAAAAATTACACAGAGGGATCTGAGAACTTTTGGCAGAGCCTCATGTACTGTTTATTGAGGTCGTACGCGTAACAGTGGTCCCACCAGATGGAAATTGAGAGACATAATTAGAGTTAGGTAGCTGTTGATTGGCAGATGACCTTTGGTCCCACTGTCTTCCTCTTTTTTGAGATAGAGGAGGTTTAGAATCTTCTCGGAATCTTTTATCAGGCCGAGCTTGGTTTCCCTTCCTTCTTTCCGAGGCTCTTTGAGAAGCTTCAGTTGCAATGGCTCGATTCACCGGAATTTGAAAATCCTCGATTTCCAGAGCAACAAAAAGAGGACGTAATTCATCGCAGAGGCCATCTATGAACATTCTACATTTTTCTTTTTCAGTGTGGATGATATCAGTACCATATCTAGCGTACTTGCAGAAGTCATGAATGTACTGTTCTACTGGCCTTCCTCCTTGCTTCAAATGAAGGAACTTTTTACGTCTTTCAGCGAGGTAATGCTCACTAATATACTTTTTACGAAACTCCTGGAGGAAAAATTCCCAGGTTACTTTATGTTCGGGTACAGTGAGAGTTACAGTGTGCCACCAGCTTTGTGCTTCATCTGCAATCAGGGCTAAGGCACACTCCAACTTATGCTCCTCGGGGCACTTTAGTTGCTTGTTGATTACTTTCAAAGTATTTTCTAGCCAATATTCTGCGATTTCAGGATTATCCAGATCTTGGCCAATAAATGTATAAACTTGATAACGTTTTAGCTTATCTATTGGAGCTCGAGAGATCTGCTGAGCAGCTTCAGCAGATGAGGAAGGTGCTTCTTGTCGAAGAGACACCACTACTTGTTTTATCATGTCGGCCATAGACATCAAATAGTCTTGTTGAGCCGACAACATCGGTGGAAGATGAGGTGGATCATTCTGAGCCACTTGTTCGGTACTTGGTTCTGGCCTCACATTTTCCCCTCGAGTGGAAGAGGAATCATGATCGGGCTCATTTGTTTCTTTCCTAATAGTAGGAGCGGTCATTTTGGGTCTAGACACACATAAGAATTAAATCGTGTAAGTTGCAAGTCACAAAATACATATTTAATCAACTCCTAAGTGGCATATGAGACACAAACTCGTTAACGAATGCCTGATTAGTCCTAGAATCGACTAAACTCTAGCTCTGATACCACAAATGTAACACCCCCTTCCCGGCCTGGTAGAGAACCGGGTCGGAGAGCGCTACCGGAAAACAATACGGAGATCGGAGACATAAATTCAAAGTTCAAAAATCATTTCGTAATATTTTATTAATCTCTTTTAAGACTTAACACTCAACTTATTAACAACTTACTCAATTGGGGTCAATTTTAAACTTAGGGACTAAATTGTAATTTTCACAAATTAAAGGTCTTTATCTAAAATTCGTGAAAATATACTGAAATTAAACTAACTAGTTATTAGCCTGTAAAACCTTATTACTATCGAAGGTTATTTATCTACCTGATTAGACGATGCAATATTTAGTGACTATTTTGTAAAATATTCAAATCTATTTCTTTTTATTATCTTACTAAAATTCTTTACATATTTGAATGAGCCTAACAACTTACAAAAATCTTAGAGTCCTTTCTAATCATTTTTATTAGAAAATTATTCGTATCTATCATTATTATTGTTCTAACATTTATTTAATAGGACTTTTCTAGATTACTAAAATAAAACCACATTATTAAATTACAAAACACAATTTATACAAAAGTTGGATCATATGCCACTTTACTAGGAGTTCATGAAAGATATCATACATATAAGGTAGAGATGTGACTTGCAACTGCACCACACGATCAAAGGTTGGAAATCTATCAGGGTCCTGAAAATGCATGAGACACGTATGTTAGGCTTACATAGCCTAGTGAGGTAGTCATGATAGTAAATTGACAATAATATGAATGTCATGATTAAATATAAATTTAATCTAACTTATTTGCATGCTTCTATAACAGTATAAGCATAACATGATCAGATATCCATATCACTAACATAACATAATATAATCATATGTCTTATCATAAACATGTCATGGTATAACATATCGAACACATATTATATTGGTACCATTGGATACGCGGATTCCCTGTACACCATATCATAAATCATAAATGAGCCGTAGCCCTGAGCCGTAGCTCCATGTATCCCTTACACTTCCATCCTTTTATCTCCCACATATAGGCCGTAGCCCTGGACCGTAGTCCTCCCTTACATGGTGAGCTCAAATATTCCTATGGCATGCCAATTGTATCCAACGTCCATAAATACACATAATTTCACATAGTCCATGATTTTTAGATCATATCATATCAAATAGCAAGATGAGCCGTAGCTCCATATCAGATAGTATTTCATATTATTTTCTTATACATGTAGCATATTATAATCATTTTTAAGCATATCAAAAAATGTAGGGTACTTACCAGATGCAAATAAATTCATAATTAATGCAACAGGAAGGCACCGAGCCTACCCTTGACACGACTATACCCACATATCAGAACACACAAAAAATATCGGAATGACACCGTGTCACCCGAGACAAATGCATCTACACTCACCTTGACAGACCGGTGCTTTATTTTTATTTATTGGGCTTGAAAGCTGATCTGAATCGACCTCGTGTACTACGATAAAAATTAATTAAAATAATAAGACAGTATCGAATATATATATAAATATTAATCAAACTTGATACCGAAACTTAAACTAACTAGAGATTTGAGCTTACCCCGTCGTCGGCAGAAATTCGATATTACTATATCGAAAATATTGGACTACCAATCAAACATTGGATCGTATCCTACTAATTTTTCTTTCCTTCAATTTTTGGCGTGAATTTCACTCATCCCTCCCCCCCCTTTTTATACTAGTTTGCCGTGACTATCCCCCCCCCACTAATATATTTTTTTTATTCATTATCATAACTATAGTGGCCAATATGCCTAATATAATTATTACCCATTTAACTTTGTTTCCCACTTGTTTTGGTGGGTTTGCCTTTACATGGCAACCCATACTTTCTACTTTATTTTATATAATAATAATAATAATAATAATAATAATAATAATAATAATAATAAGCTAACTATTTAATCTATTTTGGGTACCTAATCGAACCAACCCTTAATCGAAATAAAATATTCATTTGCTGGAACTTGACCTTGATTCATAAATTATCTCGAATAATCTAAATAAGGTCGAATAAATTATTTAATCGATAAAAATATTCGGTCACCGGAACTTAATTCCGACTAGACCGGTTTTTGGGATGTGACACAATTCTTCATTTTCATCATGTAAATTTTAGTATTAGTACACACTTTACAGACAAGGTAATATCTATTCATACATATTCTTAATTCTTTAACAATGCATACACGCCGTGCAGACAAAACGATTTGAATTCGGGTCTTTTAAAATGAACATTATCCGCTTTTTTATTGGGACCATTTGTTGAGTTCATGATGTATTTTTATTTAACTTGATGAGAATACATAAAATTATATTTCATTAGCACATCAAACCTTTATCATTAACTTTATATTCTCGGTTAGAAGAGTTAGTTTCTTGTATATTATGTTTTAAATTGTTATGTCCATGACACAAGATAAAATTTTGATTATATTATAATAATAAAAATATATTTTAAATATTAAAATAATTTTAAATATTTGAATCGTAACATTATAATTTCCGTCTTCTCCCCCAACTTGTCTACAATGATGTAGACACATACATCTTATCAAACAACACATTGGTCACGTGTTAGGTGAATATTGTGTTTGAAATCAAGCACCCACACTGCTTGCTAGCTGTGTCCGTGAGACAAGTTGCCCCCGCCCCACGCCACCCATTTTAATTTTCTCTACTTTTTTCTATGCATTAAATTTTAAGTTTTGTTACAAAATGCTCATTAAACCATAATTTAAATGGGTGGCGCGGTAGTGATGAAATTTTATAAAAATTACATGTGATCATTTATATTTACAAATTCAATTAATTTAGACTCAATTAAAAAAATTCAATAAATTTAACACTCGTTATTTAAAAATTCTTTCAATTTGAACATATTTTTAACTAAAATAATTTGATATTTTTACTCTAATTAAATAATGACACATATCACCATTTAATTAAAGGGGAAAATGAAGTATTATGAAGGAGAGAAGAAGGGATGTTGGGCGCACACATGACTACCAGGCTAAGACCAATCTTTGTGTAAAATTGGAACAATATTCTAGATAGTAGAGATACCTATAGATTCTTACATTGGGAGCCTGGACCAAAGGAAGGTTGGAGGGGTTGTCGCCCCTTAAAAATTTATGTATATATGTTGACATGGAAAGAAAGAAGTTGTTTGGAATCAAATTTAAAATCAAACTTAATTAGAAGTTTATTCGAACATACAATTTAAATTTGAACATACAATTTTTAGACTTTTACAAAATTATATATATAATATTTTAGTGTTGTTTTTACATTTTAAATTAAAATTTTTGTTTTAGACAAAACTAATGTTTTAATTATAGTTTATGGTCAAATTAGATATTAACCCTTTTTTTGTTAACATGTAACATCACCGCTATAACGAGCCTTAGCGATAGGGGTGATTAAAAATATTTGGCCTGAACTACCTGACCCGCCGACCCGATTAAAATTTACCGGGTATTTATATTAAACTATCCGAATTTTTCGGGCCGGGTACCCGGCCTGCAATTTTTCCCGGGTAGTTGGGTCGGGTCATGGCGGAAATATTTTTATAATCGGGTACCCGACTCGACCCGTTAATTTTAATATTTATATATTTTATATTTTAAATTCTATTTTCATTTTCTGTTTTTTATTATTCTCCTTAAAATTAATTTTAAATCCCTAACTTCTTTTTATACTTGTATTATATATTTTTAAGTTCACAATTTTTTAAAAATATTTATATTAATTTGTCAATATGAGAGTAGAAAGAAAAATCATGATCGAGATTAATATTTTTAATACCTTCTTTTATCGATAAACTTTAATATATATATATATATATATATATATATATTCAAATATTTCTCTCTTAAAACTAACCTCAAATCAATAATTTTTGTGTTTGAAATATAAATCATGAAATTTTATGTGTTTCCTATGTATTTTTATTTAAAAAATATAAAAAAGTAAATCGAGTATCCGGTACCCGAATTTTGCGGGTACCCGGTTCTAATGGGCTGGGTCACGGGCTGACTTTTAGTTACCCGAAAATTTAAGGTACCCGGTTATGAACACCCTAATTAGCGATGGAATGATTATTTTTTGACTAATCAATAATGTTAATGAGCGTGTATGATGGTCGGTTGTGCTTGCCGAAGTATGGGCATGCTTGGGAATTGGGATAAAGGTTTTCGATGCATTGAGATCAAATCGGATTGCATGGAGGTGGTTCAAATAGCTCTTATTGGTCATGCGTTGGTAGCTTTGCTTCGGGAGCTGCTCGGTAGGGAATAGGGATTGGCAGCTGGTTATAACTTATACGCCATGTTCACCAGGAAAGGAATCCTTGTGTGGACCAGCTGGCCGCGATTGGACGGACACGGCTGGGAACCACCAAATGAAGTTGAAATACTACACGAAGAAAGGAACCATCTTTTGGGGCAGGTGGTTTTTGGTACTTTATGTTTAGTTGGTTTATGCCATTTTCCCCCATATTATGTAGTATGCTATGTCTACTTTTTTCCTCATTTAGGTTTAAGGGGATGTTTTTAAAAGGCTTGTAGCATACACCCTTTTCTTATAAAAAAATGTTAATGACCATAAAGTAATTTTTACAATTTTACTGACCAAAATAAAATTTTACTCAAACTTTAATGACCATGTATACTTTTTTTTAAGGTAATTTGAGTCTATGTCTCTTTGGATGAACATCTTCCGCTTTTCTATTGGAACACTTGTTGGGTTCATAATGAATTAAATACTAAACCACCACTTAAAAAGGGCATGACTGTCTACTAGACCTTAACTCGATAGACATAATTATTATTGTAACATTAAAAAAAAATATAAATTCGAACATGTTTAAATGTGGGTTATGTATTGTTGGGTTTTATCGAGATTTAGGCTCATGTTTGAGCTTTCTTAGTAGTATTGGGCCACAAATTTAATCATCAAATTAATAGATAATGAATTTAGACAAAACAGAGTAGTATAATAAAAGGCTTAAGGGTTAAATTAACCCTTGAACTTTAAAAAATAATAATTTAGCCCTTAATTTTTTTAACCTAATTAAGTCATTATACTAAAAAAGTTAAATCAATTAAGCTCCTAAACTAAAAAAATAAATTAATTAAGTTTTTTAACTAATTTTGACAGTTTAATCTTAACGATTTCATATTATCTACCACGTGGCAACACCAAATTGTGCCATGTGGCAACTCTTGCGATGTCACATGGCATTTCTTGAATTTTCATTTTAATTTATGTTAAAAATATTAAAATTATTTAAAAAAATGGAAATTTCGAATTTATTTTAAAAAATCTTAAAGGGTATTTGTAAAAGCATATTGTTTTTAAAATATTTAAATTTTGTAAAAAAATCAATTTTAAAAAAATCTTAAATGATTTTTTGAAAACTTTGAGATTTATTTTAAAATATTTTTAATAATAGTTTAACATTTTTAAGTATTTTAACGATTAGGCCCTTAAAATTGATTTTTTTTACATTTAGGTCTTTATTTTTTTTTTGTAATTTGATCCTTAAAATTAATTTTTTATAGGTCAGGTCCAATTCAAGTTGATGTGTATAGTTTTCGGTTCGAGTTCGGACTGATCAAAAACTTAATTTATGCCCATCACCAGTCATTAGGTATTTAATGGTGGTCAATGAAATAAGAGTTTTTGCTAATGATGATAATTAAATTTATAGCACCCTGAAAGTCGTAACTCAATTGAAAGGATTTTTATGATTAAAATGAAAAGACCAACAAAGTTGAGTGACCATTTAAGTAGTTTAACCAAATGATTCATCAACAAAACATCATGTATCTTAAATAATATTTTTGAAAATGTAAATAATATGAATTCAGTTACTAGGGTCACCCGTAATAGGTTCATGTAGTACATAATTTGTATTCGTCAATCAATTAATCATATATCAATAATTATGTAAAGATGAAAAATTACTTAACAACATAATTAGTAATTAATATTCATAATCACTAAAAGGTAAAGTTTGATTTACAAAGTGTAACGATATCTATGAGAATGACAGTACTAAAATGCAAGGTTACTCTTTATTTTGTATTTTTATTTAACATGATTAAGTTGATAAATTAATTTTATGAGTAAAATTGTCTAAAAATATTTTTTATTAATTGTAGGTGAGCTTAAAGTGCGACACCTTAATTTAAGGTTAAAAAAAGCACAATTTAAATATTAAAAAATACGGCCTACAAAACTTAAAATGTTACTACAAAAGCGAAAAATGTTATATTTTTGTAATATTTTAGATTTTGTGTTCACACCTACTTTTAAAATCTGTTATAAAATCTTAAATTAAATTTCAAAACTTGTCGAAAAATCATTAACAAAAAATATTATAAAAATATATAATATATAATATTTTAATTTTGTATTTTTAGCATTAAATTAAATTGTTGTACTCAGCTAACTATAATCTTCCAAACAAGTGAAAAGCCTTGAAACGGTCCATAAAAGTTGCAGCTAACCGGGCTGGCGAAATAGCTGATCACGCAAATTATGAAGGGGCCCATTCAAGTCGGCTTACAGATCAGGCCACAGTGTACGTCATCCCATTACTTAATCGAGACGTGTACTCACAAGATTCCTCCAGCTGTCCTCCATGAGATATCCCTCACAACCGTTCCCTCTTCCACAAATGGTCACTCATTTTCAACGGAATTACATTTATTTTTAAGGCTAAATATTTAATATTTTAGCGGTGAAAATTAAAAAAATTCACAAACGCCTTAGTTTTAAGGTTTAAAAACTTAGATTAGGGTATAAGGTTTATGTGTTTGGGAGTAGATATTTATAATTTATGGATAGTGGTGAAAATTTAAGGTTTATGGTTATAATTTAGGATTTATAGGTTAAAATATAAATCAACACTATATTACCCTAAAAAATAAACCCTAACCCTTATACCCTAACTTCTAACTCTAAACCTTAAATTCACACCACTAACCCTCAATTCTAAACCCTTGTAACTAAACCCCTAAATTGTACACTCTTAACTAAGCCCCTAAACTCTAAAACTAAGGTGTTTGTTAGAACTAACAGTTTCCACCGTTAGTGTGTTGAATATAAATCTTATTTTTAAAGGTATCTTATGTTTGATTAGAATTTTAATATCGTGTTTGTATTCGTTTGTTTATTTTTTTTAAAGTTGTTCATGTCCGTTTTGTTTTACAAACATGTTCCTTTAACATTTATTAATATATTTTTTAAATGTTCGCGAGCATGTTTGTTTATATATACGCTAAAATGGTGAAATTATATTTTTAGTCCTTAAACTCTTTAGACTTCACGATTTGAACTTTATAGTTCACGTGTTCAATTTAAACCTTACCTTCACCCGTATTTAAAATGTAAAAAAAATAAAAAGAAAAAAAAGGGAACCATGTAAATGTAGGGATAGCATCGGGACGGGGCGAGTTTTTGGCTGCCCCGAACCTAACCCGAAAATATAAAATTTCAAACCAAACCGAACTGACCCTAAAATTTTATTAAAAACTCGATTAAATCCGACCCGTCCTGAAAAAAATAATAAAAATATTAAATATATATATATATATATATTGTTATGAATATTTATCTATGTGGATGTCTATCATGATTAGAACTTTATCTAAGGAGTTTGATTTATTTATTATTAGGAATATTATCTCTATTAATTAGAGTTTAATGTATTATGTACTTCTTATGCCTATAAATAGATGATTCATTGAAGGCATTGTATATGATTCTATTTTTGAGAATAATACAAATCTCTCTCTTTCTCCCATCTCTTTGTCCTTCTTGTTCTTGTTCGTTGTTATTCGTTATTTTATTCACAACACGTTATCAGCACGATCTCGCTCGCTTAATTACGGTGATTATTGTTGGTGGTTCTCGAAAAGAATTTCAATTTGATATTGGTGACTACATCTATCATATATTCAGCTTACCTTGGAAAGTATGGTATGTTTTATTTATTTATATACTAATATAATGATTGATTTATCATTCTCCAAAAGTTAGTATATTCATATCTATTATTTGGTTATTATTTTAATTTATTATTATTTTATTCATACTTGAAGTAACTCTTGAATTAACGAAAATTAAAATCATCGTCGTACTTCATTAGATGGATTGATAAAGCAAACCGAATTAAAGCCCTCAAGGATTTCGGCTAAATGTTATTGGGCGCACAAATTGGAACATTTTATTACACAGTATATTAGTTTTATTCAAAGTTTTTATTATTCCATTCTAATTTATAATTGATTCAATTCAAGGATTGTGTTGCCATGTGGTTGTTATATATTTGTTTTATCATTATTATTATTATTATGGTAATTTATATGAATAAATTCGAGATATAAAATAACTTTATTATTTGTATCAATTACTTTGTATGTGAATCAAAGGCAAAAGGAATACGTTACTTTGATGTGTTTATACATTCATCAAAATGTTGTTTGATTTTAACTATGGTTGTTTATAATTTGATCACATCACTTATAGTTATGTTTATTCAACTTGATCTATGACTACTTTTATACTTTTTGATATAGTCTCAAATAATTTTTTTTATTCTATTGATAAAAGTCGATGCTTTTAACCGTGTTTTGAGTTTTACATGTATTCAAATGAGTTAGAAAGAGACATGGCGTAAAAAAAAGATTATGAGAAGATGCATTGGTTCATTTGCTACGTCATCATTGAGACGAAATTCAATATCGGTAAACTCTATTTTTATTTTTATCTTTTAAAATACAATTTTAAAGTGCGATAAATCATGATGCTTTTGAATTTACAAGGAGATTATTATAAAGTCTTGTAGAACGTGGCAATCGATCGAATAAAACCAAGAGGGGGGGTGAATTGGATTTTTGAAAGTTGCGGCGGAAGCTAATTGCAAAGATAAAAATTGCAAAGCGATTTAGAGTGGTTCGACTTTCTAACCAAAGTCTACATCCACTACCTTAGCGTCCACACTAAGGATTTCCCACAAATTCACTAATTTGTCTTTCCTTTAAGGACAAGGAGTAACCTTACACACTTCAATAGACTTATACCCCAAAGTCTATTGAATCCTATCCCAAAGTTGGATACAAATGAGAAAACTAGAAAATCCTCACTAGGAAAGTGTTTGCAAAGTTTAAGCTCTCTCACACACCCGAATAAACACTAGCTCAAGAATTACAACGAAGAACACTCTAGTGTTTTTCAAGAAAGATTGAAAAATAAGCACAAAATGATTTCTTGGAAGCTTGAATGTTTGTATATGCTTTCTTAATGTTTCTTGATGATCCAATGCTGCATTTATAGTGTTGTTTGAGCATCTAGCCGTTAGGAGCCTTTGGGGGGTCTTTGGAGCCGTTGGGGATGTTTATTTTTGACTTTAAAAGGCTCCCCTGCACATAAGTTTCGAAACCTTTACCAAGGGTTTCGAAACTTTAGGGTTAGATTTGAAATAAATGACCGTTGTTTGAAAAACTTGACCGTTGCAGGCCAAAGGTTTCGAAACCTTCATAAGGTTTCGAAACTTTCAGGCCAAGGTTTCGAAACCTTATGAAGGTTTCGAAACCTTTACCCAGGTTTCAAAAACAGAGTGCTACTGCCATGCTTCTGTCCAGTATGGTTTCGAAACTTTTATAAAGTTTCGAAACTTTCCTTCCAAAATGAGTATTTTGGGCATTTGTTGGCTTTTAAAAATGTAGTTCGATATATGTATTGAATCGAACTTTTTCAAAGTATTTTGTCAAGTTAAAATCGAGTTTTTGACAAATTTATTTCTTTAAAAATACTTTACAAATTTTTACAATTTGGTCCTTTAAAATTTCTTTTTAAGTTATATCAAAATCAAAATAAGTTCAACAAGTCTATATTTGCTCGAAAGCAATATTTTTTCTTCGTCGAAAAACTCGACCATAGACTTCTCCCAATTTCAAGTTACGAAAATTCTTCTTGATCCAAAAAGTTTTATGGGAGACATTCCCTGAAGTGAAAGCAAGCATGATGTTTATTCCATGCAATTATCAATGATGGGGCATTCCCTGAAGTGAATGCAAGCATGATGTTTATTCCATGCGATTATTGGATCTGTTTCATTCCCTGAAGTGAATGCAAACATGGTAAATCATTATTCAATTAGAGACATAATTTCGATATAATCCAAGTATAATTGGCTGGACATCCCGTTCTGCGAGGCTACTGGTCTCAAAGGAGGTTTTTAAATGACCTTGTGGACAGGTTTAACAATGCCGCGTACGATGATTAAATCTTTGTTCTCTGTGATAAGGATATGTGAAAAAGGTTTTAAAGGCCCACTGGCTCTACTCCATTCCTTGAAGTGAATGTGAGATTATATTATGGAAGGAATAAAAAATCACATTAAAAGTTGTGGTCGTGGTCGAGGCTATGAATATACACATGAAAAATATAGTCGTTTTAAGAATACTTCTACCCGCTGGTAGCGAAGTTATAAGAACGACAAGAGTGATAAAGATCATTCTAAGGATGTGAAATCATTTTACCAATGTGATGTTATAAACCATTGGTTTCGTACTTGTCAAACGCCAAAGTACTATGGACTTTATCCATAATCATGAATGATAAATGAAATAAAATATAAACAAAATTTGTTTATGGCGAAAATAATTATGGCGTTATTGGTCCAACTCAATTGGATATTGTTAATTTTCTCATAACCCTTGAAGGGAATAATTTACCATTTATTTTATTTCCCTTATAACCTCTAACAGGAATAATTAGTTTTTTTATGTTAATTCATTTTATTTATTATTTATTTATGTTAGTTTGCTTTATGTTTATTTATTTCACATATTATTTATTTACGTTTTATGTTAATTTATTATTTGAAGAATATGATTACTTCCGGAATAAAATATACAATGAATTGTGGCTATTTATGCCTAGAATTGTGGCTATTTATGCCTAGCAGATAATGCGAGTACTCATATTGTACTTAAGCATAAGAAATATTTTTCCCATTTAAATGCAAGGGGAAATATGAGTAGTATTTCTCAAAGTACTAAAATATCAATACTTCGGAAGAGCACTTGAAAGTTTATCTCTGATAGATAATCGACTTGATATGATGTGCTATATTTTATATTTTTCATTCCTCGAAGTGAATGATACAAAGTACATATTTTCATTACCTGAAGTAAATGAAACAAAACACATTTTGAAAGGTGCACAATTATGCATTTCTCGATTAAAATGCAAGGGAATAATGTGAGTACTATATCCGAAAGTACTAATATCACAAAAGGCTCTGGTTGAGCAAATATGTTATTGTCAAATGGAACTTTATTCCATATTCACATTATGTTATACTCGTCAAAGTCATAAAGAGAGCAATATGAGTTCGCAAACTATCCCTTTGGGAATTATAGATAATATATGTTATCAATTGGCATTTGAAATAAGTCAATATGGATATAAGTTCTGGTAGCCAAAAAGTCAGTTGAAAGCTCTAGGAGAGCTATATATTGCTACCAAAAGATCATTTCAATTGAAAGCTCCGAAAGAGCTAAATATATTCCTATTTAAAGGAACAATTTTGATGGTCATACTAGACATGTACGAGTAAGATTGAATTACATGTTATGGTAAACAAGAAGTTTACAAATTCAGAGATATATACACACACATATATAGTTGGCATGATCGGTTAGATCATCCTGATCAATAATGATGCAGAAATTATTGAGATTTACATGCACATGTATTAAAAGAACCTGTAGTTCTTGTGGTGCTTATTCTCAAAGGAATTGATTAAATTCCACTTATTAAAGAACGTGAAGTTCTTGTGTTGCTTAAAGGAATTGATTGAATTCCACTTACTAAAAGAACATGAAGTTCTTGTGTTGTTTGTTCTCAAATGATATAGATGATCCCACTTACCAAAAGAATTAGAACTTAAAGTTCTTGTACTGAAGTTAAGACTGTATGTCTTGCATATCTGAACGAAATATGGGCCCATATATCCACAAATGTGGAAAGTTTTATATGATTTTAGTAGATGCATCTACATTGTTTTATCGACTTACAACCAGAAGTTTGTGAGATTGATTCTAAAAAGATTCAGATTATGCAGTTAGACTATTCGTCTTGAAAAGCTAGTGGGTTTATATTTTAGGCTATATCAGTTGTTACAAAGCATATTGATTATGAAAAATATAGTTTAGCAAAATTTCAATTGGATGCCTCCTATTTAATAGCTAAACTATGAGAACAAAAGAGTTATTATTTATATGGTGTTTCCATATAGCAACACTTATACGCATCAAGCCAACGAGTTATAATAAACTCCCCGTTATGATTGGTTTTTGGTCAGAAACCATACATTTCCCATTTTATGATTTTTGAATGTGCGATATGAATTGCTCCACCACAACGCACAAAATGGGTAAATAAAAAGGGTTGAGAATATATATTGAGTACGAGTCTCCTTTTATGTTTAAATTCTTAAACATTAATTGGAGAATCATTTATGACATGATTTTTCTCAACATCAGGGGGAGATAATAATCAGCTGGATAGAGGAAAATGAATTATCATTATCTAGATCCTCGTATATGAACTAGAAGTTCATAAGATAATTCATGTTATTACATGTCAACTGCTAGACATATTTACTGACCCAATGAGAGTAATTAAGTCTCATATACCAGCTGAAACGCTCTAAGTTTAAATTACATGTTTGAGCGAGAGAATGTAAATCATGCCTGAAGCATGATAGTTGAAATGGTTCCAATGATCAAAATTCTCGTAAATAGAAACTAATATGAGATGGTCATATATTGGAGGTGGGTGCTCTTGAAGAGACCCAAGACATAACAAATAATAAAACTCTAGAAGAGTTTCAGGTACCTGAAATAAAGATTGAAATCTTGAAGAGATCTCGATGAGTTATGTCATTACGAGAATGGAACCAGAAAATTGGAAAGTTGTCGACAACGATTTTATAAACAATTTTACATAAAATACTTCTATAGAAGTAAAGAAAGAAATCGAGGATCTTGTATAAAATCTATCCAGAAGTATATATATTGAATTGGTCTATGTTGAAAGACGCTTTGAACTTCTAAAATAGAAGTATTTGGACCAGCAGTCCAAACACCTAAAGGTGTAATGCAAGTGAGGCACAAATAAGTAGTCGTAAATACGACTTGAACTATGATTATGAAAAGTTTTAATTACTTCATGATGGATGCAATTACTTTGGCAGTTATGAAATTTTTTGCATGCGTCTAATTATTTGTGGATCCATATTTATCCTTGAAGGATTTAAAATGCTAGAAGCATTTGGAAATTTCCGAGGAAATTTATTTAGACATGTCTCATGAATATTTTGGCGCATTTGGTATAATCGCCTTAGTGAATACTAATTGAGCAAATACTATAAGAATGATTAGATTTCCTGATGTATTTTATAAAGGAGTTTGGATCAAGATCCATTATGATAATTTTAGAACTCCTGAAGAGCTTCAAATTGGAAACTCGTGAAGTACTTTCAATACAAGTACTTGAATCTTGACATCAAGTTTATCTCGACCTGAAGATCGAGCATTTTTATATATTTCCTTTTGTCTATGAATAGACATAAGCTGAAAGAATCTTAAAGAAGATTCAATATGAATAGAGCATATCTATTGAGTATCCCAATAGTTGTAAGATTGTTGGATGTGAATAAAGATAATTATATCTTTTCTTGGTTTTGAAGCACTATATATTAGTTGGTCAAGCAATATCCATGGATATACAAAGATCATTACATTTAGATCTTCAAACATTCGTTGATGCCTCCTCAAATTTTGTAGAAATAATTGCTATGCACAAGGCAAGCCAAAAATGTGTTTGGCTAAAATCATTGACCCAACATATCCAGAAGATATGTAGATTTACTTTCACAAGATATGATATGAAGCTATTTTGTGTAGAGATAATGCAAGATGTATATCTCAATTGAAAGGCGGATACATCGTGAAACATATTACTCTAATGTTTCATTCCTCAAGATCTTTAGAAAAATAATATTCAAGATTGAATTATGAAGATTCAAAGATCTTCTGTGATGTTTTCATGAGGGGGAGGAAATACGCGTTGCACTCTTTTTCCCTTAACCAAGGTTTTGTCCCAATGGGTTTTCCTGGTAAGGTTTTTAATGAGGCAACATGTTATGCGTATTAAAGATGTGTGTACTCTTTTTCCTTCACTAATGAAATTTTTTTTTCCCACTGGGTTTTTATCTTAGTAAGGTTTTAACGAGGCACATTATCTTCATAGACATCCAAGGGGGAGTGTTATGAATATTTATCTATGTTGTCTATCATGATTAGAACTTTATCTAAGGAGTTTAATTTATTTATTATTAGGAATATTATCTCTATTAATTAGAGTTTAATGCATTATGTACTTCTTATGCCTATAAATAGATGATTCATTGAAGGCATTGTATATGATTCTATTTTTGAGAATAATACAAATCTCCCTCTTTCTCCCATCTCTTTGTTCTTCTTGTTCTTGTTCGTTGTTCTTCGTTATTTTATTCACAACATATATATATATATATATATATATATATATATAAATGAACCTATAAATGGGCCGAAAACGAGAATATAAATGAGCCAATAAACGAACTTATTCATGAACATAAACGAACCGAACACATTTCTTTTCGTGTTTACTCGTTCATTAAATAAATATAAAATTTTGTTTATACTCGTTTATTAATGTTAATAAACAAATATCATACAAACGATTCACGAACAGTACATTAAACGTTTTGTTAATTTACACCACTAAGACCCATTCTGAATACGTGGCTTATAATCACGGTAAAAAAACGTCAAAAGATTCTGACACGTGTCCATGTCATCCAGGCCGGCCGTAGATTTTATCGGGTCTCTTTTTTATTCTAAACTTTTTAAAAGGAAAAAAAAACGTGGTCGCTTTCCTTTTTAGACTTTCACGGACTTTATAATCTTTATATTTTACTTACGTACGAAGAAATTCCTTTTTTTTTTGAGGGATTATCTTAAAGCATTTATATAAACAAATTACGGGATAAAATGAAAACCTAAACCATTTGACAGGCATTTTTGTAAATAAAGTAAAATATAGGGTTACTTATGTCACCGGATGTTTGAACCCCACGCAATGGTCAGAAAGCCACGGTCCTGATAAACCGAGTTTTAGGTTTGTCCCTCTTTCCCCTAATTACTACTTTCCACGCGCCTTGTTGACCGTGATTATCACACCATCCAATTATTAATTATTTGAATAAATTAAATAGACGATCATTAAATTATATCTGAAAAAATAAAATGGTAACTAAATTTTTAAAAAATACAAAATACAATTAAATTTATGTTAAAATTTTTCAAAAAAATTATAAGGAAATTACACGTATGAAATTCTTATAAAAGTTGAAAAAAAGAAAAATGGAGTATTATTAGGAGAGTGGGATTTGAAACCGCCATAAGGGCGTGTGTAAGTGGGCACGCAATGAATTTGCTTACTTTTAGCTCCTCCTTTATAAGTCCTCTTTCCGTCCTAACCCTAATTCATATTCTTATCGCAAATTTTCTCCAAGTTTCCATCTTTGATTCTTCTTTTTCAAGTTCGTACGAAGAAATCCCTTTTCTACTCTGTAGATTCGTTGCTGTTTTGCCATGGGTGTTGCAGTTCTAAACCCACAAGATTGTTTTAAGCTTCCCAATCCCACCAAACACCCAAGAAATCCCCGCCGTACCCCCAACCGGACGCAATCAAACCGCCGGAAGCGTTCTCCCAACTCCTCTCCTCCTTCTCGTCCGACCGTCGGCCACCCGAAGGCTCCGGCCAAGAATCTCGTGATGGGTCAAGTCAAGATCCTCAAACGCGGCGAAGATCTCAAAGAATCTAAGCCGGTTAAGCCTACGATGTTCGAACACGAAAGCGATGATGCAGATCTGGGTTCCACCGACTGTTTGGGTCCAGATCCCGTCTCCGTTCCGGCCCAGATCCAACCCGACGAGTCTAAAAACAGCAGCCACAAGGTTCTTCCGGTCTCGTTCTATGCCGGGTCAGCCTTCATAACCTCGCCGCCTCCGAGTTCGGTCCCGTTTCCGGCGTTCTTCTCAAAGAAGATCATGGCTGCTTTAGAGGACGACGTTGCTACGAGCGCCTTGAGGAGGATGTTACGGCTGGAGTCGTAGCCGCCGGTGATTACGGATTGCTAATCTCTGTTTGTTTGGGTTCTCTAATCTTCAATCTTCCCTTATTTTTTCAAGGGGAAAGATCGGAAAATAGCCAACTCGAAGAAGTAGGTTTAGTTAACATATAATCCATGTTTTCTGTGTTGTATAGCTTAGCAATTGTTTGCTTCGATATGCAAATATTCCCCTGTTCTGGGTTTCTTTCCCTCTCTTTAGGGTTGTTTTTAGTTTATTTTCTGCAGCTGGGTAAATTACATTTCTGGGTTTGTATTTAAATTACGGTTAGTGTTCATATCAGCTTTGCATTTTCTCAATTAAATCTCAGTGTTTTGTTATTGTTAATTCCTTGTGTTTATGTTCATACAAGCCGTGAAATGACAGATTGGAAGATTATCTTAAGCTTGTGCTTCAAGGAATTAACGAATAAGGATATTTTTTCCTGTTAATCGTATATAATATTTATTGAACTAAAAATAAATTTGGCTTTCAACTCTATTTTTAATTAATATTCAAAGTTAAAGGATTACTTATTAAATTTGCAAAATAATTATTTTTAAACTCAGAAAATTCTAAGAGTTAATCCTCCAAATTATGACAACTTGTCTCTGAACTTTTGAATATTTTGATCTTATCATCAAACTTTAACTTTCATGTTAAATTAGTACTTAAACTTTTAATTGGTTTAGTTTTATCACTAATTTATGATCTTATTTTAAATTATTTTTCTTTTGTTCTTAAATCAGTGTTTATATCCCATCATATTATTTGATTTCTATAATGATTTCATCGATTTGAGACTTGATTACCATATATTTATAATTTAAAAATAAAATTTAATAATTTAAAAATGAAACTAAAACGTTTAAAAATTTACAAAATAATTTAAAAGGGAAATTATAGTTCTAAAATGTGTGGTGTAATTAATTTAGATATTAATTATTCTAATGCAATTCTCTCCATAAGTGAGAACAAGGAGAAATCAAACCCTAGAGAAATATCCTCAATTTTGTTGGACTAAATATTGGTACTTTTATTACATGTTTCTGGAGTCATGGATTTTGCCTTTTCTTGGTTCCAATAGGGTGTGTTTGTGTTGTGTAGTGCAATTTGATTTTAGTCAAAAGGGATGTCCCACGTGAAGAAGAATATTTAAACATCATAATGCTTTCATGTATTGCATTGCACTACTTCTCCACCCAAACATCATAAGTTGTGTGGTGTAAGAAGAGCTTTGGTTCGACCATCGGGTGGTCTAGTGAGAGGTAATTTTAAATCTCGTAAGTATAGTTAACAATTTGAATCATAATATTATAAATAGAAAAAAAATTAAATTAAAATAGTTATCCTTGTAATGAGTTTATACAGTATTTTATCTGAATTAATTGACCAGTGGATCAAATGCCGATTATTATTCTGGAAAAGAGTTTTTGGTTCGTATGAAGCTTTGCCTAAGCCTCCAAGTCCGCTATTACAAATACTTTTATCATAATTGATTTGATCGAACCAACTTTATCAAAAAGTTAACGATTAAGTCAATCAAATAAGTTTGAACTAACTTTTGTTTATGAGAAAAAATTTGATACATAAACTTGTATAAATTTTATTTTAAGATTACGATTTTAGTTTAGGGTGTAGAATTTAAAATTAAAATTTAGGATTTAAAGTCCAAGATATAAAATTTATGATGTTAGGGTTAAAAATTTAAATTTAAATTTTAAAGAATAATTATATAAATTCTTTTACACAAGTGTATCAAAATATAACTATTTGTTTATCACTAAATTCCACTAACATTCTACAAGCAATTTAACGTTAACCAGTTTTGGCTGGGGCTGAGAAATTTGTTATTAGAATGGATCAATGGTGGAAGCTATACGTCGGGTTTTAAATCTAGTTAAACTCGTACATATTTGTAGATTAATTTGTTCGAATTCGAGTTACCTAAGTAGAACACTCCACCCTTATAGTAAAAAGTAAATATAATCAACATTGTCTCCCCCATATATATATATATATATATATATATATATATGGCAAGTGTTTGCGTGGTTTTTCTGGTATACAAACTGTGTAAATTTATTTTACATAATTTAACTATTTTAAGTTAAAATCTTAAAATCTTAAATCCTAAACTTTAATATCTAAAAATTAACTTTTAATCTATAAATCATAAATTTTAAAGATATCAAACTAAAAAATATTCATAACGTTTGACTGAATAATCATTTTGACCTCTATTTTTTTAAAGCAATTTAACTCTCATGGCTCAACGTTTTATTTTGGGTCAAAATGACTTCTCCACAGATAAAATTGTTAGTCAACTAACAATAAATAATTTGAAATGGCGTGACATACCTATATGACAATACACATAGATAGAACAATGTTATATAAACAAAGGTGTTGACTTAAAAGAATATCATATCAGTTAAAAATAATTTTATAATAGTATATAAAAAATAATTATTTTATTGATGTGTCATTCTGTCAAGTCATTTCAAGTTGTTTATTGTTAGTTAACCAACAGTTTTCAACCGTAGAGGGATCATTTTCACCCAAAATGAAATGTTGATGGTTAAATTGCTTAAAAAAATAAAAATCAAAATGACTATTCAGTCAAATGTTAGGGACACTTTTAACTTTATGCCAATTCTAAACATAAACCCTAAAACCTAATCACATAACCTTAAATTTTAAACAAACTCTTAAATTTTAAAATTGACAAACTGGTATAAACACAAGTTATGTATTAAAATATTTTTTCATTATTTTTAGATATGATAAATCCAATATGATTCTAGATTTAAAAGAAATAAAGATAAGATAGAACGGAACATATTATGAATAATGAATATATTAAGTTTATATAAAATTTATTATTAATTTATGAAAAAAATATAGAATAACTTAAATACAATAAAAATATGAAAAATATACTCCATAAACATAACAAGAATATAAGATTATGCTAGCCTTTGTCGTCGTCGATCAAGCGCGCGGGCTTTTCTAAAAACAGGCGGCTTAAAAATAGGCTAAATATAAACCAAGAAAAAAAGACCATTAGATGGAGTCGGTTTAATATAGGCCGTTGGATTGAAAAAAAAAACAGGACATAAGGTTACCCGGTGAACCGGTAACCCTTTTAATGATGGTATAAGTTGAGTAAAAAACGACGAGCGGGAAAAGAAAAACAAAATTTTAGGGCATCGAACCCAAGAGGACGAAGCTGGTTTTTGCATCAACCAAAGAAGAAAATTTGAAGGAAATTTTTCGAGGAGGTTGGGTTTGAGCACGGTTTGTAGGTAAGTTCTTGCTTCTTGCTTCTTGCTTCCTTTTTTCGATTTTTTTTTCTATTTCAGCGAAATCACATTGCAAATGGTGAAGGTTTTTGTATAAATCGTTCGAATGTGGATTTCTTTGTACTTTATAATCAATATTGTAGAGGAGATTTGATTGGAAGGAATTTTGGGTGTTTTTGGTTAGTGTTCTGTTTAGGGTTTTTGGAGAAAAAAAAAAGATAACAGTAGTTAGAAGAAGTGTTTAACAGTAGTTAAAAAAGATAACCAAAGAAGAAGTGTTGAATTCTTTCATTGTGTTCTTGAATAACTAAATAAATAAGGTTAAATAATTAAGTGATGGTTCAGTTAGGTTAGTTAGTGATAAATGTTAGAAATTGTAGTAAAATGAGAAAGAAATATTGTCGAGGAGATTGGATTTGTAAGAATCATTTAGTTGAAATGCATGTATTGATTATGAATGTTGGCTGAGATGGTTCTTGTATTTGGTTTAAAAACTGGTTTGCATATTCTCTACAGCTATAATATTGAATGTGTTGGAAGGTATGATTGTTTCTTAAGATCAAATAGTTGATTTGAAGTAGTATGTCAAGTTCGGAAAGTAGTATGTAAAAAACTGATTTCAATCTTTGATTATTTTAGGTACACGTTGCAGACAATGAAACATAAGAAGAAGTCTCATAAAGGGAATGCAAAGGCACCTAAGATATGTACAACATATTTCCAATTCTAGTAAGTTGAAGTTGAATGTATATAGAACTGTCAAATTTATTAAATATGAGTTGTATAAGCTAACAGAGAAATTATGTTTTACAGTAAAGCAGAATGTAAACGTTTGGAGGGGGAGAAGATAATGAACAACAATGTAAGTGTGTTGTGTAATGGTTTGTTAAGTGTACATGATATTTGTATTGGACTAATTGTGAGAGTGATACAGGAAAGAAAAGCATTGGGTTTGAGGTGGAGGCAGATGAGTGAAGATGAAAAGGAGCCTTATCAAAAAATGTTCGAGGAGCAGAAGCAAGCTCTAGCTGAATGGAAAGCCTCCAATGTGAAGGATATTGTAGTACCTGAGGAAGAGAAAGAGAAAAAGGTAAGTGAATTTTTGAAATTATTTATGGAGAAAGAGATGAAATTGTTCTAACATTAGGTATATTTGTGTAAGAGTGAAATAAATAATGTATTTATGAAATGTTGTAGGAGAAGTCTTCAAGATGTAGCCTCATTAAGCTGTTAGAGGTGTTTGAAGAGATGAGGAAGATGAATATTGAGGGTGTGGTACATGAGTTAGGGTTTGGTCCTTTACTGGAAATAAAACCGAGAGCAATTCATCGCGACCTATGTCGTACTTTAGTAGAGAATTTTGATGTCCAGAGGTCGATCATGGAATTTGATGGACATAAAATTCCAGTGTTGGTGGAAGATGCGGAGGCTGTTTTGGGTTTGAAGAATGAAGGAGTTGAAGTTGAAATTGGAACGAGAAATGTTAATGCAAAAGAAATGGCATCGAAGTACGGAATAAAGAGGGATGCCAAGGTGAATGAACTTGAGGAGGACATACTTAGCGGTAAATTTGAGGGAGACGAGTTGAAAGCTCGCGTTCTTCTTTTCATTGTTGGTGTTTTTATAAGTCCAAATGCGAACAATATGCCTTCCTCGGAACATTTACGGTTGTTGTGCCCAGAGGGGTTGAAGGGAAATCTCAATTGGTGTAAATATGCATACAACAAGTTACTTGATGGAGTAGAGAACTGGAAAGTTCGTGGTGGTTTGGCATACATGACCGGATGCATCGCGATATTAGAGGTAATATATGTTTAAAAGTATGTTTTGTTCGAACGTAGCATTTGTTTCATGGGATTGAGTTTATTGAGGTAGATTATAATGTTTTGATGAATAATAAATGTAGGTGAGGTTATTTGATTTTTGGAGTGGAGTCGCGAGCAGAATAGTTGCTGCCTCTGAAGGTCGCGGTCGCATACATGCATGGGGCAACAAGAAGAAAGTAAGGAAGATTGTAAATAGCCTGAAGGAAGAAAGCCATCCAAAAAAACCCAAGGTAAGTGGGTTAAACCAACCTGGTATTAAATAGGATGTTGTGGTTATATGAAATGATTTACTGATTATGTTTGCAGGTACTTGGGTATGATGATGAGAAAGTGGAAGGGGAAGAAGGGGAAGAAGGGGATCGAAAGAATGGAACAAATGATGTTGTTATGGATATGCTGCAGACTGTACTGTTAGAGTTGGGTGGAATAAAAGATAGTCTGCAAGCCCGTGTGGAGAAGGAAAAAGAAATCGAAGAGAGTATAAGGGAATTGAAGGAGGAATGCAAGAGTTTAAATGCGAACATGATAGAATTGCAGAAGTCGTTGAGGAAATCTGATGGAGAAATTGTTGTTCATGTTAAAGAAGGAGAAGAAGTGGTTGACAAAGGGCAAGTCAAAGTTTCTGATCCGAACAAAGGAGTTCATATTGAGGAGGACCCAATGATGGAGGACGATGTCGAGTGGTTGAATGAAGAATCTGTTGCTATACCGAAAACAATGAAAAAGGTATAATAAGTTCATTTGATCAATCTTTCATGAAGTTAAGGATTGAGATTATTGTTGTTGATATTGTTTGTGTTAACTTGTAGGGCAAGACAACAACAATAGCTACTGCAAAGGTTAGTGGCAAAGGAATAAGAGTAGGAATTCGAACTCGAAACATGAATAAAGTCAGCCATTGAATGAAGAATGTTGTGTGACAATGTTTGGTTTAAGTAGGATTTGTGTCCACAATAAATGTTGTGTGTGCATGATTACATTTATTATAGACAAATATGGATGAAATTCTAATGTTATTCAAACTAATTGTTTAGTGGTTGAATAACTAATGAGGTTTTCTAATAAAACTTATATATTTGAACGTGAAGTACTTATTTGTCTTTTTAAGTAGATTAAGTATTGAACAACAAATGTGTAAGCATTGCAGATACTGACATACGTTCAAGTACCGGAAGGAGTAGGCAAGTCAACAAAAAACACTTGTGACTATATATGGAATACGCCATTGCCTGAATCGTAAGCAATCTGAATCTGAAAGTAATCCTCAATGATGTTGTTCTGTTCAATATAATATGTAAGTGTTTTTGTATGGGTGCAGTAAATCAATTGCAGATTTTGGGCATTCATATTTGTCTGTAAGCGATGCAGATACGATACGACCTGGATGGTGGGTGAATTCAATGGTTAGTAGGTTTCACAATTCCTTGTAAGCATTTTGTATATATTTGAAGAAATTTAGTATGAAAGTTGCTATATGTTTGTGGTTTAGGTTATAGATGCTGTTGGTTTTACCATTGTTGATGAAGATATAAGGAAGAAATCTAAAAGAAGGAGAGGGTACATCCCGTGTACATTGAGTGTAAGTTAAATATTAAAGAATCTTATGTCTATTATGAACAAGTGGATATGGTTTTGTAAGGATATATGGTTAATAATAAATGATCTATTGTAGTCTCAGCTTCTGCAAGGAGTAAATATTGGTACAATCGCTGAGTATTGGCGTAAGGTTGGCAATCCGTATGGCTTGTTGACGGACTGTAAAGTGGTACGAAGAAGCATTAATAAATTAAACATCTCATGCACTTTCATGTCATCTGTATATTACAATGGAAATCGTTGCTTGTTTCAGCTCTTTATCCCCTTGAATGAGAACAACACTCATTGGTTTATGTGTGTCGTCGATATTGATGCTGGTGTAGTGAAGCTACTGGACAACTTGTCAAATACCCGAGCCAATGGTGCAAGAGCGTGTATGGCCGAGAACCTGGTAATAATCGAGAACTACGAACTTTTATTCTTCCATTGTTTAAGATGTTACAGAGTATGTAAAAACAGAAAAAAATGTTTCTGCATGTAGACCAATAGTCTAAAAGAATGTTTAAAAGATAAGAAGTTTGTCCAAGTGTTTGGCTCACCATCAAGGCCGTTGACCGATCTGCGCGTGATGGTGGAAAAAGTCAAACATCAGAATAATGGGTACATAGTTGTTATATTCTAGTACTTTGTGTTAATTTTGTTTAACAAATTGGGAAGGATTACTCGTGGTATTATGTTAACATGGATTTGTTTTCTAACAGAGATGATTGTGGTATATTTTGCATCAGATGGATGCAACTTTGGAATGAGAAGCATATAGGGGAAGTGGTAAGGGTTTAGGTTAATCTTCATTCAACTTTCCTTACTTTGGTCATGTATACTATAATGCTCTTTAATAAAAGCTTAATTTGTTTGTACTTGTCTTAATAGAGCGTTGGAAAATGGGATCGGATGATTCTTTTGTACGAACTTATCAATCATGATAAGAATAATTTGCGGAGGACTATCAATGTTGCTGTAGGTCAATGGTACATGAAGGCAAATGAACCAAAGGTTCCAAAACATAGCACTTTTAAGCGTCCGAAATGGTAAGGCTTTAGGACTGAATGCTTTGTTTATTATGTATTTGAATGCATTATGACGTGTTGTTCATTATTGTAATCTAATGCAATTTTGTTTGGTGAAGAACATGTTAGGGGATGGGGCAGTGGTGAGTGGATGGCAATGGATTTTGACTTTTTGTTTGTGGCGTGGCATTGCGTAAAGGAACCCACTTTTTTATGGGTCGTAACCATGTTTGGATGTATATGAACTGAAAACATTTTGTATATGACATGTGCTGCAAGCATAAATAGGTTAGGTAAGAGTGAAATTTACACATTTTAAATGTATATTATGCAATTTCAGGGCCACAATGTGGTAAAACGCTTGTACAGAAATTTTGCAATATATGATAAATTTCAGTGGATAAAAGTAGCATATGCACATGATTTCGTATGTCTGCAGAGGATATCTTTGGTTAGGTTTTACTTACAGTGATTTGAATCACATTTGCATTATGGTTGAGACATGTCTACGTCAAGTTCCGTAGTACCCGTTGGAAGTTGAAGCTTCAGTCCCGGGCATGTGTTCTTATTGTGTCCCTCCATTTTGCAAAATGAACATTGATTCCTCCGTTTTGTGGACGCATTAGTGTTTATTTTCTGCTTTCGTTTTGCGTCCTTCTTTTGCGGGTCTCGAACGCTGTTTTGGCTTACCCTATGTGATGATGAGTCATTGAATGTTACGGGCTGGTCAAATTGAGCAGTTAGTCGTAGTAACTCATCTTTTGTGGTTTTGAAACTTTCGTCTGTTTGAGACGCAAGGTAGCACAACCGCGATGAAAGTGAGCGTAGCAATGCAAATCGAGACATTTGACTTATTTCAGGACAGACTTCGCTGTGAAGATAAGATGGAGCAGATACCTTAGCATTTTTTGTCCACCGCGGTAGTATTAAGCAATTTGGGATGTCGGAGAAGTCTTCCAACTTAAGAACGTGCAGTTGATGGCGACATGGAAGCCCGATCGTCTCAAATTTTTGACAACTGCATGTAATGTTATTTGTTGTGACATCAAGCACAACTTCATAGATGGCATCCGGATCCTTATATTGTGTCAAACGATACGTTCGTGCACCTTCAGTCGTAAGTATCGGATGAAGAGCACGATATAGTGTCTCATATTTGAGTTCCTTCTGAACTTTTTCAAACAATGCCCGGGTGAAGATGTCAGCTGCACTCCCTTCAAGGTCATGCAATTTGGTCATTGGGAAAGGCTTCGAGGAAGAAATTTTGTATTCTTCGTTCAACTCATTTATGCACATGTCATTTATTCCCTTTTCAATGGCACGGACAACTTCAAGATATGTCTTCTTATGTTCAAGGATAATGTTGAGGGCGGAATTCATAGATTCGCAGCGTTGTGTGGAGCGAAGATTTGCGAAGAAATGTCCTGTGAGATTTGCTTGTGCCCACATACCAACCGTGTGATCCTTCTCCACAACCCATGGATGCTGCTCCACGTTAAAATCTTTCATAACTGAGCTCCACTGGCGATCGAATTCCTCAATTGTCCACCAAGAGGACATGCACCGTGTAAAGGCGGATGTAAATTTGGGATCACCTACGTTTGCCTGGGCATTTCGAGAAAGATGCGAGGAACATATGCGATGATGTGCACATGGGAACACTTGTCTTGATAACCCTGTGCATGGCCCTATCACCATCCGTGACGACTGAGACAAGAGCTTTGTTAGACATTGCCTGCAAGAACTCAGTAAGTACCCACTCAAATGTGTCTGCAGTCTCGTCTGCTAAAATTGCCACACCGAAGATAATGGTTTGATGGTGGTGATTAACACCAACAATAGGCATTATAGGTCGGCCATACATGTTACCCTTGTACGTTGTGTCAAATGCAATGACATCACCGAAGCATACGTAGTCGGACCTGGATGTTGAGTCGGACCAAAAAATATTATGCAACCCCCCTGATTGGTCAGTGTTGAACTGCATGTACAATCCTGTATCTTGATCTTTCTTGAAGTCAAAGTAAGCAAGAAGAGAATTGACATCATCGTCACGATATTCATCCGCCCTTGCTTTTTGAAGGGAGTTGTACAAGTCTTTCCGAATGAAACCAACATTGTGGAAACCACCCGACTGTTGCGTGAAATAATTCATTACCTCCGACGTTCGCATGCCAACACTTTTCAAAGCCTGTGCCTTAATTACATCATCGTGAGTAACTTCTCTACTCGACCGAAGATACGGTTGCATTATAGGTGGGCACAACGGGTGATTATGTTTACTGTGACATACTGCTATCTCCCACCTTGATTCTTCTCTGCACTTGACAATCACCTTTGCCTTGCAACCAATTCGTGTTATATCACGAGGCGCACGTTTCCGGTCGGAGTCATGAACTTTCCGTCTGCGCTGTCCTCCCCGTGAACAAAAAAACTCTTGCGTATATACATTTCCCATACCATCGGTCCTAGTTGTTGCACGATTGACACTGAACCCGTTATTCTTCGCATATAGTCGATAATAGTTCCACGCCTCATCACGAGAGTTAAACACCATACCAACCAAATTCTCAGAAACACCAACTTCATTTGTTGTGCACTCATCTGGTTCACCAATTTGAGCTTCCTCAACTCTTACACCAGCCATTTTTCCACACGGAAGATGGAAAAAATGGTCTACAACGATATGTTGTTTAATCCTTCCTTTATTACTTCTGACGTTGATGATGAAATAAGGAGAAGTAGTTGTGGAAAACCTTTAATATCAGCTGCCACTTTAAATTGCAATAACTTGACAGATGGGATGGTAGGTAATACAATAAATGATATAGCGTCAAACGGTTTCGATACCTTTTTACGGAGGTTTCGATACCCCATTAAACATCCACTAGAAATTGGCGTATCTGGCAAACCGGCATCGAAACCAAACATCAAGAATCGAAACCAAAATATAGAAGAATGCAATTGGGCGTCTCTGCCAAAACATCATCGAAACTACAGGTGGGGATTCGAAACCTGTTTGAAATAGTAAATAGCGGGAAATATAGACTATAAATGAAAACGTTCCCTCTCCTTCATCTCGGAAAACACAATTTTATAACCCTAACCCTAGAATTTTAAGGCTTTTTATTGTTTGTTCTTTGATTACCGGCCATATTCGAAACCTGAGACCGTTCATTTCTTCTTCCTCGATTGTTTAGGGTTTTTTCAGATATTCCTTCGAAAAACTCTTACATGGCTCCAAAAAACAAACCCAGTAAAGGTAAACGAGGTCGGATTGAAACAGATGGTTCTATCCGTTCAACTGAAGCGGACGCGCCACAACCTCCAAATATTTTGAGCCATTGTTTTCGTGATCCCGCGTGTCTTGAGCGCTACCGTGAAGTGTACGAGGCGAAGAAGATTAGGAAGGAGCGAACGATTGACTTGGATTTTTTGATGTCCAATGATTATCAATTCAACTTTTGGCCTTTATTTGTGGAATGAGGTTGGATCAGATATCTCGATATTAAACTCCGTGTTTATCAGAACCTGGTGAAGATCTTCTATGCAAATGTTACCCTTCAGCATGATGCCAGAACCCAACACTGTGTAGCTATCGAGTCCTATCTAATGGGAGTTGAATTTACAATCACTCCGGCAATTATTGCCCAACACCTTGGTGTGGAAGCTACTGGTGAAGAGCAAGAATTCGAGCGTGTCCCCTTGAGGTTCGATGATGACAGCCCAACTCATCTTCATATCTATGAAAGGCTTCTGCATCTAATGACAACTTGGTTCTTCCGGCCATCAGGTGGACGATGCACTCGCATGCGTCATATTGATTATTGATGGTTGTACCAATTTCGGTCAGAAAATAAACCTGATATAGCTACAATCATCTTCAGATCTATTGCGGAAATCGTTAGCAACCCTTCAAGAGGCTCCCTCATTTATGGATGTGTGCTAAGTCACATATTTGAATGTTTAGGGATCAACACCTCCATGGACCCTGAAATTTCGCTACCGAGTAAAATTGATGAAACAACAACTAAGAAGACGGGGTGAACGTTCATTCAGGGTGAATGGGTCCATAAAAGAGATGAAAATGAAGCAAGAATTGCCATACGAAGTGACGATGTACCCGATGCTCCACCCCCCGATAAAATTGATGCCATGTACGACACACTAAAGAACTTGGATGCATTTGTGCGCAGTAGTGTGGCAGAGGCTCGTTCCCGATTTGAGAAACTAGAAGCTCGTGTTTATTCATTAGAACATGAACGGAATCAGCATGTATTTCGACCGACATCGCCTGAGGATGCAAATGATCCTGAAGATGGTTAGGCTACTATGCATAGTATATGGATTTCTTGTATTACATGAATAAACATTTGTTGGATTTGTTAGACTGCTTCACGAACATTGACTGACATTTGTTACACAACTGTCCATTTACACCTCCATTGCATATCGTGTTGCATTCTGTTTACTTTCGTTGACAAGTTTAGGGTGTGTTCGTGCACGTAAAATTGGATTGTTCTATACAGAGAATGTCACAGGTACACCTGCTGAGGAGCAGTTTGATGCATATTCTGCACCAGGAGGCCATTATCAGGCCTCTGGCCCAACAGAAAATGTCCCATGTACTTCTGCAAAAGAGAACGATGATGCATATGCTACAGATGCAGTTCATGATCAGGCATCTGCTCCGGCAGAAGGCCATGCTCATGCGCGTGCTTCTACGCCTCAAGTGACTCTCACTTACAGGCGAAAGAAGCTTCATCGCCATGGCATAACGCCAAGTAATGAAATAGACTCTGAAATTCAGAGACCCATGCGTCCTCCTCAAATGTATGGCGAATGGTACAGGAACGTAGCACCTACCACGGCGAATAAGAAGCTTCTTATTCTTGATTACAATGGCGTGCTAGCCAGTGTTAGTAAAGACGATACTAATTTTGTGACTCACTTTTAATACAACTGCTCATAAATTAGATTAGGAAATTTATGTTTTTCAATTGCAGCTGTGGAACTCAGACCTGGTGCTTTTGAGTTTCTGTATTCTTGTTTTACTGCGTATGAGGTTGCTGTTTGGTCTTCAAGGACAAGGTAATGCGAACATATGCCACCACCCTAAATCAATTCAATTACCCGATCCTTTAAGATAATTTGTGGATTTACTTTATTTGTGCCTGAACTGTTCATCAATGCAGAGAAAACATACACTGGGCACTTTGGAGAATTAGTGATCTTAAACCAAGACTTGCCTTTATTTGGGTAACTTCAAAGTTTATCTTCGTTAAAGCATCTAAATAGAATTTGACAAATCTGATGGACTTCATTTGAATATTACAGGATCAAAGTCACTGCGAAAAACATCCCTCCTATCCAAATATATATACAAAAAATCTGAGGCGCGTATGGGATAATATGCCTCAGTATAACGAAGGAAACACGCTGTTGGTTAACGACTCCGAAGCTAAAATGATTAATAATCTGGTCAGTGAAGAACACAACTATTTTGCTCTTACTTTCTGCAATATAGTCAATGAATCTGTAGAAAATAATTATGTTTTCAATTATGTTCATTTTTCAAGAGAACACCTACATTTGTCCTTAATCCTACAAGGGAGAAGATGAGACAACTCATAACGCATTAGGTACAACACCCTAAAATAACACATATTCATTATAAAAATGAAGCAATGTCTTCAACTGCAACCTAATTATGTACTTGCACTTGATCATAGAAATAGGTGGTTCCATTCGGGTATATTTACAAAACTTGGCCGCAGCAGACAATGTACAGGAGTACGTGAAGCATCATCCGTATTTGGATTAAATGCAGCTGAAAGCGTGGATGGCAATTGAATTAACCAATTTTTCTCTTCTAATCTCCTCTGTATTATACGTGTGATCGTCTTTTGTATCTCTGTAAATACAACATACAATGTTATATATTCAGAAATCTTATTGGCAAAATTTTGTACTTATTACATGATACATTTACAGTTTTGTACAAAAAACAACATCATGTACAAATACTACGCATTTATGTACAACTCTCATTGTAAAAAAGGTCTACACTGTGTATGTCAAGATATGTGTATAGAGTACCGAAACCCCATAAGGAGGTTTCGAAACCAAAAGGCACCGAAACCCCTTAAGGAGGTTTCGAAACCAAAAGGCACTGAAACCCCATACGTCTGGGTTCGATGCCCCTTACGAAAACATAGCACCGAAACCCTTTTTTTTGTAGATTCGATACCCCCTACACATCATGTACAAGAATACGCATTTCTGTACAATTCTTACTAGTACTATGTGTATATAGTACCGAAACCCCTTAATAGGGTTTTGAAACCAGTAAAAGGAATCTGCCTTTTCAGTGTTCTGTCTTTTCACTGTCATCACCTGTACCGTTGCGTGTTACCCAAAAATAATGCTGGTTTCGATACCCCCAGAACGAGTCAGCCTTTTTCAGTTGCTGTCATCACCTGCTTCAATGAACAGACATCTCATGAGGCATTTTAAACCCTAAACAATTACATGAAAGGGCTAATATTTTATGTATAATCGCATAACCTTATAGATGGCTTGTACGAACAAGGTAGTAACTTTTTCTGCACTTTAAACAGGCACCGAAACCCCTTTTAGGTGGTTTCAATGCCCCTCAAAATGATGTACTTTGCATTTGGTTAACAATTTATGTATGTACACATTTCCTAACAATTAAATGACCCAACTTGAACCTTCGTGAAACTGTGTAATAAAGTCATGTATATACCGATTTCTTTTGGAAACTTGTACCAATCTGTGTACATTATGCTACTAATAACTGTATATAGTTCCGAAACCCCTTCAGATGGTATCGAACCTAATAAAAGGAATCTTGCTTTTTCAGTGTTCTGTCTTTTTACTATAATCACATGAACCGTTTCATCTTCCTCATCGTGTTTACAACTGGTTTCGAAACCAAGCAAAACGATTCAACCTTTTCAGTTTTCTGTCTTATTATTAATGAAGAGGTTCATGTTCATGTACCTCGTTCAATGAACAAACACACAGCGTGCCTTCTCAAGAAGTAGGTACCCCTCCATAGAACCAAATACTTTTTCGAAACCAAGCAAAACGATTCAGCCTTTTCACCTTTTCACTTTTCCCTCCCAACTGAATTTCCCTATAAATTTACAACTCTTCTCTATACTCTTTACAACATCAAAAATTCGCTATACTCATCTCAACCCTTCTTTCTTTATATTCTCTTCAGAACCAAATACTTTAAACTTCCTTCCTTTAAAATGAGTTCAAGCAGATCTTCCAAAAATAATCCTCACCAATTCTCCAAGAGGAAACTAGAATTTGAGTCTGACTCAAATTCTGAGGATGATTTATATTTCGATTCTGATGACGAGGATCAACCGAGCCATGACACTATCAGACGAAGCAAATGGTTCAGCAACTTTTTCCAGGCCATCGCTACAATGCTGAGCATCACTGACCCTTCTACAAAATGGGTTTGTCCAGCCTGCCAAGGAGGTCCTGGTGCCTCTCACAAGTTTACTGGCATTCACTCCCCACTGACACATGCCAGAACGAAAGGTGGAGCAAAGCTCAGGCTCCATCGCCAATTTGCTAAGCTCTTGGATGATGAATTGCTTACAAGGGGCACTTCTTCTATTCTTCAGGGTCAAGCTTTTGGCCAATGGACTGATTTGAGAGATGATCCGACTGCTGCTAATACTGCCTGCCCCCTGCCTGCAAACAACGAGGTTCATGATCACCAAATACTCTGGCCGCCCATGGTCATGATAATGAACACAAGGCTGGAAAAGGATGATGCTGGGAAGGTAGTTATTTAAAAAATTTGAATTATGTTTTCAATATTATTACAATTTTTTCACTTCTAATCTCTTGCATTTTATGCTTCAATGGACTGGTATGGGAAACCAAGAGCTTCGGAACTATTTCAGTTCCTATGATACTATTGCCAAGCCTCACCATTCATACGGACCCGACGGCCATGTGGGATGAGCCTTTTGATTTTTCAGAGCACGACAAGAGGTTATCTCGACGCTCAGCATCTGCATAACCAGTTTGCTGCCCAAGGTTTCGATAGAAAATCTTGGGAACAATGTCAAGGCATCTTCTATGGTCCAGGCACAACGCACCAACTTTATGGTTATATGCCTACCAAAGAGGACATAGACTACTTCAACCGCCACCACTCTCAAGGTTGTCTCTATCATCAGTTTCTTCTTTTCTACAAGATGCACTTCTTCTCATACTAATGCATACATGTTTTGTTCATTAGGCAACAATAGGGTCAGATATGAGATCCGATCTTATGCAGAGATGGTTGGTCAGCACCAACCAGAGGCTGGTTCCAGTGCCATGGGTGGCAGCGGGCATGCAGGTCGTTTCCCGGGGCATGAATGAGGACTGAGGAGGATTTATTATGTTTCTTTTTTTTTTAATGTCTAATGTATTTGAAAAACGTTGTTTGGAATGCATTTTATTTCTTTCATAAATTTCTTCATATTTAGTTTTCATATGATCGTTCTCTGCTAAACCAAACCAAGTGTTAATTTTCAACTCATAAGGTTAAAGACCTTCAAATATTTTCGCGCTCAACCAGCACCGAAACCCTATATACGAGGTTTCGATGCTACACAAAAGACTAACTTTTGACCATTTTGCAAAACCAGAACCGAACCCACCTTTACCTGGTTTCGATGCCATTATCATACATTCTACGAAAGTATGTTTTTGGGTATGAATATCTGTATGTACTCATTTCCTTACAAACAAATTGGACATTTCGACGACCCAGGGAAATTTTGTGTAATAAAAAAAGTATACGTACAGAGTTCTACCCACCATTTTGTAATAAATAAGGTATATAACATTTCCTCAAACCAATTTGTACTATTTTGTGTATATTGGGTACTATTACGTGTATATTCACAACTCCTTACATAACTTTTACGAAAATATGCTTTACGGGTAAGAAATTGTGTATGTACACATTTCCTACAAGTAATGACCCATTTTCAACCTTCGTAACAATGTAATATATAAGGTATATACCGTTTCATCTTACACATTTGTTCCAATTCCTGTACAATTCGTCCTATTAAGAGTATATACACAAATCTTAACAAAACTTGTAAAATATTATGCTTTTCGGGTAAGAATTTCTGTATGTACACATTTCCCTACAAGTAAAAGTCCATTTTCAACCTTCGTGAAACCGTGTACAAGAAAATGTATATACCTTTTCCTCTTACAAATTTGTACCAATTTCTGTATATTTGCTAGTAATATATGTATATACACAGTTCCATACCACTATTGTACCAAAATATGCTTTTCGGGTAAGAAATTCTGTATGTACACATTTCCTTACAAGTAAAAGTCATTTTCCAACATTCGTGAAACCGTGTAAAAGAAAAGGTATATACCTTTTCCTCTTACAAATTTGTAACAATTTTTGTATATTTGCTAGAAATATATGTATATACACAGTTCCATACAAATATTGTACCAAAGTATGCTTTTAGGTCAAAATTTGTGTATGTACACATTTCCTTACACGTACATAATCCATTCTAAAAATTCGTGCATTTGTTATAAAAGGGTATATACATTCTTCTATTACAAAAGTGTATTAATTTGTGTACCGCATCATGTAACAATTTGTGTACCGCTTTTTAGAAGGTGAACAGTGCATCTTTTTAATAAAACTGTATATACATTCTTCTTTTACAATATTGTACCAATTTGTGTACCGCTTTATGTAACAATTTATGTACCGCTTTTTACCCGGTAAACCGGTCAGCCGTTCTTTAGCCTGTATTTAAATATTGTTACCTAAAATCCCGCATATTTTCCACTTCTTGCAGGTTTCTTTTACCCCTCAAAAAGGTGGTTGGTTGGTCCATTTTTCAATCATTTCTTGATTTTATACTTTTAACTGTAGAAAATATTTTTTATTACTTTTATAACAATGGGTTAAAATGATAAATTAGTAAATATACAGGACTACACAATATAATTTGCCACGTCAACAAACCAGTATCCAAAATAGATGGATTTTTTTAACGAGGGGATCATTTTACTATTTCCAAAATCTACAGAGAATAATTCACATTTTTTGAATTGAGACTAAGGGTGTAAACAAACCGAGTCGAGTTCGAGTAGTGCTAAACTCGATTCAGCTCATTAAAATTTCGAGTCGAGTTTGAGCTTGAGTAATTTTTATTCGAGCTCAATCGAGTCAAGTGTTGAGCGATCTTTGACCGTATTGGACTCGAGTAGCTCGCCATATGTCACGTAAGAAAAAATTTTAATACAGAAGTTGTGTAAACTTAAGCTTGTTAATTTTAGGGCTTAAGGTGTTAGTTTAGGGTTTAGAGGTATAGGTTGTTGGGTTTAAAATTTAGGATTTAGATTTTGAGGTTTAAGACTTATGTTTAGAGTTTATATTTTAGGGTTTTAAGTTTAGAAATTTAGATTTTAAATTATAAAAAATAAAAAATTTAGTATATTATATTTTCGAGTAGCTTGCGAGCTTTTCAAGTCGGGTATCAAGTAGCTCGACTCGCCTTATTAAGAACTCGGGTCGAATTTAAACTCGAATCTAATCGAGTCGAGCTTTGATCGAGATTTGATCGAGTCAAGCTCAAGTAGATCCACAATCTATTTCGTCTCATTTACGGCCTTAATTGAGACCAAGTTATAATTTAAAATATAATAAAACTTTACTTTACATATCTTTGTTATTTTATTTTGATAGGGTAGTAGAAGTGTTATTTGAGATCAAATTTGGGACGTGATGTCAACTAAAATTTAAACGATATGATTTACCAATATACCATAAACTTGATCAATAACTTTACCTCTCATATTAAATTCACATATGTTTAAAATAAAATCATGTCAGATGCAAACTTTCATTTTATGTAAAATTTGCATTAACCGCCTATAGGCAATCATTTAACTTTTTAGTCGTCGATCATTGGTATTTTTTGTTTTTGTTTGACACGATTTTCTTTATTTTTTGTGGTTTGTTTCATATATCTTTGTGGCATGATTTCAGCATATATTGTTGGTTGGCTTGTACTCGCACAGAGATCTTCACGACGCTAATATCTGATTATGATTTTGTCGGTGGTCTTGCAAAGATGGATCCCTACTCGGTTGATGGTTGGTTACGGACGTAATCAGTCCTGGGTAGCGAAACTTTCTGCCTGATAGTTTTCGTTGCTCACCACTTCTTTTTCACCCGTTATGCGTCTCGACTAGATAGAGACAAGGAGATTCAGGAAAACTTTTAATTTTTTCTTCTTTTTTTTTTCTTCTCCTCATTCTAATTTTACGATGGTTTTATCTCTGGTCTGATTTACATGTCCTGAGTCTTCTCTTTCTGCAGTGATCAAGATACATTTGTTTTTGTTGATGTAGATCCATGTTAGAGAATCTCCGACTCCTCCTCATTCTTTCGCCCATCTATCATCAACGACCATCGGATTCAAACACAATGATTTAGATGACCGTCTCGCTGCATTTCTTGCCACAAGTAATCTTTCAATGCCCCCGATGTCATGCAGTTGTAGATGTTGATGTTCTTTGGTTCGTGTTGGATTTGAAAGCTTTTATATCTTCTCATGTTTGTGTGTTTTTGTTCATGTTCATGTTCTTGATGTATTGTTTTTTGTTTCACTAGTTATTAGTTTTTTTTTCGGTTTGAAGTTGTGGCTCACTCCTTGTTTATGTTTGTTTTGGGACTCTGTTTTATCTGTTTTTTTTTCTTCATGTTTGTTTGTTTTGAAATGAAACAGATGCTTTTATGTAAAAAAAGTAAAATTTAACAAGGAAACTGATATTTTATATTAAAATAATGTTTTAAAATTTAAGATTTAATGGTAATGTTATTAATTTTAATATCAATTTAGAACCTATCCCAGAATTTAGTTGTATAGGTGCAAATTTAGGGAGAAAAATCGATTCCATTTTGAAAAAAAAAAAGAATTATTTTATTTATCTCAACGTGAAGAAACTTGACTTGTTGACTTGATTTAAAAAAAATCAAATAAAATTTTAGTTAGAAAATTAAAATTCGAATGGTTCAAAACTTTTAGTAATTATTAGATTAATTTTTAAGTCCGAATTAAATCTTTTAATTCTGTCTAATATATATATGTATATAAATTTAAACGGAAACTCAAATAATTCAACTCGAATTTTATAAATTTAACTTGATTCGAAAAAACTTAAATAAAAATGAGTCATCAACTCGACTGATTCAATTTTTCTTTAATTTGACACAATTAAATGCTTACCCGTAAGTGTAATTAATATATGGATTAATAGCCTATACATTGACGGTAGAAACTAAAAGTTTCCACAAGCACCTTAATTTTATGGTATAGAGTTTAGGCCTAAATTTTAACCCCATACACCTAAACCCCTAAAGTTTCAGTTTTTACCGCTTGTGTATAGAATATTTATCCTATATATATTAAATTTCTGTTTTCTCAGTTCCCTCTCGCGTTCTCGCCCGATCCTTCTCAACAACGACACAGTCCAAGTCAGAAAGAGAGAGAACGATGCAAAAGTACCCTTCTCTTCTCTCTATATAACATTCCTCACACCCATTTCCCTTTCTCTCCTTCTCTTCCCAATCCCATATTTAATTATTCTCTTCCAATCTATAGATTTAACCATATCTCTCTCTCTTTCTTTTGGTTATAACGACGATGGTGGAAGATGAGTGGGTTCAGGCGGCGATCACGGATGACAACCTGGTGGTTGAATTCTTGCTAAGGCTCAAGGCGGCGCCATCGGTTCCCAAATCTGCCTTGCCCGCACTTAAGTGGGGGATCCGTCAGTGGAGGTCTAGACCCGTGTTGTTTCGATGCGATTCCAAGAGAGACGGAGATTTCAACGTCAGCGCTAGAGGTAGTCCCACCACGCCTCTTTGCTGGAGTGGTGGTAGCAGCGACGCCTCTCCTTCCGCCGCCGCCGACGGCTTTGAAGAGACCAGTGCCCACGTCCTCCGCTCACCTCCCAGATCCAAGGTTTTCTTCTCACTCTCTGTAGTGGACAAATCTCTTTTTTGTTGTCATGTTTTGGGTTGACGGAAACATTCCTGGGCGGCGTACCGAATTAATGAATTACGTATCGCCAACCATTGTTTTTGTTTTGGAATGATGTTCAAACCCATTTTTAATCTCCTTATTTAATTTACGCCGTAACTCATCGATTCCCAGCCGACTCACTGAGTTCATCAGATCTGCCCTTAGTTTTACGTTTCTCTTTATCTCTGAACTTTTTCATTATGGATTCGATCTCTCCGATCATCGGTTAAAAAGGCCGTGTCGTTTTTCCCCCCTACTGTTTGGACTAAAAAGCCCTTGTGTTTTTAAAGGTTTTTACCATTTTCGCATGAGGGCGGTTATATTTATTTCATGATTATATTCCTTTTGCGTTAAGATCTTCTGCGTTGTTTCTTAAATTGTTTTTAGTATCGAATATAAATTTTTTATTTATATAATGTAAAATGAATTATATATATATATATATATATATATATATATATATTTAAACCCGATGATTTAGATTATCTTATTATTTTTCATTACTTTTTGATCATCCATTTATATTTGTCTAAAGGTCCAAAAATTTAATTAATTAATTTTATTTATATCATTATTTTTTAAATAGTATCTAAAATAAAAATATTATTATTTAAAAACAATTTTTAACATCAACCCCAACTACTTAAATTTTAAATCAAATAATAAAAAAATATTTCATCTACTTTTCAAAAACGATTTTCCCTTAACCGGTTTCATAATCATGTCAAATACTTTCGTTATCCTTTTTGGGGTGTTTGACTGAATCACCCTTTTAAACAACGCCCATTTTAGGTTTCTCATTACCAGATCACACCTTTCCAGTAAAGGACAATTTCGTCAGGAGAAAAAAAAATCATTCCCCAGCGCAAGGATGGAGCCACGGAACTTTTCCCGTAGAGGAGATTTCCTGGAGGGGCATTTTGGTCATAATGACAGGTGGAAGTGGGGTCCATTGATCCATTGAAAGAAGGGGCGTTTGTCTTGTTGGTCTACATTTTGGATTTAACTAATTTCATAAGGGAGAGTGGGAGAGGTTATCATGTGTGACGCGGGTGTATTGGAATTTGGTGGAGTTTTTCGTTCCCTTCCCGATCACAATCTGTTTGTTTATGATTGGGGAGCGGATGGGTTATGGACCGTATGATATTATGGGAGAAAAATAAATAGCTAGTGGCCGATATGTGCCGGCCATGTCAGGGAAGTGGTTATGCTAGTCACGTGCTTGTTATGCCACATCATGTCTTGGATTAGATTCGTCACGTGATTGTTGGTATTACGTGGCGTGTTATTACTGGCTTTTGTCATTGTCCAATTTGTTAATTCCCTGTCCCTCTGCCACCTGTCCTAACAGAAGCACCTTCAAATGCCTGCATGTTTCTCGTTGTATTTATCTGATCTTGATAGATAGTCAATAGTGTCGTCTGATTTTCTCTCTTTAATAATTTAAAATATCAGTTAATGATAAAAAAATCCAAATATGTTAAACTCGACAATGATCGAGTTAAATCCGAGTTCTTTTTCGAGCTGAACATGAACGCTTCGATTTATTGTTTGTTTACGGATTTTGCAGGGCAGCAGTTCAAGTGAAACCAACAGAACAAGTACCAAGAGGTTAAGAAGAAAGAAGGTAAACAAATGAGTTTGAATTCTTTGCAGCATGATTTTCCCGGGAAAATTTTTTTATGATGATTGATTTAGAGGAGCAATCTATTGTCATCTTCCAGACATTTGCTGAACTGAAGGAGGAGGAGAATTTTCTTTTGAAGGAAAGGGTTCATTTGAAAAAGGTGTGTTCTTGAGGATGTTCATGTGTTTTCTTGTCTGCAATTTTGTTTATCTTACCTTCTATTCATTCAAACAGGAGATAGCGTCGACGAGGGCAACGTGTAACGAACATCGAGCCACGAATGACAACTTGAAAAGAATCAAGGTTAGTCGAAAATATATGTTTCTTGTTGACTGGCTATTCTTGTTTTCGCCCTCTTTTTTGATGTTAAAGGTTGTTTTGCGCAGATTGATTTGAACTTGGTGGGCACCGCAATGAGCTCGAGTTTAATTTGTAATGAACCTGGGTTAGTACCTTGTCCGAGAGCACAGTCTTCTTCAGACTCGACCCTCGTCGATGATCGAGAGAAGAGTATCTTCGTTCTGCCTGATCTAAACATGATGCCTGCTGAGGATGATTTCGGTCCTGGAACGTTATACGGGACTAGCTGAACAGATAAGAGTTGATCACTTTCAGATTAGAATTGGAGTTGCTGGAAAATCAGCAACGGGCGAAGCAGCCCTGATGATAGTTTGAGATTTCCGAAATTCGATGAGATAGAGATCATCGCCTTCTTGTTTCGGAATTTCTGTATAAATTAGCTGCGATTCTTTGTAGGTGTAGACCTGTGTAAAACTTGGTTAGATTAATTTCATAATTTTGGTTACTGGGCAATGAAATTTCTTAGATTTAATCTTACAGCTCACATACGTCTGGCTGGTCGAGCTTCTGATTGTTATTTTCCATCTACACAATTAAACTCTAAACATGTGAATAATGATATGATTAGTGTGTTAAAAGAAGAAAATAGTAGACAAGATCTCAACATGTATAGGCAGATTTGATTCATTAACCAGTCTGGACAAACTCAACATTTCGTTACAAACGATATGGGATCTCATCCGTATCGTCATCAGCCTGAAGCAAAATTTTGATTCTTGATTCAAGTAAAATGAACCAAATGACTCTAGATGTAAAGGCTACAGCACCAACTCCTCAAGTATGCTAGACCGGATGTTTTAAATTTTCTTCAACGAGTTCGAGACACCGGTACAAAACCAACTCAACTGGGTTCAGAGCACATACAGTGTCGAATGCAACTTGTTCATTATCATTCTTATTTGCTGCCTCGATGCTGCTCACAAGTAATCGGAGCGGTAGGAGCCATTCGTTATAG